>JBBGZY010001476.1:2437500-2989696 GCA_037952925.1 Lithobates clamitans
TGTCTGAGACTCTCCTCCTGATTAGCTGAGACACAGCAGCGGCGCCATCGTCTCCTGCGACTGTCAAAGTCAGTTAGCCAATCGGGGAGAAAGGGAGCAGAGCCGAATAGCAACTTCATGTCTAAAGGGACACAGGAAGCTACAGCTCGGCTGCCCTCATAGATAGCAAGCTGCAGGCTGTGGGGGCACTCGACAGGAGGGAGGGACCAGGAGCACAGAAGAGGGACCCGAGAAGAGGAGGATCGGGGCTGCTCTGTGCTAATCCACTGCAACAGAGCAGGCAAGTATAACATGTTTGTAAAGTCCTGTTTTTTTTTTTTAAATAACAATCACTTTAAGCCATTAGAATCCACAGTGAGTATAACAAGCATGCTTTACTGCATATACCATTGGTTCTCAACTCCTGTCCTCAGGACCCAACAAGCCAGGTTTGCAAGATAACCGAAATACATCACAGGTGATGGGTTCTGAGGACAGGAGTTGAGAACCACTGGACAGGTGATTTTACAGTTGAGGGTTGAAATGTCCAGTAACATTTTAGGGGCATTTGCACATAGTAAGCCAAATACACACAACCTTAAATAGAATAAAAGCTGAAATCCTGTAGATATATGCAACGCAAACAAGTGCAGTAATATATGCATTAAATAAAATAAGCATCTGCAGCCTCTCCCGCTGATCCCCACTCCCTGCGACAGCGAGCGAGGGATCTTCTCCCCACATGGCCGCGTCATTCATTCAGTTTTCTGTGAATGCATGCCTACAAGTACCGCCAGAAATTGTGGCTGACAGCTTATAGTTCTCAATGAACTATGAGGGTGCTGGTGAGCACTCTCATAGTCCATTGATCTTCATGCTCTCAGGTAATTGCCTGCCTGTATGGGGAAGGACAGGCAGCTATCCTGAGTCTGCAGAGTCTGCAAATACCTGAGATTGCACCCCCGATCTGCTGATCACAGGTTCAAGGCTCTGCAGGGTCCTTAGAAATAAATAAATGCACATTTTTTTACCTGAAAAAAATTTGCATTTATTTATTTATTTTTTAAAAAGGTGAACTTTTTCCTTTAAACACACTTTTAAAAGCAAATGTAAATATCTGAATATGCCTTGGTCATGTGATCCCCTGCATAGCAGCACACATATGGGCAGCCAACCACACAAGTACTGAATGCAAATGCGCTGAAAGTGAAAGTGCCAACAGAAGGACAAAGAGTAGCAGAAGGACGACTAAAGATGAGCTTGGGCACCCTCCAAACTCATCTCTATTCAAAACATGAATGTGGCACTATTTTCTAGTCCAGTCTGCTGCAGGCCTGGTCATGTAGCACACAAACAATGGGGCGGAATGCTAGTGAAATTAGTGTCCTTACATGGACACGTGTATATTTTGTCAATGACATTGACTATAAGTGAACTTTCATGTTTAGATAGAGATGAGTTCGGCAGATACCTAAGCTCATCTCCAGAGATGACCTTTTCATTCTGCTGCTGCACCATTGTCCAATCAGATAAGTGTGGATGTGTTTGACGGTGTTACTTAGGGCACACTTTCACACTGGTTCACTTTAAAACTGCCAGTAAAACCCCTATGCGTTAAGACCCCTTTCACACTGGAGGCGTTTTTCAGGCACTAAAGGGCTAAAAATAGCGCCTGAAAAATGCCTCCCCTGCAGCCCCAGAGTGAAAGCCCGAGAGCTTTCACACTGGAGCGATGCGCTTGCAGGACGTTAGAAAAAGTCCTGCAAGCAGCATCTTTGGGGCAGTGCCACCGCCCTGCCTATTGAAATCAATGGGCAGCGCTGCCGAAGCGCCTGCAAAGTGCTTTGGCAGCGGCGCTTTTCAGGCGCATTTAACCCTTTCTTCAGGCCGCTAGTGGGGGTTAAAAGCATCCCACTAGCGGCCAAAAAGCGCCGCTAAAACTAGCGGCACTTTACCGCTGACGGTAAAGAAAATTGAACATTTTTGTAGTGCTTTTGGTGCGGTTTTTAAAGGATATGCGACTCAAAAACTGTAACAAAAAAGCTTAGTGGGGCGTTTTTGAGGCAGTTCCCATTCATTTCAATGGAAAGGAGCATTTTTGGTGTGTTTTTTTAGCTCCCCAAAAATGCTCCAAAGATGCTGCAAGCAGGATTTTTTTCATTGAAATCGCATCACCCCAGTCTTAAAACATTAATTGATTCTAAAGGGAAGCATTTTTCTTGAGCTTTTCAGGTGTTTTTTAAACAAAAAAGCAATTGAAAGACTCCTTGGTGTAAAAGGGCCCTTACCAAGCAATGCTGCTGAAGCATTGAATCAGAAGGGCTAACAAAATTACAAATTTTAAGGCATGTAGAATGGTCTCCATATTTGTTATCTTCAGCTGCTTGGCTGGAGTTCAGCTTTAAGTTGACTGCAAACACAATTATAATCTTACTTTTGGTTGAACATTACAAAAATAAAAACAACATATGGTTTAATTTGAAAGACAGTGATAGGGCCTTATTCTGGTGGTCTTCTTTAAATTGCACTATGATTATATTGTGTGCGTGCAGATCATAAACAAAATGCACAGAGTGGCTACTACTATTTACATATGAGAGTCTTCTCCATTCTCTCACAATGGAGAAAGCACAGGAAAGAAAATCCCATGGATGATTTCTCATTTATTTAGGTAGACCGCAGCAGATTCAAGGGAAAGGAGAAGGGGAAGGGGAAAGGGTACAGTATGGGGAAGGGGTGTCTGGTAAATAAATATTATTGTAGAATAAGTTTTTTTCAACCCCTTCTCCTTCGCTGTACTTTTTCATCTTTATCTCCAAACTGCACGTGACTTGCACATAAACCCCTTTAACTCCTCCTCCCTGTGTGTATAATCTGTACATTAGTGATGTATCTAGTGCAGTGAACCATTACCAAGTCACATGTTTTGACAACCTCAATAACAGCATTTTTCTTAATTTCCCCCAAAAATTGGTGCAAAAATTGAGATCACCTTAGGGTGTCCACTTTCTACAACAGGTCATTTTGAGGGGTGTTTGTACTGTTCTGGTATTTTTATATGATATGTTTTAGAACAAAATGTAAAGAAAATGTAAAAAAAAAAAAATTCTCCTTAATATAATAATAAAAAAAAAAAACAGTGGTTACTAAATACCGGAAAAAAAGGGCTGTACTTGTCTAAAAAAAAATGGTATAACATTTTTTTGGGTACAGTGTTGCATGATGAAGTAATTGTCAGTAAAACTATCACAGCACTAAAAACTGAAAAATGGCCTGGTAATGAATGTGTACATAACAGGCTGGCACTGCAGTGGTTAAATACATTTCTAGAATAGACTGAGCAGCACCAGATAACAGGTAGCATTTGTTACTGACCTGGGGCTTTCTGAACATGGCTTCACGTGTCCTTGACTGCTTCCTTCCCATATGCTGTTGCCCAGCTCATTCCCAATAGCTGACATGACTTTTATGAGCTCAGGCGTCCAGTCATCAAGGTCCAAGGAACGGACACGGGATAGATGAGTCCCCAAGTTGCGATGAATTCCAGAACACTCTATGCACATCAGGGCTCCAAGGTTCAGGCTGGCCCAGTCTGGGTCTATGAAGATTAAAAAAGAGAATTAGCAGGAGGGCACAAAACAAATAAATGTATTAATGCCAGATTCGTCAATGAATTTAAAAAAAGAAAATCTAGTTTTTACACATTGATATACCTAGTCTAGTCCAATAGTTGTAGAGGCCTCATCTTTCTAATTTCCTGTGTATGTTCCTAATAGGTGTTATTAGGAAAGTTTTAAAAAGGATACCTATGTGTCAGAAATCACCTCTTAGATTTTTAATATATTCTATTTCTTGCAGCATGCTACAAAAGTGGGAGCTCTCCAAGGTGGCTTTACACACTCAAAATGCCAAGACCAATGGGTTGGGGTGGGAAGTCTTACTGCCGAAATCCCCAGAGCCAAAGGGAACCAGAAGGTGATTTCGAACATCAGACTCTACCTATAACTGAAATACCATTTTGTGAATGTTGTGGATGTTGTGGATGGGTTGTCCACATAAAAAAAATGTACTGCATATTTATTCTGTTTACTAGAGTAACAATTATCAAAGTGCCAAGGCCTCAGAATCATTAAGAATGAATGCATAACCTGAGTAATAATTTTTCTCTATCAGTGTAACAGTTACATAATTTAACAAGGTTGGAAAAAAGGCTGATGTGTATGTAGTTGAACATCTCACAACCCATGTATCTTTGGTCCACAGGAAGGCTATACAAAAAGGCAATTGAAGCCAATTTTGGTACATGTCAGCACTATTTAAATAATGGCATATAATAAGAAATACCTTCAATGGCTTCTAATGTGTGGCTTGCTTCTAGTAAAGCTGGGAATACACTAGTGGAATTTTGAACGAAAATTCATAGGAAAATTCTCAGAACATTCGAACGTCATTCAAGACTTTGCTTTTAACATTTGATTTTGGAATAGACTTTACTCAACGAAAACCACACACATTGGTAGCAATTCGTACATTTGAGAAAAATATTTCACCCTGCTCCTTTGAATTTTCTCATTACTGCAGTTGAAAACGAACAATGATTTGACCCCACTAATTGATTAATCAAATGAAAATTAAATGTACAATTAAATATGTGGAAAGAAATTCTACTAGTAAACACCCAGCTTTACACTCGCGTAATTTGACCTTCCCATATTATGGAGACTCAAATGCCCTACATAATGTGCCCTTATACTGAATTCATTTTCACATCAATAACCTATAGGCAACGTTTTTTTACACTGACTAATCTGTGAGCTAAAGCCAGCCATATATGAATCGAAAACTCAGCTGATTCAGCAGGGACCGGCCAAATTTTGATCCATGTATGGGCAAGCTGATGTACACATTGTCAATCGACTTGTGTACAAACCGCCTGTTGGGTTTTTCCAAAACGATCAGTGCCGCCAGCTATACAGTGAGGGAAAAAGTATTAGATTTTCCTTTTAATGAGTGAAATAAGTATTTGACCCCTTTGCAAAACACGACTTAGTACTTAAGTGGGGGAAGATGGTAGTTGCGCTGTGATGAAGGGGGGGGGAGGGAAGCTACAAAGATGACTAAAGTGGCAAGGTGAACTAAAAAAGCAGAAAGGGGCCAATGCATGAATAGATCCTACATGCTAAAAGAACATGGTGGGGATGCAGTGCAGCGTGGCTGATCAACATGACATGTTGGGGGCAGACAAAGCCTAATATATAGAGGTAATTGTTTTGCTATATTCAAGCAGTCACTGTTTCACGATTACCTCTATATATTAGGCTTTGTCTGCCCGCAACATGTCATGTTGATCAGCCACGTTGCACTGCACTGCATCCCCACCATGTTCTTTTAGCATGTAGGATCTATACATGCATTGGCCCGTTTCTGCTTTTTTAGTTCACCTTGCCACTTTAGTCATCTTTGTAGCTCCCCCCCCCCCCCTTCATCACAGCGCAACTACCATCTTCCCCCACTTTTGTCCCATTTGTCCTGCCTTGGATCAGTACTTAGGTGTTGCAGCAGTGTCCTTTTAGCATAGCCCCCCCCCCCCCCCGACAGCGCAGGAGTTTCCACTTTTACATGACTTAGTACTTGGTGGCAAAACCCCTGTTGGCAATCACAGAGGTCAGATATTTCTTGTAGTTGGCCACCAGGTTTGCACACATCTCAGGAGGGATTTCGGCCCACTCCTCTTTGCAGATTCCCCTCCAAGATTAAGGTTTCGTGGCTGATGTTTGGCAACTCAAAACCTCCAGCTCCCTCCACATATTTTCTATGGGATTAAGGTCTGGAAACTGGCTAGGCCACTCCAGGACCCTAATGTGCTTCTTCTTAAGCCACTCCTTTGCTGCCTTGGCTGTGTGTTTTGGGTCATTGTCATGCTGGAATACCCACCCACGACCCATTTTCAAAGCCCTGGCTGAGAGAAGGAGGTTCTCACTCAAGACCTGACAGTACACGGCCCCGTCCATCGTCCCTTTGATGCGGTGAAGTTGTCCTGTCCCCTTAGTAGAAAAACACCCCCAAAGCATAATGTTTCTACCTCCATGTTTGATGGTGGGGATGGTGTTCTTGAGGTCATAGGCAGCATTCCTCCTCCTCCTCCAAACAGGACAAGTTGAGTTGATGCCAAAGAGCTTGATTTTGGTCTCATCTGACCACAAACATATTCACCCAGTTCTCCTCTGAATCATTCAGATGTTCATTAGCAAACTTCAAATGGGCCTGTACATGTGCTTTCTTGAGCAGGGGGACCTTGCGGGTGCTGCAGGATTTCAGTCCTTCATGGTGTAGTGAGTTATCAATTGTTTTCTTGGTGACTATGGTCCCAGCTGCTTTGAGATCATTGACAAGATTCTCCCGTGTAGCTCTGGGCTTATTAATCACCATTCTCATGATCATTGAAATTCCACGAGATGAGATCTTGCATGGAGCCCCAGACCGAGGAAGATTAACAGTGATTTTGTGTTTCTTCCATTTGCGAATAATCGCAACAACTATTATCACCCTCTCACCAAGCTGCTTGGCAATGGTCTTGTAGCCTATTCCAGCCTTGTGTAGGTCTACAATCTTGTCCCTGACATCCTTGGACAGCTCTTTGGTCTTGGCCATGGTGGAGAGATTGGCATCTGATTGCTTCTGTGGATAGGTGTCTTTTATACAGGTTACAAGCTGAGATTAGAAGAACTCTCTTTAAGACACTGCTCCTAACCTCAGATCGTTACCTGTATAGAAGACACCTGGGAGCCAGAAAATCTTGCTGATTGATAGGGGATCAAATTATTATTTCACTCATTACAATGCAAATCAATTTATAATGCGTTTTTCTGGATATTTCTGTTGTTATTTTGTCTCTTACTGTTAAAATAAAACTACCATTAAAAGTATTGACTGATCATTTCTTTGTCAGTGGGCAAGCGTACAAAATCAGCAGGGGATCAAATACTTTTTCCCCTCACTGTAGTTAGCAACACTGATCATTGTATTCTGACTGCAGGAAATCTACCCGCTGTAAGAATAATACAACATCACAGTGGGAAGGATTCCCCCATCCACATTGAATGTATGGATGGGGAAATTGGATCATTCTTATTTGTTCAACCTGCTGTATAAATGAAAAAAAAAAAAAAAAAAAAGATCAAATGTATGGACTGCATGCCTAGCCATAGACAGGGCAGATATCTCCTCCCAAGTAACTGACTTGATGACATCTGCATGTTATCTGCACCGGGTCCAATCAATGCTTATTCGGCCATTCCCTGATCGACCGAAGCACCCCCAGACATAATTAACACCTTTCGTCCCTCTCTGAAGGATCAGCAAGGCCACGTGGAAACATTCTAAAAAGACAGTATGCAATAATAAGCACTTCAAAATGGTAAGCACTCCTTATGGCCTAGGAGTACCCCAACATATCAGACCCTCTCCTCTACGTGTCAAACTGAGTTATCAGATTGCCCATTCTAAGTGGTTCATTTAGCTTTACTAACAACTCAGTCACTTGAGATGCGTTGTCAAGCACTCTGCTGCATTTTGCAGAGCAGGCAAAAGGTATGGAGATGATAAAATCTTTTGTGTTAAACAGGGCCCATTCCCATAGCCTGGTGTACATTGGGAAATCTCAACCTACTTACCCATCTTCTGCAGTCCTATGGGTGCACTGACCTGCATTCTGCTATTGAATGTCACTCGACAGACATTAGTGCCCACACACAGTGGTGTAAATGAGCCTAAAGCCTAGAATACTTGAGTTGGGAGCATTCTGGCAATCAACAAACAATTATGTGTTATTTAAAAAAATCAAAATCTACCCTGCAGTTACCTTATCTACAAAGAGCTTACTGCACTTATCCAATTAATTTATGTACCATGATAACTATGTTATTTTCTATAAATACATAGTTAATATTTAATTGTCAATTTTGCTAATTACTAATTTAGTAAATTCTATTTTAGGCTTACTTGATTTTTAGTATACATGGAATCTACAATTGCTGCAAAGAGAACAAGTGTTTACAATCCCATGTACAACAGTGCCCTCTAGGGACCGACTCACCATGAAATCAGCAGAAAAATGACTTAATCATGCTTTTCCAAAGAAGGCATCTAACATGTATCTGAAGAGACCTTCACATCTCCGTGGGTCCCTACGTACTTAGGAATATGGGAGGTTTACTCTCTGATGACTTTGTACTTGGAGAATGTGAGGTTAAGAATACCAGCAGTCTGCTTATCCGGAGGAGGCCTACTAATGTTTGTCTATTTGTAGGAGAGCAGGAAGATAGTTCATTGTGCGTTCTCTAGGGATCTATACTTACTTGGTGCATCACAGTCCACACAATGAGAATTTCCTGGTAAATTGCGAATTGACTGTAGCGCTAAAGCTTCATTCTGGCTGGTGAGACGAGACTGAAGGGGAAAAGGAGCAAGAAAAGGGTCAGATGGTAGAGAGTGAGTACTCAGCAAAGCGACAGTCTTCTCTGATAGGAAACACATTTCTGAACATCAAAGCTGTGATTCATCAATGACCCCATTAGAGTGTTTGCACAGAAGACATGTGCGCAAACAAAAGTGTTTATCCCATCTTTTTATTATGTTGAAATAATAATATACACAAGAAGCTATAAGTTCCCTCTACAAGAAACATTTCTTTTTAAATCCGCTAGTGTCAGGATGTCTGTGGACTGAAAGATGGTCATCCACATTCTCTAAAATGACAAAAAAGCAGTGCTAAAAAAATAATAATAAAAAAAAAACGCATTTAACCGATTCTGGACCACCCACCACATATTTATTGCGGCAGGGCGGCCCGGCTACGCAAAACAATGTACCTGTAAATTGTTTTGTCTTCCGGGTCTGAGGCGGCGACACCAGCCATCCGTAATCGTTCGTTGAAGGGGCAGAATGGCGGTCTGCCTATATAAACAAGGCAGACCGTCGTTCTGTCAGAGAGGAAGAGAGAGATCTGTGATTCCTGCTACTCAGGAACACAGATCTCTCTCTTCCTCCAGTCAGTCCACCCCCCACACAGTTAGAAAGCATTCCCTAGGAACACACTTAACCTCTTCCCTGTCAGTGTCTTTTATACAGCGACAGTGCAATTTCTTTAGCACTCATCACTGTATTAGTGTCACTGGTCCCCAAAAAGTGTCACTTGGTGTCCGATTTGGCTGCCGCAATGTTTCAGTCCCGCTAAAAATGGCTGATCGCCGCCATTACTAGTAAAAAATAAAAATAAAAATGCCATAAAAAGATCCCACAGTTTGTAGATGCAATAACGTTTGTGCAAACCAATCAATATACGCGTATTGGGGTTTTTGTTTCCCAAAAATATGAAGCAGAATACATATTGGCCTAAATTAATGAATAAATTTGATTTTTTACATTGGCTGTTTTATAGCAGAAAATAAAAAAATATAGTTTTTTTTCAAAATTGTCGCTCTTTTTTTTGTTTATAGAGCAAGAAATAAAAAACGCAGAGGTGATCAAATACCACCAAAAGAAAGCTCTATTTGTGGGAAAAAAAAAGGACATCAATTTTGTTTGGGTACTTAGTTGCACGACTGCGCAATTGTCAGTTAAAATAACGCAGTGCCAACTGATTAAAAACAACTCAGTGTGTGGCAGATATCTCAAGTCAACCAATAATGGAAGCAAAACACAGAGCTCTCTTTGGGGGTTTATCTACATATCTCAATATTCAATCTAAGGCCAAAAAAACATTTTAGAGAATACACAACAGTAATAATGCATTTGTTAGAGGGGGATATGGGAACTGACAAAATGAAAGACATTTTTACTATTTTAATCAGAAAAATGTCCATGAGCAGGCAGATGTTATCTGTGAAATATCCTGAAAGTTAAATTACCGGTACTTTATTTTCACAACCGAATTCCCCAAGTACACATTTATTAAAACAATAATAATTAAATATCCTGTTAATGGATTCTCACCTTGTTTTTACTACTTTCACAGGACTGTAGACTGGCAAGAATCTGGCTCTCTATGGCCTGTACCCAGGAATCCCGCTCTTCATAACTCGTAGCTTCAAAGTGCCAACTCTGGCCAGTGAGAGACACAATGATGAACTCAAAGTTCTCCTCTTGTTCTGAAACAAAGCAAGGAAGGGAAAGAACATTAGTCAGATGTCAAATCTTATTTATGCCTTAGAACCTCACATAACACTTTTTGTAAAGCAGAATGCCTCCAATGGGGTTCAGAGCAACAGCAATGTATTATACACTTGATAAAATATGGCTGGATGCTATAAGCAACTTTTGAAAATGTGTTATTCAAGTTCTTCCAAATAAACTCAGTGCCTGAGCAAATGAAGAATATTAAAGTGAATATAGTCCTTAAGGTGGGTTTAGATATTTATTTAAAGAGATCAGCTTGCTGTGGACAACCTTGTTTCCAGCAAGTGTTTCTAATATGTATGGGGGCAGCCATATTTGTTCATTACATACACAGGCACTGCTTCAAAGAGATACACAGTGAATGTACATTACTGCTATTTCTTACAATTCAAGATTTGAATCTACCAACCCCACACTAAAAACAATGCACTAGCTATAGGGGTACTATAGCAATTGTACTGTATAAAGCAGATAGGACCAGCAGGAGGTTGGACAAAAATAATCATTCTGCCCATCAACACTTAGCTTTATACCCAACACCTATATTTATACCCTAGTGAGCACAAGTATGTAACCAACAGCTTAATAGTAGCATGAATGCTCCTCTTTAAAGAAACAGAAGAACAGGAACCAGTGAAAACAACAGCAATCAGGCAAGACTTTCATTCATCTCAAAAAATGCTTGTTTGGCATTACCTCACAGAAATTAGATTGTCGACTAATCCAGCCAAAAAAGGCAGGAATGGAACGTTATCTAATATCTACAGCCCATAGATCTGTGGACTGCGACCAACACATCTCAGAAAAGATTGCACATCCTAGAAAATCTTGCCAGTTAGCTACTGTTACCCCTGAGATATTCTGGTGCCGAGCATTTACAATTAGGCACTCAGCACCAAAGTTTTTTTAATGGTTTCTGCACACCTGTTTTTAGGTGGCTAAGGACATTAGAGAGTGTTTGCATGGTCCAGTCAATTATGGTTGCATCAGGGAACTCCTGTATCCTCATGGCTCCCCCAAGAACTAGAATCCAGGAAGGCTGAATGACCAGAAATAAATTTCCCAGGACAACCGCTATTGCTTCTCCTTGTGACATGGTGGTAACCAATGCATTCCCCTTCCTTCCTTAAAGCGATATTAAAAGGCAACTTTTTTATTATTAAAAAATAACAAACATGTCATGCTTACCTGCCCTGTGCAGTGGTTTTGCACAGAGCAGCTCTGATTATCCTCATCTCCGGTCCCCCACTGGCACTACTGGCCACTGCCTCCTGCCTAGTGCCCCCAGAGCAAGCAGCTTTCTATGGGGACATCCAAGCAGGCTCACACCCAAGCAGCTACTCTGCGTGTCCATTCACACACAGAACCATAGCTTGGCTTTGCCCCCCTCTCCTTATTGGCTCACTGGCTGTGACTGACAGCAATGGGAGCCAGTGGTTCCCCCTGCAGTCTCAGCCAATGAGGAGGGAGAGTCCCCGGAGAGCCGAGGCTCTTGTGCACATCACTGAATCCTGATGGGGTTCAGGTATTAGGTGGACTGCTGCACACAGAAGGTTTTTTTACCTTCATGCGTAGAGTGCATGAAGGTAAAAAATCTTGAGCCTTTACAACCACTTTAATAGACACAAACCTAAATATTAGCCTAATGCACACTTTATTCAGTGGCAGTGTTATAAATGCAAGACTGGCCATCATGCAATGTTTGTAGGTGGCTTTAGAGACCAAGTTCTCTATTTTAATGCAACTCCTATCAAAGACATAGAGTATGGTTGTAAAACTGGCCAATCAGCATCTGGGCCTGCTAAAATCAAAGGTATGAGGCCACAGGCTCTATGGCTATGGACATAAGGTAGATATAAATCCTAAGAGGACATATAGAGTTAGGTCCATATATATTTGGACCCAGGCACATTTTTCAGGTATTTACCATAACATATTCAAGCTATAGTTATATATGTATATAGGCTGAAAGTGCACACTCTCAGGTTTAATTTGAGGGTACGTACATCCAAATCGGAAGAAGGGTTTAGGAATTACAGCTCTTAAGAATAGCCACCCCCCCCTTTTTTTCAAGGGACCAAAAGTAATTGGACAATTAAATCAAAAGCTGTTTCATGGCCAGATGTGGGCTACTCCTTTGTTATTTCTTTATCAATTAAGCAGGTAAAAGGTCTGGAGTTGATTCCAAGTGTGGTATTTGGATTTGGAATCTATTGCTGTGAACCTACATCATGCGTTCAAAGGAGCTGTTCATGCAAGTGAAACAGGCTGTTGTAAGGCTTCAAAAATGAAACAAATACAGAGATAGCAACAACATTAGGAGTGGCCAAATCAACAGTTTGGTACATTCGGAGGAAAGAAGAATGCACTGATGAGCTTAGCAATATAAAAAGGCCTGGATGTGCATGGAAGACAACAGTGGTGGATGATTGCAGGATCCTCTCTATGGTAAGGAAAAACCCATTCACAACATCCAGACAAGTGAATGACACTCTCCAGGAGGTGAGCGTATCATTGTCAAAATCTATCAAGAGAAGACTTCACAAGAACAAATACAGAGGGTTCACCACAAGGTTCATAAGCTAGATTAGACTTTGCCAAAAAACATCTAAAAATGCCAGACCAGTTCTGGAAAAGCATTCTTTGGACGGATGAAACGAAGATGAATCTGTACCAGAATGATGGGAAGAAAAAAGTGTGGAGAAGGCTTAGAACAGCTCATTATCCAAAGCACACAACGTCATCTGTAAAACATGTTGGAGGCAGTGTAATGGCTTAGGCATGCATTGCTTCCAGTGGCACTATGTCATTAGTGTTCATTGATGATGTGACAGAAGCAGCCGGATGAATTCTGCAGTATTTAGAGATACACTGTCAGCCCAGATTCACAGTACAGATGGACAATGATCCAAAACACACTGTAAAAGTAACCCAGGAGCTTTTGAAGGAAAAGAAGTGGAATATTCTAGAATGGTCAAGTCAATCACTTGATCTCAACTCAATTGAGCATGCATATCACTTGCTAAAGGCAAAACTAAAAAGCAGAAAAACCCACAAACAAAGAGCAACTGAAGACAGTTGCAGTTAGAGCCTGGCAAAGCATCAGAAAGGAGGAAACCCAGTCTTTGGTAATGTCCATGGGTTCCAGACTTCAGGCAGTCATTGCCAGTAAAGGAGTCTCAACAAAATATTAAAAATGAACATTTTATTTATGATTATATTAATTTGTCCAATTACATTTGAGCCCCTGAAAATGAGGGGATTGTGTATAAAAATGGTTGCAATTCCTAAAATTTGTACTTGATATTTATGTTCAACCCCTTGAATTAAAGCTTAAAGTCTGCACTTCAAATTCCTTTGGATTGTTTCATTTTAATTTTATTCTGGTGGCATACAGAGCCAAAAGTATGAAAATTATGCCGGTGTCCAAATATATATGGACTTAACTGTAGTTTTTTAAAAACACTGTGCATCAGAAACCATTGTTATATTTTTGGGGGGAAAAATAGGCTTTTTGTACTCAAAATCCTTTTCTTGGGGTCAGTTGAGGGATATAGGGAGTCTTTTGTCTTCTGGTTACACTGCCAATAAAATTCGGCACTGGCATAAAGAAAAAAAAATCCTGCCCAGGATAACCTCTCCTACTACCACAGCATGCCTCATAAACTCTGAGCAGATGTAAGTGCACCGACATAGAGCAGTATTACAAACACCGAGTGCAGGTCCGGCTCCCAACTGTAGGCTTCAAATTAAGAAAATAGGATACCCTCTGGGGTATTTTCATCTCTCTTGCTGCATTGTACCTCATTTTATGGATTTTCTACAATACTAAAGTAGACTTACTAGAGAGCAGTAATCCTATTTTTTTTTCTATTTGATATCAGCATGCCCCAGTTTTGTAGCAAAGGAGTACTGAGAGCATGATCATAAATACAGAGGAGTTGGAGCTGTGTCTTTTAATACACTTCAAGAAAAGGCATTTACAGTGAATACAAAAATCCTGTTTTCTTTCTCGTCCACTAAGGGACACAGAAGTTTTTCACCTTTGGGAAGTCCAAAAGCAATCTAACTGAGGGGTGGGCAACACAGCAAACAAATACGAACAGGTCCCAGAATATAAGAGAGAACTGGAAAATGCCTAAAGCTCAAAAAGCTGCTTGAAAGATCTTTCGCCCAAAGATGGCATCAGATGAGGCCAAAAAGTGTCCTTGGTAGAATGTAGAGAATGGGTAAACAGAGGATCAGATGGCAGCCTTACAAATCTGGTAAACAATTGCTTGATGTCAAAACCTCTAGTGGAGTTCTTACAAGCAGGTTTCGTAGTCCAGCACTTTACCCAAACTGCCCCAATCATTTGTCCTGACAGAAGACAATGCAAAGAGATATGTCTGGGAAGCTTCTATCTGAAAGTCACTGCTGCAATTTGTATTCTATAATTAAAGATGAACTGCAGCCGTGGTGAGATCTTTTTTTTTAGGGATTTTGACCAGGCAGACATAATTTGGCACAGTAAAGTCACAGTTAAAGGTGAAGGGCAGGGCCCACCAGAGAGAAGGCCAGCCATACACGATTCGGACCGTTTATGGGCAGGCTGAATATACCAAGTTAATCCCTCGATCAACTTGGGTACAACCAGGGTGCCAGGTTTGCTTGCGATTATCGCAACCAGCTGTTATAGCCGCTAGTGGTAATCACTGTCTTCTCCCATTCTCCCCCGCTTTGGGAAGACAATTTCTGATTCCCCCGTCAGCACTGTGTTGATGGGGAAATCGTGCAAATTTCTTTCCTGCAACTTGTGGTTGCAGGAAAGTAATTTACACCCATGTATGGCCTGCCTAAGTCCTAGAAAGGGTTACTAACTGCTTATAGGTTGGGTTCTTAACCACTTCCCACCCACCGGCCGTCATATGACGTCCTGCAGCTACAGGCATCATTCAGATATCATCTTTTTCAGCCGGCGATTCCCTACACCATAAGAATGATCATAGCGGCTGTCGTTCTTCGGGGGGTATAAGGGGACATCCCCCGCCTCCGGTGCTTCTACTGTCTCACCGTTTTCATTGGTGAGGCGGATACAGGATCTACCGGCCCCGGATGTTTACCATAGAGATTTCCGGTGGACCAGATGGTCGCCGGAGTCTCTATGATCGTTCGGAGGCCAGGCACGATGTTATGATGTCACGCCTGGCTTCAACCTAGGAGGTAAGATGTGGGTTCTTATTGACCCTATACCTCACTGTAAAGCGGACCAATCATGCCATATTCCTATTACAAGGGATGTTTACATTCCTTGTAATAGGAATAAAAGTGATCAAAAAATTTTTTTTTTTAAAAAAGTGTCAAAACTAAAAAAAAAAAAAAAAAAATTAACAATAAAAAAAAATACAAAATTTTTAAACGCCCCTGTCCCCGTGTACTCGCACGCAGAAGCGAACGCATACGTAACTCCTACCCACATATGAAAACGGTGTTCAAACAATTGAAATGGAAAAGTCTTTGGATTAGGAGCTTTAAAGTTTATTTCCACATTTGCAGTCACATTTGAGTAAAACCCACTATATATTTTTATTAAAGGGTATCTCTACCTTGGCACCTAAAGAAAAAAAAAATGAAATCCTTTTTAACAGCCCCTTGCTGCTGCTACCGCCTGTGCACTTATTGGTCTTTGTGTATCATAATCCACCGCCCGCAGTTGCTGGTGTGCGTTGACCAACAAGTCTCCCTTCTTTTGCCTTGAAAGTGAGAAGAGACTCTCGTTGTTCAGCACTGTCACATGACTGCACTAACCAATGGCTAGGAGCCATTGCAAACATCTGCGTACGGATGTTTCAAGTGTATGGAAATGCGCACCAGCAACCTTAGGCGGTGGATGATCTTATACAAAGACAGATAAATGCACAGGGGAGGTAGGCTGTTATGAAGTTTTTTACTAAATCTTTAACCCTTTGTTAGGACAGACTGTGTTCAAGTCTAGTTTAAAACTGATAAGGAGATCTGCTATGTTACGCCATATGAAAAATAACATGTAACAAATAAAGTAGGTATTATCCCAATTTAGCAGCAAAAGTTAAAATACCCTTTAAGGACCCAAGACAGAACTGGTAGAAGTAACAAGTTGATGCCCTTTCAAAGTTGATGCCAATGCATTGATAAGAGCCAAAATGTTCTCCTTTATTTGGTAGGTATAGTGGTAGACTATGACTGCTCAGGGGCAAGCTCATCAGCCAAAGTCTGCAGTTATTCATATGGCTCCAAAGCTGCCAGGGCCACAGGTAAGTCAGATATAATATCTGCAGAGGAAGGCACAAGGAGGATGCCTATGGCCTTTGCGGTCCCCAAATAACTAGGTGATTTTGGACATGCATGACCATAGCAAAAACCTCAAAAAGGGCAGAGAAACTAGTCATGCGCAACTAAGATAAGGACAACTCCAATGATGGAATAAACGTTAGGAGCAGAGTGATGCATGATTCCCAACTTCAGACATCAATACTATTAGTAGGTGCATTGCAAGAAGCCTTGGAGCCACTGTGGAATGAGAGCTGGGGGCAGTCAGTATAGTGGGACTGCTTCCTCATGTCTAGAATTAGACATGTTGCATTTAGGTGGCATCAGGGCAAGATAAGTCTCATGCTCGGTATGAGGCCTCAGACACCAGTGAAACCCAGGCCGTTGGTAACAGATGAGGGTCAGATGGGCAGAGGAGTCCAAAGTCACTGTAGGCAGGTAGCAGGAATGGATCAGAGATTGGAGTTTCAAGCTTCTCATTTGTATGCATAGCAGTGGATAGACACTTCCTCCATGCTGTATGGTGGGAAAGAGAGTGAACACGCTACTCCACAGGATGTCAGTGCTCAGTACTACACGGATACCACAAACTGGATGAAACAAAGGAAACTGTATAAATTACCTTGGCCAGATCTGTGCCTTGCCACAATTCTGTTTCTGAGCTCTTCAGGCAGTTCCTTTAAAATCATGATTCTCATTTGCTTTGACATGCACTGTGAGCTGTAAGGTCTTATATAGACAGGTGTGTGGCTTTCCTAATCAAGTCCAATCAGTATAATCAAATACAGTTGGACTCAAATGAAGGTGTAGAACCATCTCAAGGATGATCAGAAGAAATGGACAGCACCTGAGTTAAATATATGAGTGTCACAGCAAAGGGTCTGAATACTTAGGACCATGTAATATTTCAGTTTTCCTTTAATAAATCTGCAAAAATGTCAACAATTCTGTGTTTTTCTGTCAATATGGGGTGCTGTGTGTACATTAATGAGGGAAAAAAAAGAACTTAAATGATTTTGTCAAATGGCTGCAATATAAGAGTGAAAAATTTAAGGGGGTCTGAATACTTTCCGTCCCCACTGTAAGTCTGGCCAGCTTACTGTCAAAGCAAGTCTTCAGAAACAAAGCAAATACTGAGACAATGCCAGCGGCTCTGCACAGTGGCTAACTTTCAACAGTTTGGACACGCATCACATGAAACCCAGTGTCCAAATGTCACTTCCAGGCTATCCCTGCAATGTCTTGCCTAGTGGATTCCAGAAGTAGCACTCCAAAAGCCAGACTTAGGATGGCTGCTATCAAAGGGCAGCTCTAGCAGCAATGTAGAGAAAAGGCTTGATTAAAAAAGCCGTCTACCAAAAATAAGTTAATCTTTCACATAGGACAGCTTAAGAGAAGACGTCCATCCTCTGGGATACAATAAGGAGAGGTTACCAAGGCTAGCCAACAGTATTTTGTATTTGCCAGTGTCCAATCCTCCTGTAAGCAGCAGTATAAACCGAAGTTTAAAAACGTCCTGTGTTCCTTGGACCCAAAAAATAGGATAGAATTTTACAGTGACTACGATCAATATCTATTTACCGTATTGCTTGCACTTCATTATAATTCACGATTGTGGTCTGAATGTGAAACCAGGTGTGTGCTTTTTACGGCATCGTTGTCCTATGTTTTAATCTGTATTGTGCAGTCCGCATTACTGTATCTGACCAATTTCGATATATAATAAAGTTCTTAATTATAGGCAAGACTGCTGTTCGCCGTATTCCCCTCCTCCCTTTTGAACTCCTCGGGGTATCTTCCCCACTTTGTGCCCGCATTAATGTACACACAAGGTGCCTTATGCAGAATGAGTTTACTCTCGAGCTTCAGCCATTATGAACACAAATGCAACATCACACATAATAATAGCCATGTATAATCCTATGATCAAACGTGATGCAGTAAGAAGCAAAAGATCCACACAGCATACATAACACAAAGCAAAGGAAAGCAATGCAGAAGATGACAGATTTTGCATTCATTTTTCAGGGCTTTGTGATGAAATAAACACAGAAATTGCCATTTCTGACTTGTCTTAGAGTTTGTGGCTTCACTAGCTATCATGTCAACTATGTAGAACAAGTATACAGCTAGTGAAGTCTGAACTCCTGTGCTACTTGTCCGTCAGGCACTAATAAGTATTTAGTCAGCACAGGTTCAATTAAAAAACTAATCCTAACAAAAGCATTTTCTTGATCACTGTTGAATGCTCCCAAAAGCATTAACCTGAATTTCATGTTTTTTAGAAGTACACTCACAATGTTCTTTACCAAGGAGACAGCATGGCCCAAACTACTACGTCCCTGCTCCCAAATAGGTACACAAACATCTCTAAATACTGTTCCATTTGACCACTGCTGAACTTTGGTATGGGAGGAAAAACGCATGCAACTGGCCTTTTCATGGTAGGAACAGTTTCCGATGAGTTAAAGAAAATGCTATCAACAAAGTGACTGATGGTAATAATGAAAGGTAGGGGCTGTCTTAGGAAACATGCTTAACTGTATTGCAACTTTTTATATGTATACGTATGCTAAAATTTGGGGATTATAATCGATGAATTGTAAATGAAGCACTTGATGAGTTGAACAAGTTGACTGCTGCCCTGTGATAATGATATTAACGCACCTAAACAAAATACTATAGAAATACAAAAGAATATCATGCCATCTTCACATTTATCAAGCAATGACTTCCTTTGCATGTTGTTGCATAACCAGGACGTCTGAGCTGGAAGATTTCTCCAAACCTGTAATTCTGGGAGATGTGATCGCAGGTTTGAGCAGGGAGCAGAAAGCCATAAATCCCAGCAGCTGTCACTGACTGTGGTTTTTGTTCCCCAAGACGAGATGGGGGCACTGGATATGGATCCTCTACAAATAGAAATGAGGTCCTTTGTGGAGCCAAACAGCTTAGGTTCAGCGATTCTCCACAAAGTGGGGCCCTCAAAAAGTTGCACCAGAAAGAGTGCCAAACAAATAATCTAAGAGTCCAACAACGACTTAATCAGTCAGGGAATGACAATGGAAAGGACAACAAGCTGCAAACGAAAATGTTGGCCATTTGTTGTCCTTTCACTGAACCAAAAAATCTTTGGTGGACTCTGATTGTTTGGTGCTCTTTCTAGTGCAACTGCGGGTCCTGCTCCTACTGAGGTCTGACTGGGGGAGAATCTTAAATCAGGGCTAAAAGCCCAATACAGATGGTTTGTACTGCCCAGGGGGTAGATTCTTGCAGCTGGGATGACGAGTGTATGCAAACAGTAGCAACCACTCGGACTGACAAGGTAATGACAGGCTACGAAGAGCCATCACTGATCGCATACACCAGACATCCTAGCCACAATAATCTAGTGATTCTTGCTGCTGGAATCTGGTGTATGCAGGCAATTGCCTGCATGAAGGAAGCCTAATAGATCTTTGTTAAAAAAAACAATAAACAAAAATTTTCAGCTCACTTACACTAATTTGACACTGGGGCGGGGGCGCTTTACCGTAGTTTTAGCGGTGCTTTTAATCCCCACTAGCTGCCGAAGAAAGGCGCCCGTGTTGCGGTGCTTTGGCAGCGTTGCCCGTGGATTTCAATGGGCAGGGCGTTTTGGGAGCGCTGTATACACTGCTCCCAGACTGCCCCAAAGATGCTGCTTGCAGGAGTTTTATTCCTGTCCCGCAAGCACACCGCCCCAGTATGAAAGCACTTGGGTTTTTAAACTGGGGAGGCATGAGAGGCGCTTTTCAGGCGCTTTAAAAGAGCCTCAGTGTGAAAGGGGTCTAAAATCAAGGGGTTTCGTTTACATACATTTGCAAATACACGAGTAAGCTGCAGTGGCCACATCATGGCAACCCAGTCTACCATTGTCCTAACTCTAAAATTTTGAGAGTCTCCCGAATTGGAGCACATACACAATAATGATAGATTAAGGGCAGGTATGCTTGTAGGGAGCCCACCCCTCCTTAAAGTTATAAGTAACGCACTGGACAATCACGTTAAACCAAGGGGTTTAGTTTGCACACATTTTCAATTTCATGAGTTCCTGGATGTGCACACCACCAATAGCAGGGGTTCCCACTCTTCTTGATGACTTGTTTACGGAACAATGTTACATAGAATGAAGCAGGAGACTCTAGAACATGGAAAGGTGGCCAGAAACACCCTAAACTTTCAGGTATAAATTCCAAGTAGACGACTTACTCAGTCCCTAGCCCCATCTCTAAGTAAATTACCACTTGTGGGTGGGCTGACTGTTTTAAAGCTCAAACATGAGTGGTTGCTATGGGTAAATGTAGGAATAATTTTCCATTAATCTGTACTGACAAAGGCAAAGCATAGCAGCCAGTCAGTGATTGTGATCAGCATAGGACCTTCAGAAAAGCAGATCATGTAGCAGGAACAAAAGTATGATGGTCAAAGTTATTTTTTTATTTAGGGATGTTCTATTCAAAACCATTTGGTGGAGCTGTCTTTTGATATTTGCTTTAATGTATGCAAGAAACCATTCTCATTTGCAGATCTTATCAATTAGAAGATATGGGATATTTTTTTTCCTAGTACATATCCTGTACAGGTTCCGTAAAATCAGAACTAAAGTTCTCAGTCCTCCACCCCTTCCTCTGTAAGCCTGGCTCTGCACCGTGCATTCATACTTCCCTATAGGAATTTGTATTATAGGTAAGATAATTCCGCTGTCCTGACATGATGCTCAGAGGATTTGGTGTCTAATTAAAAGGTGGATCCCCAGGGCTACATTATTGTCTAGAGTCAATGATGACACCATATTGTGGCTGCATTATCTTGCCGCAGAGCTCACTATTCTGTAAAGCAGATCTCAGTAATAACTATAACAGCTCCAGGGGAAAAGAAACCAGTCTCAGGAGTCTGCAGTAGGCCACCCCCCATTATAGAATACTATGGCACAGACAGTGTTAAGTCACAAGGAGGCAGAGCTGGAAATCTTAAATAAATAAAAATCCAATCTTTTATTAACCAAAAGCCGGCATGACGCGTCCCCCAGCCGGGATCCAGCAAGTCAATTTATGACCCCTGACCTCCTTGACCTTTAACAAAACGGCAGCCTGCGCATGCAAATGGCGCTCGCCATAAGAGCGGCGGGGGAGAGACGGGGGAGGGAGTCAAATCTAGGGAACGAGAGAGACGCGGGAAGTGGAGAAGGGGGAGGTGGGGGGGAAAACAAAAAACAAATTAAAAAGCTGTTACTTAAATGTCACAGAACACAATTGTTTTTGGCTACAGATCATTACACCTGATACGAACACATTACACACAGACACATTATGTGTGAGATATATATATATATATATATATATATATATATATATATATATATATATATACATACACATATATAAAGACATTTGTCTATAGATGTATGTCTATATCAATAAAATGTTTTATATATATATATATATATATATATATATATATATATATATATATATATATACACACACACACATACAAATCTTTGACTCTATCCATACATGATCTATATCTATATCTATCTATATATATACACACACACATATATATGCATATAAATATATCTATATACATATATATTTATATCGCCCACTTTAATACACACACACATACATACATATATATATATATATATATATGTATGTATGTATGTGTGTGTGTTCTGTCTTTCTACATAAAACGACTTTATCTTTAAACAGTCACAAATGTCTACATAAAACCTCGGCTACAATGACAAGCGTTAAGATGTTTGACATTTTATGTAACCTTGTCATCTATAGCACAACAAACTATTGTCCCTTTTTAATATTGTTATCTGATATTTAAGGCTCCAAAAGGTTCCACGCGGAGTGAATTCAAAAGGGTACATTGTCAAGAAGTCAGGTGCAGAAAAGGAAATATCTTCTGCAAGATCAAACCCTTTTAATAAATATCTTTACTTGTGATGAGACCATGACACTTATGTGAGAACGTTCAATGCAATACAATGCTGCAAGTATCAGGCTGTATTGTATCAGTTATATGAACACAACACTTGACATGATATCCTATGAACCCCTGTAATAGTTCCTGGGTGCAGAAGCCTAAAGGTGCCCACATACGTTTGGTTCCCTTTTGGTCTGTACACAGTGTGTTATGTCTTGATAAGAGAGGGGCTGGCATTAAATCTTTTTTTACTTAACTTTAAGCCAGCCATACATAGATGGAAGTTCAGCAGGGACCGGCAGAATTTCGGTTTAGATACACGTTGAACGTTGACCTGCTGGATTCCGAACAGATCCGGACGTATACATGAACATTTAATTAAGTTCATTGTCCCTTTTGAAGACAGGAAAACAAATATTTTGGACATTTATTGAATACACTGACAGATAGTCTTGCCTAATTGAATTTTTAGTGACAAATTTGTTCAGAGTCTAAATGAATATCTACAGGTCAGTTACCAGCAGGTCCGGTCATGTGGAGAGTAGCTAAATAATAAATATGCAGAAGAGTATATCCTTTACAAATCTGTACACGTATGGACCAACATACATATGAATGTGATCTTGCTGAAATATATAAGGCTTAATTACCGTATATACTCGATTATAAGCCGAGGCACCTAATTTTACCACAAAAAACTGCGAAAACGTATTGACTCGAATATAAGCCTAGGGTGAGAAAAGCGCAGCTACTGTAAGTGGAAAAGAGGGTCAACAATGCCCATTTGCATACCTCACTGTGTCCATTTGCAGCCATACGTCCCCCGAACTTCATACTTGGTAGTTAAGGGTTCCTAGATGCCCAAAGCCAAAATTTGGGGTCTCTGGACCCAAAGGGTCTCAAAATGACATGCTGCAGATGGACACAGCTGACTGACTTTGGGGCCCCGTATCTCGTGGCCACTTGGTGCCATGAACCCCAAATTTGGTGTGCAAACCCAGTGGAACTAGCACTACAACACATCCTAGCACCAAGTGGCCCCGAGATACTGGGCCCCAAAGTCGGTTCGGAAAATGTCATTCTCTGCTGCAGAAAAGTGCTTGACTCGAGTATAAGCTGGGGGGGGGGGGCATTTTCAGTACAGAAAAATGTGCTGAAAAACTCGACTTATACTCGAGTATATATGGTAACAATACCCCAAACAAGGGGATAAAATAAGCTTTATTTTAGCAGTTTGATTGTAATTTTCAAATATCACTGGATTCAGCTGAAAGTAATTGTCAATCCAAATGAGGATCCTTAAAGGATAAGTTCACCTTTGGTAACATGTTACACCCATTATCAGGGTGTAACATGTAATAAACGCATATGCCCCGCACTCCCTCATTTTGACAGCGAGTTGGGGATCTTTTCCCCCTGCTCGCTTTCACAATCTATAAAAAAAAAAAAAAAAAAAAAAAAGTAGGTGTTCGGGGCTCGGCCCGGCAGGCAGTGTCATTCATTCACAGTAGTCTGGGAATAGGAAAACTACAGGAACAGCCTTTGAGGCTGTCGGCTTTTTGTTGATATCTCTTGGTAGTTCTCTGAGCTTCCCGAAACAGTGTAACTGCCTGCCTGTATTAGAGGAATAGGCAGACAGCCACACAGTCTGCAGGACCGTGGCATTACACCCACAGGTGCAATGCTTTACAGGTTCCTAACAAAAAATAAATAAATGCATATTTCTTTACTTGCAAAAAAGTGAATTTTTTTTTTTTGTAAAGGTAAGCTTATCTTTTAACCGCTTCCCGACCAACTGCCGCAGTTATACTGCGGCAGGTTGGCTCCCCTGCGCGAGCCGTTGTAGCTAAACGTCAGCTCGCGGGGCCGGGATAGCAGGGACGCGCACGCCTGCTGCACAGCGGGGGTGCCGATGCTCGTGGCCGTCGGTCGCGATGACCCCCGGCCAAGAGCGATCGTGAGCAGGAGACAGAACAGGGACGAGTGTGTGTAAACACACACTTCCCTGTTCTGTTCTGACAGGAGTGACAGATCGTATGTTCCTATTAGCTGGGAACCACGATCCGTCACTTCCTCTATTCAATCCCCTCCCCCTTCAGTTAGAATCACCTCTCAGGGAATACAGTTAACCCCTAGATCGCCCCCTAGTGTTAACCCCTTTACTGCCAGTGACATTTTTACGGTAATCAATACATTTTTATAACATTGATCGTAGTATTAAAGCCAATGGTCCCAATATTTTGTAGACGCTATAACTTTTGCGCAAACCAATTAATGTACGCTTATTGCGTTTTTTTTTTTTTTACCAAAAATATGTAGAATACACATCGGCCTAAACTGAGAAAAAATTAGCTTTCTTTTTTAAAAAAATGGGGATATTTATTATAGCAAAAAGTACAAAATATTGTGTTTTTTTTTCAAAATTGTCGCTCTTATTTTGTTTATAGCGCAAAAAATAAAAACTGCAGAGGCGATCAAATACCACTAAAAGAAAGCTCTATTTGTGGGAAAAAAAAGATGTCAATTTTGTTTTTGGTGCAACGTTGCATGACCACAGAACTGTCAGTTAAAGCGACGCAGTGCCGAATCACAAAAAGTGCTCTGGTCAGGAAGGGGGTAAATTCTTACGGGGTGAATTGGTTAACCTGGTGTGTTAAGGATGAATTGAGCCCATTATCTCATCAGCATAACCTACACCAGTGAAGGCGAACCTTGACACCCCAGATGTTTAAGAACTACATTTTCCATAATGCTCTACACTGCAGAGTGCATGAGCATCATGGGAAATTTAGTTCCAAAACATCTGGGGTGTCAAGGTTTGCCTTCACTGGTGTAGGTTATGCTTTTATAAACCTTACTCATGCATGGTTAGTGATGATGTATTTAGGTAGTGATATTTGCTCATTACATATGTTGGCTAAACTTCCTGCTTAATGTATTACTCCAGCCAGTCTAGTTTGGAATAGCATGGGGAAGGTATAAAACCTCATTTTTTTTTTTTTTAAATTGTTGGCTCTGACACCATTGGTGAGATACAATATCACTAATGGCACGTTCACATTACCTGCAGTGGCCTGTGTTTTTTTTCTGCTTTAACACAGATACCCACTAAGGCACATAAGAAATAATAATTGTTTTCTATGTCCCTGTTCATACAACATTGGTCTGAGGTGCACTATGGAAAAGGCAGCATGTCTGCATTTTTCAGAAATGCACTGTATGTCACCCGAAGACATCACACTGCTCTGCTGTGAGACACCTAAATGTAGAGTCACTATTGCCTCGTTTCCACTTAGCGGATCGGTTCGGGTCGGTACAGTTTGAATGGCCTAAAATGGTCCGGTCTATTCTGGTGAGCGTTTCCAATGCAAGTGGGACCACAAGGGGCCATACAAGGTTTCGAAAAAATGCCTCAGCATAGCACAGCAGAGGGTTTTCTGTCAGCCAATCAGTGGAATGTATCGTAGCTCCGCCCTAACTGAACCGTTCCATTTTCTATGGCCCCACATCTGAAGCAGGACCCTGAATGGAGCGGTTCGGTTCAGTTGTATGGGCCGCTTTCATAATGGAAACACCAAAAATAGCGTACCGTACCAAACCGCTCAGTGGAAACTTGGCATATGTGAGTAAGGTAAACAGTGCTAATGTGCTGAAACTTGCGCTGCACTGCTTCCTGCAGGAGTTCACTCCGATAGCTGCCCACACAGCAAAATGCTGTTTGTTTTACCTTGAGGTCTAGTGTGACCATAGTCTGTCATGTTGGCCATACATGGATTAAAATTCAGCCAGTTCAGAAAGGTTGATTAATGTGTGGTCATGGTGGTTAAAAAAAAAGTTGATCTGCCGATCGACTTCTGTTCAGCTGCCCTATCGGTATATTTTTGCTTGATCAGCATTAAAGGGAATAGGCTGCAGTGCTAATCTGTGTATCCCGACAGCGGGGGAGTCTCCCCACTATCAGAATACAATGACACAGCGGGAAGGATTTCCCCATCCACACTGAATATGTGGATGGAGGAATCGGGTCAGTTTTTTTTGTTCAACCCACTGGTTAAACATAAAAAAAATGACCGATGTATGGCCAGCAGAGCTTCACGAATCTGGATAAAATGAGAATCACGATTTTTGCTTAGACTAAAGATCACGATTCTCAGCTTAACATGATCTTTCACATTATACAAAAAAATTGGGCTAACTTCACAGTTTTTTTTTTTTTTTAATTCACTAAAGGGTACTTTTTCTCCAAAAAATTGCTTTTAAAAGACAGCTGCGCAAATACTGTGTGACAAAGTATTGCAATGACCGCCATTTTATTCTCTAGGGTCTCTGCTAAAAAAAATATATACAATGTTCCGGGATTCTAAGTAACTCTCTAGCAAAAAAATACTGATTTTAAGCAACAAATGTCAGAAAAAGGCTTAGTATTTAAAGTGGATGTAAACCTGAAAAAAAAAAAAATAAATAATAATTTTAATATCATACTGTAGAGTATAAGATTTCCTATCATTTGAGCCCAGTCTTGCCACAAAGAGTTAAACCATCTCTGAGCAATCCTCTTTTATTGTTCAGTGAGATAAATCTTGACAAAGTGAGAAAAACTTTGTCAAATACTCCCCCTTGCTGTGAGTGACAGCCTAAGACACATGCAGTATTTTTTTATTCCCTCCCCCACTCCTTTCTTCAGCAGCTCTGCAAAGATTGGCTGTTCCACACCTCACCATGATTTGGCATGCTGAAGTCATGTGGTTACTTTCCTGTCTTTTCACTGGATGTTAGAGGTCATAGCAGAAGTTCAGTGTAAGAAATACACAGGAGAAAATGCATATTGACAAGGAGAGTGTAGAGGTGGGCGGGGAATCTACTGACATCATGACTCCACCCACCGAGCTCCAGACAACAGACCCACCCACAGAATCTGCAGTTTTTCGGCTCTCATAACAGACAGAGGGGAGACATTTGACAGGTAAAGATACATGCAGGAGGCATGTATATCCTTATAGATAACCCCTATGGCAGTAGTTTAGAAAGGATGACATTGGGTTTACATCCACTTTAAAGAGGAACTGCAGTCTGCTCACATAATTTGTAATAAAAACATCTTTGTCATTCTGAAGCTTCCCTCCAACCACTTTGCATATTATTTTATATATGCTGTGATTCTGTACTTGCCAAATATCCTGCAGAAATCTCCCTCCACTGAGTCTGGCTGTAACCATTTTAACTGTGGGTAGCTGAAGCTGCTGCCTGTTCACTTCCTGGGATTTACACAGACACACACCTGCAGCGCTGTAGCTCTCAGTGGCCCTCTTATGACTCATTCCCCCTCCCTTCCTGGCAAAATCTCACAAGAGTGAGCTGTGCATGATGTCATAAGCCTAGGCGTTTTACCAGACAAGAAAAAGGAAGTGAGCTGTATAAGGCATTTACTGGCAAAAAAAAACTTTTCATCCAAAGTTAAAACAACAAGGGCAGAAGATTTAATAGATGGAAAGTTGAAAAAATGACTTAAGTTCCGCTTTAAACAGTGAAACTGCCTTCATTTACAGACCAAGTTCATCCCTTTGATCTAAATGAAAGAACCAATGATACCTTGTTTCTTTTTAAGGCTCGGTTCACACTGGGGCGACTTGTCAGGCGACCTAGTCGCCTGACAAGTCGCCTCCCGTTCTGTGCTATGGAACCGTTCCGACTTAGAAAAAGGTTCCTGTATTACTTTGGGGGCGACTTGGGGCGACTTGCATAGACTTCTATGCAGAAGTCGTCTCGCAAGTCGCCCCGGCAGTCGTTTGCAGGTCGCCTCGCTGAGGCGACCTGCAAGTCGTGCCGCCCGTGTGTGAACCGGGCTTCACTCAGCTCTAAGCAATGTTGTGATAAACTTGGCAGGCTGCCTTTTATTTATTTTTTTGACAGCTGTCAGCAGAGAACAGCTCTTCTCTGAGAATAAGATCGTGGGGGGGGGGTTTGAATCGAGATCGCGATTTTTTAACGATTTTACCATTATTACCATGGGAGAAAGTGAAGGAGAAAATCTACATTTTATAATTGTTACTAGAGCAGAAATAAAGGTGATATCTTCCAATAGGGACAACAGTGGGCTTTTCCTCAGTTTGAAGATAGATATATATATATATATACTTCCTGTTGTGTGTCGTGAGACAGAAGTGAAAGGAAAACTCCCATAGGGTAATCAACAGCAACAAAAACCTGACAGGCTCTAACCCTTCTCCAATCTACAGTACAATACTTTAAAAAAAAAAAGAAGGTGGTTGTGGTCACGGTGCGTCCCCTTCCACTGTTTCAGGTCCGATTTCAGCCCGAATTTTGGGCTGAATTCGGACCTGAAATGGACCAAAAGACGCACAGAACTCCTGTGCAATTTCGCACCAGAGTCGCTGCGGAGATGTGTGAATCAGCTCCATAGAGAGCCGGTCACAATCTCCTGCTAAGCGAATTGGATGCGGACAAACCAGCATTCAATACGCAATAGTGTGAACCCAGCCGAAGAGTGCACAGCTGCACAACCTTGTGTTCGTCGGTTCCTTTTTTACAGCAATGCCATCAGAAACAGGAAAGCAGGTAAAAAAACCTAAAGAGGCTGCAGTGTTGCTGGCCATTTTTTTACAATTCCAGAACATGCATACTGTAAATGAGAAGAAAAAAGTGTCAGAACTATCCAAAGCATCAGCCTAACAGCCAAAGGATTTAGCATTCTTTATGGGGAGGTCGACAACGACAGCCCCATACTTTTCTAATGGCAGAGTTACATTAAGGCACAGCAAAACTACTTACATAAAATCAACCATTAAGGCCTTGTATGAGACCCATCAACAATTCCAGAGCATTGCATTAGAAGTCTTCCATGCTGAATTTCTGGCATAATGTGTTATGGTAGACTGACTGCTTGCATGTTGAAGCTACACAACTCAGACCTAAATATTTCTTCAGTATAAGGCTGGCCTCTTTGAAATAGCTTTTAAAGTGCAATTTTCAAAGAATTAGAGCAGTGTTGAACAAATCACAGAAACTAGGTAGTTAAAAGATAAGTTCACCTTTGTAAAAAAATAAAAATAAATGCACATCTTTTTACAGGTAATAAAATGTGCATTTTTTTTTTTTTTTTTACTAGGAGCCTGCAAAGAATTGCAAACGCGATCAGCAGATCGTGTGTGCAATGCAGGAGTCCTGCAGACTTCCGTATAAGCTGTCTGCTTGTATCTCGTATGAACAGGAAGTTACACAAAGAAAGGAAGAAACAATCAATTACCTCAACAGAAGTGGTAGTTCAGTGAGAACTACAAGCTGACAGCCGCAAAGTCTGACGGTACTTGTAGTTCTCCCCCTCTGTGAATGAATAATGCAGCTGGGTGGGAGATCCGTTCAGCCGCGTTTTTTTTTTTTTATTGTGACAGCAAGTTCAGGGAGAAGATCCCGGCTGTCACTAAAGGCAGTGGATCGAGGAAAGGCTGCAGCAGTGGAAACAAGTTACATGTTCCACCCTAAAAACGGGTGGCGTGGAGCATGTAACATGTTCCCAAACATGAACTATTTATCGTTTAAGGCTGGGTTCACACTGATGTGAATTGGATGCGGATTTTCCCGTATCCAATTCACATGACAGGAGACTGTGACCGGCTCTCAATGGAGCCAGTTCACACAGCTATGTGGCGGCCGCGGAGCGGATTGCACAAAGGGTTCTGTGCGTCTTTGGCTCCGTTTCAGGCCCAAATTCAGACAAAAATTTGGGCCCGATTCGTCCCTGAAACGGAGAACAGGGACACACTGGACCCCTGCTGTGAGCCACATCTGAACAAAGTGTGAACCCAGCCTAAAGGATAAATTCACTTTTGGAACATGTTCCAGCATCTGCAGTCGCCCCCCCCATCACTCGCTGTCCTGATTTGAAAACTGCAAGGCTGTGCGGAACTCCGCCCCCATGGCTGCATCATTCAATCATAGTTTACTGTGAATGAATGCCTACAAGTAGCATCAGCCACCGTGGCTGATGGCTTGTAGTTCTCAATAAACGCCGTCCATGGACCTTCCTGCTCTCAGGTAACTGCCTGCCCATACGGGGTACGAGTAGACAGCTATGCTGGGAGCCTACGACTGCACCTGCAATCTCACGTGTGCAATGCTCTGCAGGCCCCTAAGAAAAAATTTACAAATGCAGATTGTTTGAACGTCAAAAAATGTGCATTTATTATTTCTGTTTTAAAAGTGAACTTGCCTTCAGTGTTCCTAAAGAAGCACAACTTGGTCTTAAGATTGTGAGCCTTTTCCTAACCTACTGTGCTTTGCACGTCTACAAGACATGCCTCCCCTTCCGTGTCACACTGTGAGAGTCACATTATAAACACCTGTATGTTAAAAAAAAGTATTACAAAGTAGATTGTAAGCTCTAACGTCCAGGGCCCTATGAGTCCTCTTGTACAGGCCTTGAGAAGAAGCTGATGCTCCGAGCGCGTAGCCTAGCTTATCCTGTTAGCCCATCCTCTCCAGTGCTTCCTGGCAGCCTCTCCATCTCCAGTGATGTCATATCCGCTCCTGCGGTTCACAGTGGCTCTTCCTGGATCCAAGGAAGCCCCACAGTCGGCACACAGCACTAACAACACCTGCTGATACAGCGTGATGTCCATGAGATGACCTGAGGAGCCTAACCAAGCACCAGATGAGCCTTAGTTTAACCTTCCTTTGTGAGTGTTTTTAGTCCTTTACAATAAACTGTGCATCTAATTACTACACTTAGGTTGGCGCTTCCTGTTTCTCTCTCTCCATTGGATTAGATTGCAACTGTGCTATATGCCTTTATGTTGTAAAGCATTTAGAGCTATGTAAATCCTGCATATTAATAATAATAACAACAAAGCTTACCCCCCCCCCCCCAAGCATTGTTCACAACCCTAAAGTTTTTAATATTAAAATGTTTTAATTAGACATAAAAAGTTTTACTTACCTGTCACATCACTAGTAGTGGCTGAAATCCTTGCTATGGCCAGGCACAGGAAGACGGGTCTTGTATGTTGTGCCGGTCATTACAATAAAGCTTGGTGTGCCACACTGTGGGTGATGACAGGGTAGTTAAATTCTTTCGGTCACCACCCCCATATGCCAATGTCACTGGCAGGATTGGACTGTCTCATTTGTATGAACTGACAATCAAATTAGATGGGTGTTTACTGGCAGGAAAAGACTGCGAGGGATCCGTATAATGGATCCACTCACACTGAAGACTACACAGGACTGTTACATGACCACTTACTCTGTGCAAGTGAGAGAGCAGCTGTGGCTGGTTGGTCACATGAAACAAATAGGGGAGCTTGTGACAATGACCACTTGATATCTGGTTTCTGGAGGTTCTGTTGTTGAAAGCAGATCATGTTTAGGTAAGCCACAAGATGGCTGCTTCAGACAAACCTTTATTATTTTGCCTGGAGTTCAGCCAATGCACCAAATAACACCAACACGTACTTAAAAGCTACATAAGACATGCATTTTTCATGCATTCTGTGGAGCCCAAATGAGTTGAAAGAATGGAAACGTCTGCATGAATGCATGAAAAAAGAATGCACATATATAGACAACAAAATGCACAGCATGTTCAATGCTATGGCATAAGTTGTTCGATTACTCACACTCTGGGCCTTAAGTATGGAAATGACCCACCGCAACCAGGCTCTCCCTTGCTTTTTGTATCCTGCACTAAAAATGTGAGAGGAAGCATTTAACTGTTAGCTATGACCAACACAGACAGCTCTTTTTGCAGATTCTATTTTGGGTGGACTGCAGGGCAACTGGCAAAGGGCTTATAACTGACCAGCATATAAATGGGTGATCTCAGCATTGGGTCTTCAGAGACCATTTTTACTTCCTATTGGCATCAGGCTAAGCAAAACACTATGAACACCCAAATTAAATTTGCCATAGGAAAGAATGGAAATATCAGCAAAGGTGTCTAAATCTCAGTCAAAGTGGGATAGCAACCCTGATGTGAAGGATGGGACCCATTGTATTTCACTACCAGCATCCTGAACAGTCTATTAGTGCAGCCCAAAACTCCAAGATTGACTATTGGATAGACTTAAGAGGTGAGAACAAATCCTAGCCATTTATAGTCAAGTTCAGGTTATATATATTTACTTTGTATTTGGAAAAGCCACATTCATCAACAATGTATGAAAGCGCAAATATTTTCCTGGAAATGAGAGCAGCAGAAGAACAAGGACATAACACAGACAGAGGAAGAAGCAGTGCAATCTGTAGGAAAGACATGCAAATAAAGTAGAGGGAGCACATGCAGAGAAAGGACAGAGGGGGGCTCAGTGAGGGGCACGTGTTACCTTCTGTGTTGGCGTTGCCGCTGTAAACATTTCGCAGGCTGCCAACACGGTTTAGTTTCCATGCTTTGCGTTTAGCTGCATCCAGAGAGCAAAAGGGAAGGAGAAACGGAGAAAAAGAAAATAAATGGGGAAAAAAAGAAAGGAGAAAGGGAGAGAAAGACAGACGGCCTAAGGGGTAGGAAGGAGGTCCTGTACACGCAAGTACGTTACCAGTGATTTTCACATACAAGTATTAGTGTTACAGTCTCACCATAAGATTCATTTTCGTCTCACTTTAGTGTTAACTGGAAGAGCTCAGAGTTCGTTCTTGGAAATGCAATATATAGTACCGGTCCTTGTGGCAAGCATTTAGACATGCCCACTACTCCAGATGCAAGACAGGAGAAGTATGCTGACAAGTCCAAGTGTGAGGCAGTCATGTACACTTCACCAGGTGGAGCAGTAAACAATTCTAAAGGTGGAAGGCAGGCAAGAGCACTCAATTTTCAGGCAAAATGCAAGCAAACAGTACTGTAAGGTGTAGTGCAGGTACATTTGAGGTCTGGGAAGCAATATAGGTATTAAGACTGCACTGTATACATTGCAAAGAAAGTAATCAGATGTGTATACTGGTTGTGATATTTAGCACATGTGACAGCTTGCACATGTACTACATGGTATATGACATTTACATAGGCGTGTGGCTCTATGAGGTCCGGCTATCATAAAGCATACTAAACCCCTCCAAAAAAACTAACACATTGCAGCTTACCAGTCCTTTAATAGTCCCTTCATGTCTACACTCATTTCTCCATTGTATCAATGAAAGTAGCCATGGCTATTACACAGGCTGGACTTCACACATCTCAGCCTTAGTTCATCTCCATTAGGTCCCTTACACATGGGACGGGCTCTGTTGGAATTTATCTGCTGGTCCCTGCTAAGCAGGCAGATGGCTGGTCCGTGTCTGCTCTGCTCATGCAACGGTCCCCAGTCGTCTATTTTTAGCAGATAGGATCAGATTGGTTGTCGGCAGGTGTCCATTAATACCTGCCTCGCCATAGAGGAGACTGAAGGGTCTGATTAGGTCTGCCTGAAAAACTGACAAGCGGACCTCATTGGCCCACTCGTGTAAAAGGGCCCTTACATGGTGGCTTATTTGAACCAATAGTTTATACAGTAAAAATATGGTACTTTGTGCTTTCTATAAAGCTACCAGGAAGCAAAAAGGACACTATTTTCGGCAAACAAATGCAGCCACCACATCTAAGGGCTTTTAAGCTGCAATATTATTACATGTTTGGCTTTGGGTTTAGATACAGTTGAACCCTCTGATCTGGTAGTTTTGGCAGCAGTAACTGGTGCACAGCAGACCTCCAAATATCACTGTAGTAAATTGAGGTTCCTGCTTTACACAGTGTAAGTTCTGCCACTGACCATAAAGGTTATAAGAAGTGTGCTAACATACAATGACGGCTGTCCAATCTGGCTGGACATTTTCAAAAGTGAAGCTTACATGAGTTTCACGTTTGTGTAAATGGGGCCATACACACAGAGATTTTACTCAATCACACCACTATCAGTCACACTGTGCAACACAATCTCGGTGTATGGCCATGCTGCAAACGTACACACTAAAAGACAACATGAAATATCTATATCTATATATAGAGATATATAAACAAACTAAACATTACGAATATGTACAAAGTTGTATGTTAATCTTTAGATCACCAAGATGTGTGAACAATTTTTACAATAATGACAGGTAAACTGGTTTATGTACAACACAGTCTGTGGATATAATTTGCACCCACTCCAATATATGTCCCAATCATAAATGAACACATCGATATATATAACAAGCACATTGTTTTCTTACGTACAATAAAGAAACAATGGTTTTAATGCTATGCAGATGATTTGAGCAATGTACAATACAGAGGAATGCAGGGATTTGGAAATGCTGAAATTTTACATTGAAGTTGGTTTTAGAGGGAAAAGAAGCTTAATGCCAAGCCGGGGAACATGAAAAGAAACACAGGAGAACATAGGAGAAATATAAAAAAGAAAGGCACTCAAATAACTGAACTAAAGATTCACCAGTCAAATCATAGGTGGCAGATAATTAAAAGGAATAAGTCTATATAGCTAAAAACAATCAAACTCCAACCTCAATTTTAGACTGTAGAGGAGGAACAACAACTGAAGTCAGCCAGAAGATTGCTTCCAGCTCAGTGACTTCGGAATTGGAAACCTAGGTTGGCCATACACACACTTTAAAAAAATTTAAAACATTTTTAGATTTCAGAGATGGTTGATTCTCACGCTGAGGCTAGTGTCTTCCGACAGCCAATGCTGTCAGAGTCCCCGAACATCCTTTCAACAGAAGGATTTCAGGTTCATCAGAGAGATGAACATAAGAATAAAAGGAGGAGCTCTGGCTGTGACCATAAAGTCAAAATCACAGTGTTGACCAATACGTCTTCAATAGACTGGGTACCTCAACAACTGTAAGCGTCAAGGTATAAAAGCAAAGCAAAAAGTTGTATATGGAGAACCGACTATGGTATATTTTGTGATAAAAGACTTTACTGAAGCAAATATACAAACTTATTGATTTAAAGGCGAATTTGTCCACCCTACTAGACACCAGTAAAAAATGGTTTAAAAAAAGACAATTGTCATACAAATAAGCACAGCAGGATCCCAAACACTTCAGCAAAGTGGGTATCTATATAAGACTACAAACTTCCTTGGGTTTAGTGCCCAGGAGGTTAGCGTAGGGGTACTGGGTTGCTACAGCACTATGTGTCCCGGATAGGGCTAATGGTAGGCTAATTGCAACACTGATACCTCCTGATCTTCCAACCAGGTTGGAAGATCAGAAGGTATCAGTGTTGCAATTAGCCTACCATTAGCCCTATTTGGAATATCAAGAGGTATCAGTGTTACAATTAGCCTACCATTAGCCCTATCCGGGACAAGTAGTGCTGTAGCAACCCAGTACCCCTACGCTAACCTCCTAGGCGCTAAACCCAAGGAAGTGTGTAGTCTTATATAGTGTGTCTTTGTAGTCTTATATAGATACCCACTTTGCTGAAGTGTTTGGGATCCTGCTGTGCTTAATTGTATGACAATTGTCTTTTTTTAAACCATTTTTTACTGGTGTCTGGTAGGGTGGGCAAATTTGCCTTTAAAATCAATACGTTTGTATATTTGCTTCAATAAAGTTTTTTATCACAAAATATACCATAGTCAGTTCTCCATATACGACTCTTTGCTTTGCCTTTAAATCATCAGAGAGACGGGCCATTGGGAATTCCAGACTAGGCAATGTGAGCATGCAAACAACATTTACATTAGCACTAGGAATATAGGAAAGGCTAGTGTTAACACTACATGGAGGGTTAAAGTATGTAAATCCTAACAATTAACTTCTATTATTTGCTCTGTCAAATATACAATTGAAATCGTTTTGTTACATCTGTTTAATAAGTGCAAAAATATCTGTCGATTCTACCAGCAATTCAGTGGGCTGATAACTGCCTGTGCTCTCTTATGTGTTACATAAATTTTTCCTGAGTACTACAGAAGATCTCCCACTATGTTAAGGAGAAGGGTGGGGGATATGTAGTCCTGTCCTAAAGTGTGAATGCTTCCCCTCCACACAATATGGTGATTTAACATTGTCTCCGTAGGACAGAACTATGTTATTGGCAGAATCAGCAGGAGAGATTGAAGGCAAAATACTGAAAAAGAAAACTAATGCTACAACCACATCTAAAAACTGGTAAGCTTTGCTATAAGTGTTGGTGGCAAATGAAGGGGGTGGAGGTGTCAGATGATGGAGATCAAAGCTGAAGGAAAATAAAGGGTTGGGAAAAAAAAGTTTTAGCACAGTAGTACTAAGGAGGCACTTTAGAGGATGTAATGGGGCACTCTGGAGGACGATGGTAAGGGGGCACTCTGGAGGAGGATGGTAAGGGGGCACTCTGGAGGAGGATGGTAAGGGGGCACTCTGGAGGAGGATGGTAAGGGGGCACTCAGTTCCTGGTTTTAATAAAGTTATTCTGAGGTAGGCTCAGTAAAACTATATCCTGTGTGCATAAAAAAAATGCAATGGAAGCACTTCATTGAAAAGAAAAACCTTCCTTTGTCCTGAGGTTTATTTGTGTCTGTGAGGCTGTCGATTGCGGTAAAGTAATTAGTATTTTGTGGGTGCAAGGACTGTGGTATATGTGTGCAGCATATACAGCAGACACGGATTCTGTTCAATTCCCCTTTAAGACCTTCCCACTGGCCATGCCTATTGTTCACCATGGTACACTACGTGTGCCACAGATTATTTTTTTGTTGTTTCTGTTTTTCTACAGGTCTTTAATGATCTTGCTCAAATTTTGTCATGCTGTTTTTAATTGAAAAGGCAGGCAGATTATTTGTTATAAGTATTGCTAATGTTTTCATATTGTTTGCACGGTTTAAAGGTTACGTTTGCCTTTAAGAACATGTTATATGTTACGCCCAAATTTAGGGTGTAACATGTTGCTAAGAACCCCAATCCTCACCCCCTGATCAGCGCACTGGCAGTCCTTTGACACTTCCTCCAGCTTTCTACCTCTACTTTTGGCCCTTTGTAATTCTCTGCACAGCTGCACCTAGCATGTACTAAGCAATGAAAGAGAACAAATAATGATTTGCACAATGCTGTAAATGACCATGCAAATATGCTTAAAAAGAGGGGAAAGCAAAAGGATGATTTCATCAATGTGTCCTTCACTGTCCAATGCCAGGCTGGGATCTGGACAAAGCTGTATTGCATAAAACGCAAGGCAGTGTGCAGAGAGATTTAAAGTAAACCCCCATGCATGAATTTTACCTATAGGTAAGCCTATAATAAGGCTTACCTATAGGTACTGTAAACTTCCCCTAAACGTGCACCGTTTAGGAGATATTTACTGTACATGCAGCCAGTGACATCACCGGTGCATGCGCTCTGAAGAAACGGCCACCTGTGCTGTTCCTCCAGAGCCCTTTGCTGTAAACGGCGGGAGTGATGTCACCGCAGCTCCGGCCACTCACGCGGTCAGAATCTGCAAACCCCGAAGGAAGGCTGGATGAAGATGGAAGCACCTTCAGCGGTGACAGCACGCCACTGGAAGGCTTTGTTTATAGGTACGTTTCACATAATGTGCTAGTATGCGATACATAGTACGATATGATATTACCTTTTAAGTTAAAAAACGGTTTTCTAACGCTTTAAGAACTGGCTGTCTGGCAGAAGTGCCTGGATCACAGGGATGACTAAACAGAATTAAAAATCTTTGGCCAGGTAAAGCAGTTTTCATATACAGAAAAAAACTTGGATTGCGAGCATCATTTGTTCCGGAAACATGCTTGTAATCCAAAGCACTTGTATATCAAAGTGAATTTCCCCATAAGAAATAATGGAAACTCAGATGATTCGGTCCACAACCATTTATTCATAGGTCCTTCAGTTTAAAGTCCATATAAAAAGATCATAGCAATAAGTAATAGGTTGTGTAAACATAAAATGTCCATTTACAAATGGAAGCCTCCACAAGGGGATTAGAAGCAAAATCCAGCAGGAGTATAAAAGAGAGGCGCCTCTAAGGCTTCATGTACTCAGGATGTTTTTACAACCTCTCCTGAATGATTTAACTTGACAGATAGTAACCCATGTTTAAAATGTCCGTTTTGCTGCGCCTAGTGGCGTTTTGCCGCGTTTGCGTTTAGAAGCTTTTTTTTTTTTTTTTTTTTTTTCAATTTTTTCAAAATAGCCAAAAATGAAAAACGCCTGTAAGCGAAACACGGCTAAACGCAAGTTACCGCGGTTAGAAGCGTTTGACGCTTGAAATGCCTCTAAACTCAGCTTCTGAACCCATTTTTTTGCGTTAAAAAAAAGCCTCTAAACTCAACTGCCTAGAAAGGACTATACATGACCATGTGTACATGTACTGATGAGATAACAGAGGAGAATTCAGGAGCAGTTGAAAAAAATGCCCAACTGCTCCTAAGGCCAGGTTCACACTGGTGCAACAAACGCTCCGACATTGGGAGTTCATGTCGCATGACGTGTTAAAATCAGTGTTTCCCTATGGGAGCCGTCTTAACTGGTCCGACACGAGTCGGTCCGACTTTGAAAATTCTCCCTGCCTACTTTGGTCCGACTTTGATCCTACTTCAGCCCATTGAATATCATTGAAGTCGGATCAAAGTCGGATAGCCGTCTTGCCTGATCCGACTTTGGCATGCAACTTGTGCTCTGATGATCATGAGGGGGAACTCCACGCCAAATTTTAAATAAAAAACCGGCACGGGTTCCCCCTCAAAGAGCAAACCAGGCCCTTCGGTCTAATATGGATTTTAAGGGGAACCCCCTACGCCGGAAAAACGTCCTAGGGGTCCCCTCAAAATCCATACCAGACCCTTATCCGAGCACGTAGCCCGACCGGTCAGGAAAGGTGGTGGGGACGAGCGAGCGCCCCCCCCCCTCCTGAACTGTACCAGGCCGCAGGCCCTCAACATGGGGAGGTGGGTGCTTTGGGGCAGGGGGGTGCACTGCGGCCCCTCACCCCAAAGCACCTAGTCCCCATGTTGACGAGGACAAGGGCCTCTTCCCGAAAACACTGGCCGTTGGTTGTCGGGGTCTGTGGGAGGGGGGCTTATCGGAATCCAGGAGCCCCCTTTAATAAGGGGGCCCCAGATCCCGGCCCCCCGCCCTATGTGAATGAGTATGGGATACATCGTACCCCTACCCATTCACCTGAGGGAAAAAAGTGCCAACAAAAAAAAATAACACTAGACCGTTTTTTAAAGTAATTTATTAGGCAGCTCCAGGGGTCTCTCCGGCCTCTTCTTTGCGCTCTCTGGCCTCTGGGCTCCTCCACTATCTTCTGCTCTTATTCTAGCGTTAGCCCGATCTTCTCTGTCGTCTTCTTCCCTCTTCCGATGTTGACACGACGATCTCTCCCGCTGTAATGCCGTGTGCGTGGTGCGCAACGACATATATAGGCATGGGGCGTGGGGAAGAAGACGACAGAGAAGGCCGGGCCAACGCTAGCAAAAGAGCGGGCAAAAGAGCAGAAGATAGCGGAGGAGCCCGGGAGAAGACACCGGAGAGCAGGAGAAGAGGTCGGAGAGAGCGGAGAAGTCGAAAGAGACCCCCGGAGCTGCCTGATAAATTACTTTAAAAACCAATCTAGTTTTTTTTTATTGACACTTTTTTCCCCCCAGGTGAATGAGTATGGGGTACATCATACCCCTATCCATTCACATAGGGTGGGGGGCTGGGATCTGGGGGCCCCCTTATTAAAGGGGGCTCCCGGATTCCGATAAGCTCCCCGCCCGCAGACTCCGACAACCAACGGCCAGGGTTGTCGGTAAGAGGCCCTTGTCCTCATCAACATGGGGACAAGGTGCTTTGGGGTGGGGGGGCCGCAGTGCGCCCCCTGCCCCTAAGCACCCACGTCACCATGTTGAGGGCATGCAGCCTGGAACGGTTCAGGAGGGGGTGCTCACTCGTCCCTACCCCCTTTCCTGACCGGCCGGGCTGTGTGCTCGGATAAGGGTCTGGTATGGATTTTGGGGGGACCCCCACGCCATTTTTTCGACGTAGGGGGTTCCCCTTAAAATCCATACCAGACCGAAGGACCTGGTATGCTCTTGGAGGGGGAACCCATGCCGGTTTTTTATTTAAAGTTTAGCGTGGAGTTACTCCTCAAGATTCATACCAAACACAGTGCCTGGTATTGGCGGGGATCCAAGTCGGATCCCCGTTCATTGAAGTCGGACACGTCTCTGACTTCAAGTCGCAGGGCAAAGTCGGATCCAAAGTAGGACGAGTGTCGTGTCGCACCAGTGTGAACCCGGCCTAAACGTTTGTTTACCAGCAGCAGTGTACATGAGACCTAAGTGTAGTAATATGGTTACATTTAATGAAGTTACAATATTTAGCAACTCACATGGTTGATGATTAAAACAGGCACATCTAAGCATGCAGGCATCCAGGATAAAGCTGTCCACATAGACCATCTCTCGCACTGTCGGCTCTCACCGCTGTCAGTCTGCAATCGTGACCGGGAAGACTCCCCTGCAGTAGAGCGATCTGAAAGCGAGGCTTGAAAAGCTCGTGGAGTGCAACGTGGAAGAGCTGGCATCAGTGGCGGTGCGGAGGATGTGAGTTGCTAAATGTTGTACCTTCATGAAAATGTAACCATATTGCCACACTTAGAGGCACCTCTCTGCTCTTTTATACCCAGCTGTGACATGATGCTACTTGTATATCAAGACATCACTTGTATATCAAGTCAAAATTTATGAAAAACTTTTGCTTGTCTTACAAAATGCTCTCAGACCAAGTTACTCTCAAACCAAGGTTTTACTGTATGCATTTCAACTATGTATTCATCAGTTCAGCCCTAGCTGAGAACCAGTTTTGCCCAGTTTTAGGATGTCATATAGCGCAGGGAGCATGGAATAATCAGATGCTGCTTTCATATGAAGTAGCTGTTTTGGTCATCAGAACATGCAGTATTTTTTCACATTGCATAAAACGTAAATGATGCCAGACAACATGGCAGGAACGTACACACATGAAACCGAACACAATGAACGCACTTGATAATTCTTGCCTATGGTAAAGTTCACCTTAAAAATACTCACACAGTCCTTTGTATAAAGTAGAGACACAAAAACCTTGAGTATAATACTGATGCATCTTGATTGATCTTTAAAAACTAAAAGCACACAATGTCCTGTGCATAATACACAGAGTCTCTGCTCTAGGTAGAATTCAGATAGACATGCTGGTTGGTGTACAATAGATGTAAGACCCCTTTGTGTATGATACAGATACACCGAGGGAGTGCAACTGCTTGAAAAAAAAATTGAAAAAACTGTCCATTTCAAGATTATTTCTTTTTTACAAAGATGCCACAGTCATTGCTTCACTCATTTTGTTTATGCCATTTGTATTAAAGCTGAAACTCATTTGGCCCTTTAAAACGAAGTTGACATTCTGGAATTACAGCTTCAGTATTCTAAATAATATCATTACATACAATGTTTTGGCGGAGTTCACTTGGGTCCCATACTGCCCACAGAGAAATCAATGACTATCACACTACTATTGCTGTGATCTCTCTGCTCATCTCTAATTATGGGGAAATCGTAATACTCTCAATACAGGTGCACAGAATGACCACACAGGATGTCCAGGTGCGGAACAGCTATGGACACAAGACCCTGCACATCCTATGGTCAGGATGAGAGCTTTAACTAGGATCACATTTCAAAAGGGTTAATTAGAGCTCTTTATGTTTAAATCAGTGATTCACCAAAGCTTCTACAGATATTCTGTCTCGAACAGCAAGGGTGCCTGGAAGAGTAAACAAGAGTATTTAGCAGGAAAATATGGGAATTCTATAGCAGTGTATTACATAAAAAGCATCTATCTAAAAAAAATTATACTGGGACTTTTATATATGAAAAAATTAGGAGGAAAGAATATTTTACTCTTCATAGATTTGTGCTTGTTTTTAGGTTTTCTTCAAAGTGATTACAAAAGGTAGATTGTTTTGTACCTTTATGCATTCTATCCATTAAGGTAAAAAAACCTTACACGCTTTGCCTCGCTTCCCTCTCCCAAAAACACTTACCTGACACCACTCTTGATCCAGCACGTTCCCCGCCAGCAGCCACACTCTGCCCTCCTCCCTGATTCACTTCACAGGCTTTACTGATAGCAGCAGGAGCCACTGGGCTCCTGCTGCTGTCAGTCAAATCCACTGAGAAGGGAGCGGTGGGGGCAGGGTCAAGCCACGCTGCGTGAGCCTATGGACACACACACAGCGCACTTAGCACGAGTGCCCCCATAGAAAGCGGCTTGCTATGGTGGAACTCAGAGAAAAGGAGGTGTCTAAAGCATCAACTGGGGACACCAGAAGAGGAGGTTCAGGGCCACTCTGTGCAATACTATTGTACAGAGCAGGGAAGTATAACATGTTTTGTTTTTTTAATTAAAAAACTCAAGTCTTTACAATCTTTAAGACCCCATTCACATTTGTCTGCTTGTTTCCTTAAGCCTGACTATGCATTATTACACCTTACTAAAGCCGACCATAGATGGATTGAAATTTGGCCGGTTCAGCAGGTACAGACTGAATTTCAACCCATCTATGGTCTTGATCGACTTCTGTACAACCAGCCTGTTTTTTTGCTTGATCAGTGCCGCCAGCTATAGACGGCAACACTAACCATTCTATTCTGATGGTGGGGAACCCTCCTCGCTGTCAGAATACAATAGATCCCTGGTGGGATTCTCCCAACAACACAGAGTGTGTTGATGGGGGAATCGAATCAACCCATTGGTTGAACGAAAAAAAAAAGGCATCATCTATGGGCGATTTGTTTGACTAAGTAGAATCCAATTCTTTCTAATTGTCTCTGTTCTCACTTGTATACTCAGTCCCTTTTATACTCTGTCCTACGCTTCCATAGATATCGATGGGAACACCTGCAAATGCAAGATATGCATGCTAATGTACGTCTTTGTGCACTTTTTAAGCCTGAAGAATTCCTCTCTTCCTATAGAACTGCTCTCCTCTCCTTGCCCAGCAAACAAAGTTTTGATGCACATGCAAAAATGCCTAAAAAGAAAGAAAGAAAAAAAAAAAACACCTCAAAATCACCAGGAATATGCTCTGCTCAGGTGTGAATGCAGGCTTCGTGGTTATTAAGAGTTACTTAATTTTGTAATGAACAGTCTTGCTTGAGGTGGAATACATCCCGGAGAGCAAATATGTTGTGTTCGATCTTAAAGTAAATGAGGACTGCTGCCACTAGAATGCTGAAATATAAGCTCTGTGTGCTAAAACGTATAGATCTGTAAGTCTATTTAGGGTGAACTCTGATATAAAGGTAGGTGAATAGGCCCCATACAATAGTGTTGAAGCTGACGTTTAGGCAGCAAACTTAAACACGAGTGCCAGGTGTATTACAGAATCCAGCATTAGCCTGTATGTAACCCACAGATGTTAGAAAACTACCGAATAGTGGATATGTAATCCAACCCACCAAGCTACCTTTGGTGAAGTTTGTATTGCCTGTGAACGCCTGCCTATACACTGAGCAGAAACCTCTGCTGCCTGCAGAAGTCACTGCAGACACAATTTCCCTAGACCTAGTGATGGTTATCTGCTGGCCATTGGTAGCTTCCCATTCACAACAATATCTTTGAACTAGACCGGGCATGTGATGTTTCTTGCTGTATGGGATTTCATCAGGAAATCCCAAACGCTTACATATAAACATGAACAGAGATCTAGGATTTTAAAATCCAAACGCACATGGCTTTAAACCAGTGATGGTTATAAACGAACAAGAAACACACGTGGGAGTTACACAAATGCATTCAGGTGTACTGTATAAATTTAATCAACTGGGTGCTGAATAAATGTATACAAAGTATGGAATAACGTTAATGCATTATCCAATGATCAATAACATGGACATTATAACATGTGTAGGCACGCCTAGACAAGGCAAAAGGTCAAACAGCATATGGGTTTATGTACATAGCATGAGCAGAATGTGTGCTACACACTTGCGTCAGCTTCTGTTTGACACTGCCTATGCATACAATGAGCGTGTTGGCCATGGGGTTCATTGAATACTTTAAACTGCTGCAGAGACCTACAAAGTCTGTTTGATTCACATGAAGCCTTAAGATGGAAAGGGGGGGGGTGGGGTGGGGTGGCACAGATAGACTGAGAGCCTATCTATATCCATGTTTCTTACCCTGGGATGGTTATCTGCATTTTTCAATCCACTATAGAAGATGTATTTTATGAAAACTATTGCAAAGTTGGGACTGTTGGCAACAGCAATGAGACTACACTTGGAAAAATAAAACAAGCAATTTGGTTGCATCACATTACGATGAAATGTAACATTGTCAGATTTGTTTTTGCCAGCGTACATGAGTACCACTGATATGCATTTTTCACTCTTTTGCATTTTGGTTGCGTTGAACGATACAGTCTAGCCAAGGCTTGTGGTGTAGATGAACCCTAAAATATGAAACCTTTTTTGCTTTGGGTTCCGCTTCTGCTCCGGCTTTACAAAGCACTGTCATATATTATATAATACTGCTACAGGTGAGGACACAATGAACCCTTAGAAGAGCATAAAGATACCATCACAATACACACAGGTATAGGCTGACTTAATGGAACAGCTGATGTGACTGATCACTAACCAGTGCAGAGACCCATGTGGCAAAATGATGGAACAAACTTAGAAGCTGCAACACATGCTTTAATACAGTATGAGGACACATGGCAGTGGTATTAGTGACTGTACTACCTTTACAGTACATTTCTCCTTCTCTGAGGGATAAGTGACATTTATATGTCTCAAACATTGAGATGGGTAGGAAAGATGGGAAGGTCTCACCTTCAGCTGTGCTGGAAAGTCCATCAGCTTTAAAGTTACTCGTACTTTTCTTCCGGCGGTGTTTCTTGCGGTTGGCATGCGGAGACGGTGGTGGATCTAGTTTGGGGCTTGTAGTGCTAGAGATGCTAGGACTTGAACACACAGAGTCACCCAGTCCAGTGTCTAGAATTCAAACATGGGAACAGCCTGATCAAAATAGTGCTACCACCAAGACAAACAGGAATTCACTGCACATATGAAAAGGTTACTGTAACATGCACAATTACATTTTTTCCTATATGTATACACACACACACACACATTTTCTTTTTCTAAACCATCTACTGGTCATGATCCAAATGGATACTGGGGGGCCCATATAAATAGCCTGATAGTACCCAGATCTCCTTTTTTCATATTCAGATATTTCATTGAGCAACACAAAAGCCATCACATACAAAATACCGTCTATTGCTAGTAAAGATTGTCTCCACACAGGGAGAAATACAGTAATAAACATTGTGAAGAGGTAGGTTAAAAAAGTATCCCCAAAACAGGGGGCTAATCGATAGATGGGTTGTGAAAATTTGACAGATGATGGCACATAGCAACATATTGTACAATTTACAGATAAAGGAAGCTAGAAAGCCAACAACTGGATGGACCATCCCAGTCATGGCCCAGGGAGTAGTGGGGACCAGGCAATGTTGGCAAAATGTGCAGCAAAGTTCAAGCCAATAAAAGAGGGGGGAGGATAGAAAGATGGTAGGAATAAAAAGAAAGGGGGGGTAGAGAGGTGGTGGTGGTGGTTAAGGGAAGGAAATGGCTTCAGGGAACGAAATCAAAAGACAAAAATGTAGAGTCATTTAAGGCTCCATAAGAGAGGCGGCAAAATCAGGAGGTAGAAAGTTGTCAACTTTTAGTGTACCGTGTTACTATGTATGTATCATTGCCCGAGTGACCCGATTCTTTGTAACTATTATGCAAAGTGGCAGGGTCTTCCAGGCTTTAACTATAGTCTGTTTCGCAGGAGTTGTGATAAAAAAAAATAGGGCAATTTGTGGATCAGGTAGAATTGAAACAACGAGGAAAGAATTGAGAAAATGTCCTCCCAATAGGATTGTACAATGGGGCAAGTCCACCATGTGAGTATGTATGTAACAGGCTCCCCACAGCCCCAAAAACAGGTGGGGGAATAGCCCAGGATACACTTTGCTACCCTGTGTGGAACTAAACATCTTGATAAAACTTTATAGGAGGTCTCCAGGGCAGCTACATTAGGAGAGACCTTGTGAGTAGTTTGCCAAATGTCTGACAAGTCCTCGGGGGAAAAGTTCAGGGCTAAGTTTGTGGTCCATTTTCAGACCCCTTTTTTTAATGTGAACCTATCTGATAAAAATAAGACTGACTATAAACTTAAGTTTCCTTCACATCCTATGGCTCACTTGGTGACTAAGAACCCAAATGCAGGTTGGGCTGTTTGCTCATTCCAGGTCAGTAACCCATTATAAAGGAAACTTGTACTAAGAGAAACATGGAGGCTATGTGCTGGATTCTATGCATTGCTGGCCTCTCTTTTTACATATTCATTGTGGACAGGCAGCAAGTGAAGTTAATATCATGTTAGAACAGCTTGCCTGCTCTGGGTTAGAGTACTAAAGAAGCAACTGGATCTGCATGGCAGGCAGGTAACAAGAATTTTTATGAGAGCTCAGGAGAGGCAGTCTATATGTCACTCTCAATAAGGTTTCCTTTAAAAAGACACCGTACATGGATCCTAATGTCAGTGCCTCTTTAAAATACAGGTCTACAGACGGCAATTTAACCTGCATAACTTTGCGTCAATCCTATTAGTCCTTACAAAACTAATAAAATAAACCATGGGATCAGCCTATTTCTTTTACAAGGGAAGAAACAAAATGGACAATAGAAGAATAAAACAGCTTGTTCATTAAACAATGAGAAGCCAAAACAGAGGAATAGGAAGGAGCAGGCAATATAATAGATACAGGGAGGAGGAGATATGAAGCAGAGACGTGGTCTTTCTACACAGCGCTTTTTCCCTTTCAGTTGTTTTTTTATGGATATCACTTCGCACCTTCAGTCCTGTTTTATTGCCACTGTAAGAATGTGTCCCACCCTCTACCAAAATATACCCTTCTCCTGTGGGCAGCAGCTTCAGACAGCTCCGCGTTTGTGATGAGCAAGAATAAAATAAAATCCCCATAAATATCAGCAGGGAAATGAACCCTCACTGCCGTCACTGGCCTGCTCTCAAGGACACACATAACTTATTGTACAATCATTTAGTTTCAGGGAAAGTTGGAGATGTGGCAACTTATCTCCGATGACAGAATACCACATGTTCTGGCAGTCCACAAATACCATATGCTGTATTGCATTCTGGGCTGGCAAATAACCCAATTATGAAATGACTTGCAATTTAAATCTCCGGAAGGCTGCTTTTAACCACTTATAGGCATCCGCTGGTCAAGCAAGAAATTTAGCATTTTACCCGACTTCAATGACACCTGCTGAGTGTCTCAAATTTTCATCCTGAAATTCATTTTGCGCAATTGTCTGAAGCTGAAATCAGCAGTCTGCAATTGTTTCTGTCCACAAAACAAGCCAATGGCAAACAAGTTCATCAAATTAGATGAAAAACTACCCCATCCATGGCTACCCAAAACAGTAGAAAATTGTTGCATAAACTGCAGTCATGCCAAAAGAATTGTTAGAAACCTGCTGACTCTGTGCTGGATGCTAAAAGCACCACTAATAGCAATGGAGAGATATTTCCTTACTTGCAAGTGTAAATAAAAGAATAAATATTGCAGTGTCACCTTTGGAAAGATATCCCAAGTTTCTCCCAACACTTTCTGCCTCTGTGACAATTTCACACCAAGACAGAAGGAACCTTCCAAGATTAGGCATAGACACCCAAATGCCCCTTCCTGATGAACAGGCAGACATCTGCCTGTTTTCTGCTCTAGAGCCTGCTCGGGATAAAAGAGTGTCTCAGTAGATTGACGTGGCATACTTTTACTTAACACCTTCCCTCCCCATCTCTCTTTAAAAAGAGGAAATCTTGCAAGCTACACTGAAGTTCTTCAGCAAGCTTGGTGCATCTGACATTGGATGTACGTGCTTATTACTGCCTTCTAGTGGTACCTCCAAAGAGTTAAATCTTTACCCAAGTGGTGGATTGGACCAAGATTTAGTCAGTTCTGCCCTAGCTCAGGAAATTACAGGTGAATATGGACTTTTACTAGAAACCTGCAGATGTGTACTCTAAGTGCTGACCTCTTTAACTAGCAATCTCAGAATTATATCAGACTCATCCAGACTACCAATCACTCATTGTCCGCCATTCCTCTGTGCCAATTTCTTCACTGGTTTCCGCATACTCAAATAAAAAATCTAAAATGTTATCATCATACAAAGCCATCCACATCTCTGCCCAAGTTACATCATCAATTGTCCTCTTTGCTCTTCCAAAGATCTCCTGCTCTCTTACTGCCTCACCACACTTCCCCCAGGTTTGCCTCCTTGACTTCTCCAGAGCCTCTTCCATCCTCTGTCCTCTATCTGAATCTGTCCACCTATCTCCTATTCTAGTAAGCCTTTCAGGAATCCCTAACAATTCACCACTTCAGGAAACCTATCCTGCCTAAAAAGTCAACAACTGAACTTTTACTTTTTAGATCAGCTCACACATTGTTACTACCTTTCTGTATAACTTCCCCTTTCATTTTAAAAATTGCAAGCTCTCACAAGCAGGGCCCAATTAACCCACTTGTTCTACAGTGAATGTAAAAAATAACATAACAGGTTTATAATTACCTGTACTGTGCAATGGAATTGCACAGATGGGCCCCAATCCTCCTCTTTTCGGTGCCAGGGGTCCGGACTTTTCTTCTTCTTGGTGTGCCACCATAGAAAGCGGCTTCCTACTGTGGCACACCTGCAGACTCGATACCGAGTAGCACTGCCTGTGTCCATAGACACACAGCGGCTTGGCCCTCCCCCCTGGTCACAAGATTTGACTGACAGCAGCGAAAGCCAATGGCTCCTGCTGCCACAGCAAAGGCTCTGAGGCCAGGAAGCGAGGGGAGAGAGCCACTGCAGACAGGCACAGCGCTGAATCGAGTGAGGAATTAAGTATTTGGGGGGGGACTGTTACTAAAACATTTTTTACCTTAACGGAAGGAATGCAATAAGGTAAAAAACGTTTAGTCTTTAGAACCACTTTAATTTGTACTGCAACTGTACTATTTCCCTTTATTTTGTAAAGTGCTGTGCAAAGTGATGGAGCCATAAATTACGTATTGTAATAATAAAAAGATGACATCTTATAAAATAATCAGCCCACATGTGAGAGAGGTACAAGATGAATGTTGATGATCTGTTCATATTTAGCATAGATAGTATGACAATTGTATGCCTAAAGATGCCCATTGATGTGAGGATAATGGTCATTTAAAGGAGAAGGCCAAAGTTTTTTTGGCTATACTTCTACTATGGGTCACAGGAGTGCACTTAGTTCTGCACTCCTGTGACCTTTCAGCCAACAGCAGGCTAAAGCCTGATGTCCGCTGACGTCACAGAGCCGGTCCAGGCTCTGAAAAGATTCTGACCATATGGTCAGGATTCGGCCAGAAGCCTGCACCAACAGCTGGTTTAGCCTCTCAGCCAGCCGCTGAGAGACTGAGCCAGCCGCTCCTATCCCCTCCATAGCTCAGTGCTCTAGTGAGAGCTGGAACAGCAGAAGAGAGCAGAGAGCTGGCGGCTGACAGTGACCAACTCTCTGCAGGCTGAAGACCAAGAGCTGAGCGATCAGCAGTGTTTGATTGGTCAGATCTCGGTTTTAGAGGCCGTGGGGGACAACTGCAGCTGGGGTTGGTGCTGCAGCCATCTAGGCGAGTAAAAATGTGTTTTGTTTTTCCAAATCCGATACTTTTTAAGAAAGTGGGTCAGCACAACAGCCAAGCAAAAAGCATTCACTGAATCAGAATTCAGCAATGCTTCCTCCAGGAAAGGTTTCCTTTAAAATGGTGCTTTATACAAAGGACCACTCAATCCTGATCACATAACAGATGCTCAATTACCAACTATACCACACTAGCCTATGGCCTTTAAATAAAAAAAACCACAAAAACAAAAAGATTTCTAATTGGTTGACTGAACCGCAATAAATGAAATGTAAGTCTGAAATTTATCAGTTCATTTTGCAATCCCTTTATAGTGTTTGTGTATGGACTAACCCCTTACGCACTTTCACACAGGTATTTTAACTTTCTGCTTTCCCCTTTACTCCGCATTTATCTTCCACAATGATTGAACTACAATGTCCACTATGTTATCCTTTGTTGTTTGGTATTGGATGCCCTTTGACCAAATTCTCTACCACCCTGTGAGAAACCTGAGAGGCGCTATTTTAGACTCCCTACAGGTGACCATGGGGACAGACAGAACACTTATTGTGCAATTATTATAAGGTATATGCTCTCTGAACCATCTTCACAATGCACATGGGACCTCTGACTGCCCACAGGTTGCAGGTGCTCTGGTAGTTAAGGGGTTATTACACGTAGGAATCATTTCAATGCCTGGAGTTGGTTGAGAGCTTCACTGCTCTACTGACAAATCATACAAGACAGCTAATTTTACAAGTCAGGTAGCAGATACCACACAGCCGGCAAAAAGCGGGCAGAAGCTGACATCAGACCCTCCAACTCCTTCCTCCTCCCCCCGATACCCCTCCCAGACCTCACTCTGACATTCTTTCCCTTTACCAGCACCTCCTGTTTTGTGGTCCTTCACATAAAGTAATTTATCTAATTAGGAAACGTTCAGAGCGGCTTTCAAAGGCTGAAGCCACAGGGAAACATAGGCTGCTTAAAAAAATAAGATCCTTTTACTCTGCCCCCCATGCATGCCGTTAATTGAACGCTAGGAGGGGGGAAGAGAGCATTGAAATCAGAAAATAAAATGAAGACCCAATGTGTGTTATTTTGTCTTGGACAAAAAGCAGGGACAATAAGCAGCATATTCACTAGCAAAGAAGAACATTTAAATCCCAAAGATAGAGAAGAACAAGACGAAACAAGAGAGAAAAACTTGTGTCTACAGCCCCGCTGATATCACACACACATTAACACAGCGCTTTTAAATTCGGAACCTTTTAATAAAAGGGAAGAGAGAAAGTTTAAATTAAAAGGATCTTTCTTGTTTGAAGTAAATGACAAAAATAGGAAATAAAAAACCTTAAAGTATGAAACGATGAGCCAGAAAGTGGGGGGGCCGAGACACTGAATTCACAGTCTGAAGGAGGAGGGAAGGGTGGGGGGCACTTTGGGGGGAAAAAAAAGTTTTATTACAAGGGAATATCAGAAGCATTTATCATTTTTCTCGCATTGCCAAGTACCTGATTATTCCTCATTTCCTTTTTTGTCATGTTCCTGATGAGTTTTTTACGCTGGTGCAGTTAACTGCTTGCTGGTTTACTACAAACAGCAAATCTGCTTTTGGGGGGCTAATGTTGAAGCTTTAGCAGCCATTAAAGACAGGTCATATACCCACTAAGGGGGATTTCCCACAAAGCTGGAAGTCCACAGGCTGTCTGCTGCCAATGTAAAATACAGGTCACTCATGGGCTTGTATTCCACAATATCAGGGATTTGTACACCCACAAAAACTGGTAAGCCAGGAGGTTCTTTTCTAGCTTAAAGGAAAGAAGATACTAACCAAATGGTCAAGTATAGGTCATTTGTTACAAACATACATAACCTATCACTTATGCCCCCGATCGGACTTTCCGACAACAAAACCATAGATTTTTGTTTGAAGGATGTTGGCTCCAACTTGTCTTAGATACACACGGTCACAAAAATGTTGGCCAACAATTATGAACGTAGTGACGTACAGGACGTAAGTGATATCTGCATTACAAACGCTAGTTATATCTCTGGCTCGTACTTGATTCCGAGCATGCGTGGACTTTTGTCTGACGGACTTGTGTACACGCGATCGGAAAGTCCGACAATAAACATTTATTGGCGGAAAATTTGAGAACCTGCTAGCCAACATTTGTTGGCGGAAAATCCAACAACAAATGTTTGATGGAGCATACACACGGTCGGACTTTCCGCCAACAAGCTCACATCCAACATTTGTTGTCAGAAAATCCGATCGTGTGTACAGGGCATTGCAATCTCCACCTTTAAGGGCACAATACACTGCTGGGTTCTCTAATGCTCAAGCCCATGGGCTGATCAAGGGAAATTCAATCGATTCCCCCATACATGGCAACAGGAATCGGCACACCCAATTATCATATTTGTATACACTATTGTGTACAATGGCATTACCAGTGACTGCAACCGATGGCACGCAGTCACTGCTCAGCTGATACATTTCCACTCAGATCAGCTGTTTTTTAAATCAACTTTTGTCAAGCTGGGTGGTTCATGCACTGCCACCCACAGTTTAAATTCTGCTTGATGCAGCATGTATAGGCTGATATTTGAGCCATCTATGGGGGGCCTTTATGGTACTATCATCTGGATCATTTGGTCATGGACTGCTGGTGACTTTAAAGCGGGGTTCCACTCAAATTGTTTACTTATTCTTACCCTCTTCAGTTAATTGCATAGATGTTCAAATGCCACACGAAAATTTTTTGATCGCTGTAATTGCCTTTATATTGTACTTTATTGTGGCACTTCCTGTCTCTCCTCCCATGGGAGTAGGCGTGTTTATTGCCTTTCCCCGGCGCCGCACTGTCTCCTGGGAGCTTAGTGTCATGCTTCCCAAGATTCAGTGCGGGAACAATGATCATGCACGTGAACAAGCTGTGAATGAACAGCATTCACCACATCCAGGAAATCAATGCTTGTGGGCTTCACATGCCCACAAGCAAGATGGAAACAGCCAGCATCACATTTTTTAAGTTATTCTTCAGTACGAAAACAGACAGAGGCGGAAATATTACACCCAAACTGTGAGTATTATTTTGGGGTTAGCAAAGTGTCTCAATCACCGAAAAAAAAAAAAAAAAAGATTGGTCGCTGGACTCCCACTTTAAGTCTGCAAGAATGTAGTGTACTGCTTGCCTTTCCATACTTGCCACACCTAGGTCAGTCTGCATAGTGATGGGTAGCCAAACTCTACAGCATGATCCCATTGTATGGGGGCAAGAGAAAAAAAAAATTAAGCCCACGCGAACTTTCAGTTTAACATGATATTAAAGCTGTAGTAAACATAAAAAAAAACCTGCAAGGCACTTATAATGTGCTAATAAGTGATATTTAGCATAAAACAAAGCCTTCCAGTGGCGCGCTGTCACTGCTGACATGGCTTCTATCTGTACCCAGTTTTCCTTACGGGTTGGCAGGCTCCGGTCCTTTGATTCAACAAGGCGTGATGTCACGCATGGCCGCTGGAGCCGCTGTGCACAGCCCATGACTCTGAAGGAACAGCACAAGTATGCCGTTTCTTCACAGTGCATGCACCAGTGACGTCATCGCCAGCTTTGCAACTAAATATCTCCTAAACAGTGCACGTTTAGGAGATATTTACTGTACTTATAGGTAAGCCTTATTATAGGCAAAAATCAACCAAGAGTGTTTACTTCCACTTTAAAAGGTTTTAAAAAACCCAAAAACAAACATACATACATGTTATACTTACCTGCTCTGTGTAATGGTTTTGCACAGAGTGGCCTCGATCCTCTTTTTCTCCGGTCCACAGCCGGTGCCCGAGCCCTGCTCTATGCATCCATAAGGCCACGGCTCGGCCCTGCCCAACCCCCCCCCCCCCTGCTCTCTCCTCATTGGCTTTTATTGACAACAGTGGGAGCCAAAGGCTCCCTCTGCTGTCTCAGCCAATGAGGAGAGAGAGACCAAGTAAAGCTGAGGCTCCTGTGCACATCGCTGGATCGAGAGGGGGCTCAGGTGGGGGCTGTGAAGGGAGCAGCACAAGGAAAGCTTTTTACATTCATGCATAGGATGCATGAAGGTAAAAAAAGCTTCAGCCTTCACAACCACTTTATATCAGCTAAATACATTCCAGGTGTATCAAAACAAAAGGTACAGTTCATTTTCTTTAATAAACAGTCTTTGTAATACATCTTATCTCCTACCAGCAAGCTGCACAGAAGAAGCTCAGCTCTCTGTGGAAGCAGTGGCCACGGTGCAAGTTCCAACATGCACCCTGCTGAGTCAGAGATTTCCACTCAGCAGGGAGAATGAACTACTGACTCAGCAGAGGAAGTTTTGAACTTCTGAAGAGACATCACTGCTTCCACACGGAAAGCAAAGTCCTTTTCTGCATTTGCTGGCAGGGAAAAGCTTTTTTACTCAGGCTGTGGCTGCTTTCTAAAAACAAAAAATGGAAGGCTGGCCAGAGACGGACTTTATTTTTCCATTTTCCATTCAGCCAACAATGGAGATGGATAGAGGAATCCTCTACGAGACATTGGAACTCTCTGTCAGAATACACTGATCAGCGTCTTGAGTCACTGAATAAGAGATATTTTCCAACAGCCCTGTTCAACAGATGTTGATCATTAGATGGGGAGAGGATGGGGGGGGGGGGGGGGGGGGGTTGTCAGCCTTTGAATTCTTCTTGCTATCGCTTGTCTGTGGAAAGCGGTCAGAGCCAAGACAAGCTGAATCAGCCGTTTCCTTCAAAGCTGCTGTCATATAGTGAAATGAACCACTGAAGGTCAGATATGTTGCCTTCAAAAGGTTGCCAACATCCCGGATCGGTACAAAAAATAAGACCCTTCAATTAGGGAGCTTATATACCCCCCAGTATAGTGGGACTTTGTAGGTGAACCATGCGATTGAAATAGATAAAAAATATTTTATTTATTTGAAAAAGCATAAAAGCAAAATACATTGAACATGAATCTCAACAGTAGTACTTATACAATATAATTCACTTTCACATAACAATTTTGTATACTTCCATTTATAATAGGATATTTTCTCTAAAGGCCTGACATGTTTCAGGACGATGTCCCTTCTTCAGAGGCGTATTGCAGAGAGAAAAATCGTATATATAGGAGATACATTCTGAAACAACAAATGAGAATGATTTGCACAATATGACAATATGAACGGAAGGAGATTTAGCAACCCAGCATACCACAGTGTCCACCATACATACCAGTGAGAAGTTATTCGAGAATGAAAAATATATGCATAAGTATGCGTATGTAGTTATATACTTATGCATATATTTTTCATTCTCGAATAACTTCTCACTGGTATGTATGGTGGACACTGTGGTATGCTGGGTTGCTAAATCTCCTTCCGTTCATATTGTCATATTGTGCAAATCATTCTCATTTGTTGTTTCAGAATGTATCTCCTATATATACACAATTTTTCTCTCTGCAATACGCCTCTGAAGAAGGGACATCGTCCTGAAACATGTCAGGCCTTTAGAGAAAATATCCTATTATAAATGGAAGTATACAAAATTGTTATGTGAAAGTGAATTATATTGTATAAGTACTACTGTTGAGATTCATGTCCAATGTATTTTGCTTTTATGCTTTTTCAAATAAATAAAATATTTTTTATCTATTTCAATCGCATGGTTCGCCTACAAAGTCCCACTATACCGGGGGGTATATAAGCTCCCTAATTGAAGGGTCTTATATTTTGTGTCAAAGCTGTTGTTGGATCAGCCGTGGCAGGAGGAGAAAGGGACATGGGGTTAAACCTGATAACTAGACTTAGAAAGCACCTAGCAACATGGGACAAAGTGCTACGTGTACTTTGTCCCACAGGAGATAGAAAAGTAAAAAAAAAGATGGAATTCTTAAAAGTGATATTAAAGTCAAGTAGAAAAAACAAAACAAAAAAAAAACAACAAACATGTTATACTTACCTGCTCTGTGCAATGGTTTTGCACAGAGCAGCCCCGTTCCTCTTCTTCGCTGGTCCCCCGTTAACGCTCCTGGCTCCACCCTCCTGCAAAGTTCCCACACAGCCGCTGCTCTGCTAGTCCATTCAGACACGGAGCCACGGCTTGGCCCTGCTCCCTCTCTCTTCTTATTGGCTTACTGGCTGTGATTGACAGCAGCGGGAGCCAATGGCTGCTGCTGTCTCAGCCAATAAGGAGGGAGGGACTCGGAGCATAGAGACATTTGTGCACATCGCTGGATGGCCATGGTGCTGAGGTAAATATTAGGGGGGGGGGCTGCTGCACACAGAGGGCAAAAAAACTTGAGCCCTTAGAACCACTTTAAGCATTTTTAAACTATTTATTCTTCACTCATTTTTAGTTATATTAAAATAACATCTATATTTTTCTAGCTGGTAGTTTACATTGAAGATTAACTTAATTGTTAACGCTGTCACCTAATGCTCTGGGGTAATGCTTGCTTATGTTGTCATTTTTCTGTATACAATGCTACAAACATTGCACTTTTATTATAGATATTTATTTCTATTTCATAATCTCTAGAAAGGTTCAGCAAAATATGTAATACCCAAATGTAAGACAAGTCTTCAAAGCCCATCTTCACGCAAAATGTGTTGCCTGCCACTCAGCTGCACTTTTGCCCATTCAAAGCCTGTTTTTTTTATATAAACCCTTCCAAAGCCATTGTTTATTTACCATTGTATTAAGACTCTCCACTGGGCTTCTTCCAAAATAAAGAACTAAAAACCAGATAACCAACTCTGCAGTCTGGGCCCACTGCCAACCGTCTTTTTCCAGCCTGTTGCCATGACATCATCTCACTGACACTGGAGTCTTTAAGAACCTATTAGGACCAGGTAATAGACCATGAATGGGAAGTGTTCGTGTCACCAGGCAGCAATATGGGCATCCAAAGAAGAACCCACTCAGTCTGAGATTTAAGTACTTGGGGCATTTAGCTTAGTCTTTTGTATAACCCAGCAGGGAGAACAACCTGCGTGGGCAAGTAAAATTTAGTGAGGGTAGGTACCTGATGGGGTAAACGTTAACTATTGCTCCGCTTGCTAAAGCTAAGCGCATTGAGCTTCATGTAATGCATACTTTGTAATTAGCCATCATGACAATACTTGGGGTTACCACCAGTACACCCCTAATGTAGATGACTGTCTTGGAAACATATATTCGACTATTGTGTGTTTGATCAATTACTGTTTTTTTAAATCCTGTTTTTATATTTAAGTAGTGTGTTTAATAAAATGTATATCTTTTATCAGTGGTGCCTATAAAGTCCATTTTTCCAGTTCTATTTTTTCTCAATTTCTTCAGTGTTGTCACATGAAAAGATATAATAAAATATTTACAAAAATGTGAGGGGTGTACTCACTTTTGTGAGATACTGTATAAGGCTGAGGGCCACTCAGAGCGATTCTGCATTGTTCCGCGTGTGAGAAGGGATGTCTTACAGCCAGAAGCCAATAATGTGTACTGTACATAGCCTTAAGCTACATGCAGTTTACATAATGCTTAGAGACACTGAAGCACTCAGTGAAGGAAATGGTTTGTTTGGCAGTTTGGTCCAAACTAGCTATTTAAATTGACAGAAAACTGTAAATGATGTCTACCAAACCAGAAATGTTTGCAATGTGTAGTTTGAAAATATATGCATGGGCCAGCCATGTTTGATCTGTTTCTTGTTTAGTGGTGCTGCCTTGCTGATTTTATTATCTTACATCAAGTCTACTAGACAATGTTCAGCTGAAAAACTTGTTAAAAGAGATGTATCGGATTTTTTTTTAATCTTACTTACCCAGGTGGATGTAGCATTGGTCCCCAGCTCTAACATTGAGAACCGAGCGTTCAAACACCGCTACTCACTCTGTTCTCACCGCTCCCTGAGCAGAGAGCTGGTGACTATCAGTCACAGCTCTCCGCTCTGCCCCTCCCCTGCTCACTGGAGCGCTGGGCTGTGGTGAGGTGGGGGCAGCCAGCTCAGGCTCTCAGCGGCTTGCGGAGAGGCCGAGCTGGGTGCCAGTCCAGGCATGTGGGTGAATCCCGACCATATGTTCGCGATCCTTCCTAAGCCTGGACTGGCTCTGTGATGTCAGCTGACAGAAGGTTTCACCCTGCTGTCTGCTGTAAATGGGTCACCAGAGTGCAGATCAATCTGCACTTCTGTGATCCATGGGAGAAGTACAGCCAAGCGAGCTTTGGTTGTACTTCTCCTTTAATGGTGTGAAACACCCAAAATACTCTTGGCAGCAGGTGTTCATTTAATTTATGCCCATGAAATAGGACGAGGAACAGAGTTTTTTTAATAGTGGTAAAAAAGAGGTAATTGTAAGGAAAGAAATACATGTGATTTGGTAATTCTGATGAGCCCTTCTGATTTACGTGAAGAGTGAGAACTTGTGAAAAGTTGAAAGAACCCATTCATATTGTCCTTAGCAACCAAATTCTCCTTTCGTATTTGCTGTGCAGTATAGAAGAATAAAGGGACTGATTAATAGTAAGAGCACCAAGAACAGTTTCTCTTTCAGATACATGCAATCTTGAGGCCTAGTATCACATCCCTAACAAGGAATGCTAGTCATATTTTGCCCTATGACAAGCTGGAAAGTTCAGGTTCCATCAGAGACTTCAACCTGGTATAATTTCAAGATGGATCAATAATAAAAAGAATAAGAGAAGCATAAGTGTGTCTTCAAGTTTCAATGTCACCTTGAAACCTATCATTTAAAAACCTACATGGACATGCTGTTACTAGCTGAATTCTGTAAAAGGAGGTATGCTCCCCATATAAAGCCCCAATACAGAGACCCCTAATTCTTTCCTGAGCTCACTGTTGTAGAATTAACAGGAGAGAAGGTTACCGTTCCTTTAAAGGTTCCTGATCTAGATGAATAAAAACACATACAGCCGTTTTCTGGGCTCTCTGCAGACTGTATTGTTCCTCTGTGACAATGCTCACAAATAGCGTCTCTCACAGGAGACATCTTCAAACCCTCCCCCCTCCCTTGAACGTATGGCTGTCTTTTTTTGGCTGCACGAATCCTTGTTATTATTTCTTGCGCCTCTGAAGACATCTCTCTTCTCGCTTTCCCTCTGTTCCGTTTCCCCCGTCACAAGATTGTCACTCGGAGGAATCTTTCTCTTTCTAGTGCCTTTCTCTTGGAAGAAGCTTAAAGCCTCGTCCCCGACAGTCACTTCAATGGGGTTACGGCCACGTTCCTACCTCTGCTGTCTGCATCACCTGAATTCCCGAATAAATCTTTGCTCCGGAACCAGACTATCTTTGCAAATTACAACTGAATGTCGCTATATTCTACTAACAACCTCAATGCCAGATATTTAAAGGGAACAATAGCGGAAGAGGGCAAATTATTCATACATACAATATGTAAAGATATAATCATCTCCGAAACATCTGTCATTCTCTGCCTTGAATAGAATCAACGGCAGTTTTCCCCCTGAATGTTCGTTGTACTGCTATATATTCTGTATTAACGGATACCTATAATCAGGGCTGGATCTGGACTGCAGCCTTCATCTTTAAAGCTAGTAGTATCATCTAAGTGAATTGCAAAGTTTTAAGTCAATCCAATCATGACTGGTCATTGAGAATGCATCAGCGGGTCTTATTTATTGGAACCACTTTCCATTTAGTACATTCTTAGCAAAACCAGGTGCAGGTTTTGCAGACAATGGCCAGTATGATAACAGTTTAAAACACTTTAGAACAGTGTTTTTCAAAGTGTGAAATGTGCACAAAATCTTCGATTGATAGAACGTGGCTGAAGATGTTTGTACAAGATACCATTGCAGGGGCTGGTACTATAAGGGGAAGTGTTCATTTAACCATCAGACAGGATGCACCGGCCAATACTGACCCTTGGCCAGTTTAGAGATGATGGTGGGCCCGTGTCCTAATGGAGGTGGTCAGCATGGTTTAAGGAGTACAGCCTAAATATCCTTTTTAGGAACTTAACAGAAAGAATTAGAAAATAGCAGTATAAAAGCCACTTTTTTTTATACCGTTGTCACCTAAAGTTATAAATCTTCACTGCTGAAAAAATAAATACTTTATGTACATTGACTCTGGCATAGGGTGGATTGTTGGAATGGGGATACATGTACATGTGAGGCAGCATGAAAAATGAGTTTTGGTAGAGGATCAGTGTGCCGCTGGTATATGTAGTCATTTTTAACAGAAAAGAGTAGAAAGAGGACTTTTTAAAGGTTGTGATCCTGGTAAGTTACCAGAGCTTGGGAAACATTAACCTAGGCTAAAAGAAGCAGATCAGCACATTAAACTAACGAACATCTGAATACCATGGTCAGTTCGCTTGTCGTGATCTGTATCTACCGCCCCCTGCAGCAGCAAATTGTATTTTCAAGCACCAACAGGTGTGAGTGCTGCATCTTGGGAATTAAAGCGGAGTTCCACCCAAAAGTGGAACTTCCGCTCATAGGATTCCTCCCCCCCTTCAGTGTCACAGTTGGCACCTTTCAGGGGGAGGGGGGTGCAGATACCTGTCTAAGACAGGTATCTGCACCCACTTCCGGGAATAGACTCCCGCGGGAGTCACGCCCCCTCCCGCACTCCCCCGCTTACTCCTGGGAAAGACACAGGTCCCAGGAGATAGCGGGGACCATTGAGAAAGAGCAGCGCGACTCGCGCATGTGCAGTTGGGAATCGGGAAGTGAAGCCGCAATGCTTCACTTCCTGATTCCCTCACTGAGAATGGCGGCGGCAGCACCCAAGGATCGAGGGACGATTCGGCCTCGGGTGCCGACATCGCTGGACCCCGGGACAGGTGAGTGACCTTATTTTAAAAGTCAGCAGCTGCAGTATTTGCAGCTGCTGACATCTAAAAAAAATTTTTTCGCGGGACTCCCGCTTTAAGGCTATTGGGATAGGAGAGAATTTTCCTCCAATATGTTTTTTTCTTTTTCCTGCAAAGTGTTCTTCAACATGGTTTAAATACCTTGAGGCCGGGTTCACACTATAACACGCTGCGGAGCGCACAGGAGCGCTGTGCATCCCTGTTTCAGGGATGAATCAGGGCTGAGTTTTATGCCTGAATTCAGCCCTGAAACGGAGCCAAAGACGCACAGTGTTTTTGTGCAGTGCGCTCCGCAGCCGCCCCGGAGATATGTAAACTGGCTCCATAGGGAGCCAGTCACATTCTCCTGCTATGCGAACTAGATGCAGGGAAATGCATATCTAATTCGCATAGGTGTGAATGGGGCCTAAAGGGGTTGTAAACCCTCAAGGTTTTTCACTTTAATGCATTCTATGCGTTAAGGTGAAAAACCTCCTTTGATGCAGCAGGCCCCCTTTTACTTACCTGAACCCGGTCTTTCCAGCGACAGGGACAAGCACACCAGCTCCAGCCGGTGTCTCAGGTCCTGATTGGATAGATTGATAGCAGCAAAGCTGTTGGCTCCCGCTGTCGTCAATCAAATTCAATGATGCAGGAGCCAGGGGGCGGGGCTGAGTCCTGCTGTCTGTGTCAATAGACGGAGCAGCAGGTCATGGGAGCGCGCCCCCACGAGTGCCCCGAGGGAGAACGGCACCCAATGGGGCACTTGAGAAGAGGAGGAACCAGGAGCGCCGCTGAGGGACCCCAGAAGAGGAGGATCAGGGCCACTCTTTGCAAAACCAACTGCACAGAGGTGGTAAGTATGACATGTTTGTTTTGGTTTAAAACGAACCTTTAAATATCCTTTAATAAGCATCATTGTTCCATGCACCGATTCAGAACAGGAGCATATATTTTTGAAGAAGTTTAAAAAAAAAAACAAAAGAAGTTGTTATCTTATGCAAATTAATTTGTTTTATTTAACTCCAATAAAACCAATTGAAAAGAAAAAAAACTTATCATGTGATCGTTTTGGGTGCCAAGTGTCCCCCTGTTCCCCGAACTATCTGAGGGGAATCCTGTCTTTATGTGTGGGCACAGATATACACTATAGTGACAAAAGTATTGGGACACCTGCCTTTTTACACGCACATGAAATTTAATGACATCCGAGTCTTCGGCAGTAGGGTTCAATATTGAGTTGGCCCACTCTTTGCAGTCATAACAGCTTCAACTCTTCTGGGAAGGTGTGCGTCTATGGAAATGTGTGACCATTCTTCCAGAAGCGTATTTGTGAGGTCAGGCCCTGATGTTGGACGAGAAGACCTGGCTCGCAGTCTCCGCACTAATTCATCCCAAAGGTGTTCTATCAGGTTGAGGTCAGGACTCTATGCAGGCCAGTCAAGTTCCTCCACTCCAAACGCGCTCATTTATTGACCTTGCTTGCCATATGTGTGTGTTTGTGTACAATAGGGGTGTATGATATTCATGAATGAAAGTAAAATATCATCCTAAGGTATTATAATATATAATTCTCCTGATCTTGCCTACAGTAAAATCATGATATACTCTGTAAATATTAGCTTGTACAAAGTACTTACCACTACTGATGGCAGAGTTTGCTAGGACAGCACCTTCACTCCACTGGTCGGCACTAGACACAGAGTATGACCGCTGGTGCATCCCATCTAGGCGACTGAAAGAACCCAGGCTAATGCCACTAGGACCACTGGCCATCTGGGTAACGGATGTACTGCTCGTCACATTTCCTGCAATGCAGATTATAGGAGATCAGGATATTTGCTGCAAAGTACAGAGGCTGCACAAGGATTTCAAAGCTTTGCTTAACTTAAACCTATTAGAGAAATGAATAGTAGTAAGTGTTAATAAGTCAGCTTTGCCAAGCCCAGATTTTTGAAAAAGCCTACGGGGCTGTGGCCTAGGGAGACAAAACTTTAGTGGGTGTTGTTGGCAATCCTTTGTTTCATCATTTTATTGCATTTTGTTATCTATTAAAATATTCATATTGGTTAAATGTTTTTTTTTTAAAGTTTTAACACAAATCTGTGTCCATGGGGCTCGTCAGAAGTAGTCTACTGGGAAGAAATGAAATCTAGCTCTGAGTCTCACAAAACCTACCTACTGCTCCTACTATCAACTGATAAAAGGCCATATTTCTGTTGAACAGTATATTGGATTGCTTGAAACACTATTAGAAGAGTGAGAAAAGAGTATTGTACCCACGTATACGCATATTCATGTTTTAACAGACATTGTCAACATAACACACCGCACTGTCTGATACATCAGCTTTTAATCTATTCAGACAAGCAGCACTGATGCTGAATGGAACACAGGTGAAAGATGACAAAGCCATCAGCTCTCACTGAGCTGAATGAAATATGTGAGCATAGTTCACATTGATGATTGTGAAAGATAACTTATCAAGTACCAAAACAGAAGGGTGACCTAGCCCATAAACCTCCAATTCCTTAAATTACAAAATTATATACTCTAATCTTTCCCAATAGTTTTGTCTGCCATTGTTCTGTGTACAGCCGTGGCCAAAAGTTTTGAGAATGACACAAATATTAATTTTCACAAAATGTGCTGCCTCCATTTTTATGATGGCAATTTACATACACTCCAAAATGTTATGAAGAGTGATCAGATGAATTGCAATAGCAAAGTCCCTCTTTGCCATGAAAATGAACCTAATCCCTAAAAAAAACATTTCCACTGCATTTCAGCCATGCCACAAAAGGACCAGCTGATATTGTGTTAGTGAGTCTCTCTAACATAGGTGTCAGTGTTGACGAGGACAAGGCTGGAAATCACTCTGTAATGCTGACTGAGTTAAAATAAAAGACTGGAAGCTTTAGCCTGGGTTCACACTGCAGCGATGCAGGAAGAAGCACAATTCCAGCGCCGGTTCCTGCATCTTTCCTGCAGGCAGTTCACACCGCCCTCTGCAAACCGCTGCAGGTGTCAATACGTTAATGACACCCCCAGATCAGTTCACAGATCGCAGTGCGAACTGTGGATTCGGACAGGAATCGGATTGCATGGGTGGGAATCCTATGCGATCCGATTCCAGTGTGGGAAAAAAAAAAAGCACCTGCAAATTTTTTGTGCCAATCCAATGCGAGTTCAGCCATACAACCAGGTCAACCCTTATTGACCAGGTCATTTTTTGCGATGCTTTAACTGACAATTGCATGGTCATGCGACGCTGTACCCAAACAAAATTGATGCCCTTTTTTCCCACAAATAAAGCTTTCTTTTTGTGGTATTTGATTATCTCTGAGGTTTTTATTTTTTGTACTATAAACAAGGAGCGAAAATTTTGAAAAAAATTTTCTTAACTTTTTGCTATAATACATATCCAAAAAAAAAAAAAAAAAAATTATATAATTATATTAATATAAAAACACATTTATTCATCAGTTTAGACCGATATATATTATTCTACATATTTTTGGTTAAAAAAAAAAAATCAAAAAATCGCAATAGGCGTATATTGATTGGGATAGGATAGATTTAGGGACTTTGGTATAGATTTGGGGACTTTCTTTTTATTGTTGGTAATGGCGGCAATCTGCGATTTTTTTGTGTTCCCTAGGTGTATTCTAACTATAGGGGGGGTGGGCTCACTGGGACATGACAGACATCACAGTTCCCGATCACTTGGAACAGAGGATCTCTGACATGTCATCTGGCAGAATGGGGATCCGCTTGTTTACATTGGCAGATCCCCGTTCTGCCTCTGTACTAGGCGATCGCAGGTCGCCGGCAGACATCGAGCCCGCCCGACCTGCGGGAGCAAGCCGGCGGTGGCGCGCGCCCGTCACTGCGCGAGCTGCCGTACAGCTACAGCGATTCACGCAGGAGAGCTGACCTGCTGTCATATAATGACGACGGCTGGTACGCAAGTGGTTAAAAAGGAAGGTGATGCATAAAATCGTTGTTCTTCATCTGTGAATAATGGTTACCTGCAAGGAAACACATGCAATCATCTTTGCTTTTCAAAAAAAGGGATTTACAGGCAAGGATATTGCTGCTACTAAGATTGCACCTAAATCAACGATTTATCGGATCATCAAAAACTTCAAGGAGAGAGGTTCAATTGTTGTGAAGAAGGCTTCAGGGTGCCCAAGAAAGTCCAGCAAGCGCCAGGACCCTCTCCTACAGTTGATTCAGCTGCAGGATCGAGGCACTACCAGTGCAGAGCTTGCTCAGGAATGGCAGCAGGTAGGTGTGAGTGCATTTGCATGCACAGTGAGGCGAAGACATTTGGAGGATGGCCTGGTGTCAAGAAGGGTAGCAAAGAAGCCACTTCTCTCCAGGAAAAACATCAGGGACAGACTGACATTCTGCTGAAGGTACAGGGATTGAACTGCTGAGGACTGGGGTAAAGTAATCTCCTCTGATGAATCCCCTTTCCGATTGTTTGAGGCTTCCAGAAAAAACCTTGTCTGGAGAAAAGAAGGTGAGCGCTACCATCAGTCCTGTGTCATGCCAACAGTAAAGCATCCTGAGACTATTCATGTGTGGAGTTGCTGCTCGGCCAAGGGAGTGGGTTCACTCACACTTTTGCCTAAGAACACATATGGGAGAATCTATTCATAAAGAAAAATGGATAGATTCTCCCATATGTTTACATGTATAGTTAAAGAAAGGAGAACAAAAAGTGCCACATAGCGTAATTCTGTATAAAAAGTATAAAACTTAATGAGGTTAAAAAACTCACATTTTAGAAGAACAAATATAGCTTTTGGTAATGTGTAAGGCAGCAGTGGAGCCTGTCCCGACGCGTTTGGTCTACATAGACATTACTCCAGATGATGTCTATGTAGACGAAACGTGTCAGAACGGGCTCCTCTGACGCCATACACATTACCAAAAGCGCTGTTTGTTTTTCTAAAATATGACTTTAACCTCAATAAATTTATACTTTTTATACGGAATTACTCTATGTGGCCCTTTTTGTTCTCCTTTCTTTAACTATTCATGTGAACATATGGGAGAATCTATCCATTTTTCTTTATGAAAATACCTTCCATGGAGACTACTACCCTAATGACCGCTTGAAGACCTGGCGTTCGCCATCACAAGCTTGTTTGACTCATAGGACGTACGTTCTTTTGAGTTCAAGCCATCTGGTAAGCCTTGATCCTATCGGTGGTGGATTACTCACCTTCACATATTGTCTCATCATCTATCCACTACTTTGATATCAAAATGATGTTATGAACACTTGGCGTATGTCCCTTCATGGGTCATTTGGTTTCATCACGTTTTTGGTTTTTCATTTAACTCGTGGACTTTGTTTATTTGTGTATCTATTCAATTAGAGTTCCACATTGTATTGTTCATGGTGAGATCCATCCAATGGTTTTTGTTAACTTGAAGTTTTGGTGCTGCACTTTTACCTTTATTACCATGGCTCTATGTTAGTAAATTTGTATAAATACTAATTTATATGGTGCTGTGGTATTCTGCAGGCCTGTACAGTACAGAAATTATAGAGCGGTTTTCATCAGGTCCTACCCCTGAAGACCTTCCGCATTTCCCTATACAAAGACACAGTAGGGCAGACTTCACATGTACAGTGAGACCGCCTGTCCCTGGTTTTTGGAAATTTTAGCCAGAGTGTGACATCAATGGTGTAAAATAACTATAGTCTGGTATTTACCAAAATGTGGATTTGTACGTTTAGAGAACAGGGCTTGTCAGGAGTCTGATTTCTTCGTACAAGCAGGTGTGTGTCTAAGGAATTTTCTTACTAAAGGGCCAATTCACAATAAAAAGGCAGTTGGGGAAAGGAGCATTCTGTGCACGTTTCCCGCACTGCTGGTCAATGCACTGCCCTTGCGAGAACGTGAGGATGCCAATAAATTTTTAATGGCATCCCAAACGCATCTCACAAATGCAGCGCGTTTGCAGCCCACCAAATCTCATGGTACCACAGTAACATGGTGGTTTGGTGCAGCGCATTCTGAAAAAGTAGTGCTTGCACTACTACTTCAGCATCCCAGTACATTTTGCAGCCCATTCAAATGAAAAGCTGTTAAAACCTGATTGCTCAGAAGCGAGTGTGTTCTGGTGTGAACTGGCTCTTAAAGCGTAGTAAGGCCAAAGCTTTTTTTGGCCCTACTTCCCTTGTGAGTTAGAGGAGTGCAGTTACTTTTGCTCTCCTGTGACCCAGATTCAGCTTTTAGTGGGTTATTCCCGATTTGACAGTTGATGTGGCAGAGCTGCTCCAGGCTCTGGAAAAATCCCAACATTTTTGTCGGGATCCACCCAGCTGCCTGATGGACAGCTGGCTCTGGCTCTCAGCATGCAGCTGAGAGCCAAAGCCAGCTGTGATCGTCCCCTCTTGAGCCTGGAGCTCCAGTGAACACTGAAAGAGCAGAGCGGTGACTGGCTGTCACTGCTCTCCACTCTAAGCAAGAACTGAGGTATCAATGGTCATGTGATCGCTCAGTTCTTGGGCTTAGAGTGGATATGGGACAGCTGCATCATCACACCAATGCTGCAGCACAGAGGTGAGAGTATGGATGTTTATTTTTTTTATAAACCACAAACTACTTCTTTATTAAAAATAAATAACTACTGAGAACAAAAAAGAAGACCGAAATAAAGTTTGCATGGGACAGAAATTTAGGAAGGTGAAAAGGGGATCAAATGTAAACAAAAGTCATAGAACAAGAAGACAGCCTGAAGAAGCGCACAGCTAAAATGGAAACCAGCACTGAAAAACTCCCCTTCTAGAAATGTCAAAACCGTGCACTGTGGTGAACGATGTTGCTGAAAAAGGGACCATGTGCAATGTATCATTCACTGTGGGCGTGTTAAAAATCCACTCTTTAAGAATTGGCTGCCTCAATGCAATGCACATTAATGAATGTCATAGTATACATTAATGCACCACAACAGAATGCTTAAGTGTGAATTGGCCCTCGCAGTCACTGGCCTTGCACAAGTATACAAAACAGAAGTTCTGACTTTCCCGACTCCACTCATTGCATACTTTTTGCAGGTCAGTGACTAAGAAGGCATTGAGCCAAGGCCAGGCAACTAGCATTTTTAGAAGGAACTCAGCAATGATAGACTTTTTCTTTATGTATAGCTTTCCTTTATTAAAAAAAACATGAAGCCTGAATTTAGGCATGGCAGGATCTACCACTGCTATAGCTGAGCCTGCATTACTCTGCTATAAACCTCTTAGATGCACATAGGCCTATTTAACTTTGCAGATTTTTTTTTCTTTGTTCCCTGCCTCTTTTTTATTATTATTATTCTCACATTTACTTGCTCCCACCACAGCAAGAGCAGCGTCAGTTGGCGCCTGTCGGCTGCGAGAGGCGTCCTGATAAACAGCCTCTGCAGGACACACAACAGGGATAATGTACACTTAAGTACTAGCAATGTGCTGCCATTCTGCACAGCCGATTACTTCCCGCGCCTGTCACTCAAAGAGGAAATGGCTGAACCCATTAGATAGAAACCTTTGCAATGTATCCTAAATGCTTCCTGCGATGCTATTAATCTGAGAGCGGAGGATGCCTAGAGAGGAGCTCCCCTCAGTGACAGGAGTGGGGGGGCTACTGGAGGGGTGCACATGACTGCATTGCTGTCACCCTGTCCCCCCCCTACTGTCTCGTTAATCAAGATCTGGTTATTACCCCTACCACAGAAACAGAGGACACAGCTCGATCTTAAACACTCATTAGAAACATCTTCAGAGCACAGCTGAGTGGATAGTGTGACAGAAGGGGTGAGAAATAAGAAGAGAGGTGATGAAAGAAAATACAGGCTGGGTGGGAGAAGTAAAACAAAGAAACACACACCGGCTGACTGTATAGGAAAGTAACGTGGAAAATGTACACGATATAGACGCAGTGAATACGAGGTTGGGGTAAGGACGGGTTAGCCATTGGTTGGATCAGGTACAAGTTTATATAACTTTACCGGACAGAGAGAAAACCGGCGTGCTGTGAACTGAGAAAAGTCCATACGGGTAAATGTGTGCAGGAGTGAGGCAGAAGACGGGGAGGAGGAAGAGGGGGATCAAAGCAAGTCCGATGGCATTAATATTCATGACAATAATTAGTATTCTAGGTCACTGAATATTCATTGCTATTAGTTTGGATTTTATGGGTTTACGAGATGTTCTGATTGTTGGAGTGTGGAGGGCGCCGCACGATGAGGACTTTTAAGATGTCATCAGCAGTTCAACGCTGAAAACACATTAGTGGTTTTGGGTAAAAATCAGCCCCTTGTCTCTTGATGGATTTAACATTATGAGAGAGACCTGGGGCTAGTGAAGAGGGGAGGAACGAGGGAGGGGGGGATCAGTACTGAATTTACTCAGGAAAGACAGCAGTGTGCTGGCTTTTACTTTATAAAAAAGCAGTACACAGACAATTTCCAGACAAGACGGTGTGTATTATACAGTGCACTGATCTGACAATCTAATCTGCTATTTTTCTGCTATCACAACATCTGAGCATATTCACAGGTTAAGGGCACAAACATCCTACTGTTTTGTTAGGGCCCTTATGTTTTGGGGCACTGCAATCCCTGTTAGGGATCAATTAATTATGTGTGCCTGCCAAAAATTCATCCATTGCTTAGACACAACATAGAGATCATCAGAGAGAATGCAATGTCATATTATACGGTAAGGTACACACAAAGACATTATTTCCATATGCTGGATAAGCCTCTTTATCTTGTCCTGGGGACACTGGTGGTGGGGTCTCTGCACCTATGGATTCATGCACACTGGACGTTTTTGCAGCTGCTTCTAGGGGCATCTGGCATTTTTCTTTTCCTGAATAAATGATTATTCTGGCCAATGAAATTAAAGCCCAAGCTCTTGACGCCTGTAAAAGCTTTAGACACTTTTATCATTAAAATTTTTATTGTCGTTTCACATCAAAAAACAAACAATGTCAGAAGCATAAAAGTAACATATTGCTACATTTTACCATTGAAGGCACATTGGTAACCTGCGTAACTAAGACAAGGTTAGAATTATTCAGGTTAATGATCTTCTGGCCATTCGGCCGTACATGAAGTAACTCACATTATTGTGAGGTTTTGAGGCTCTGCTCCTCACCGGACACCCCAAAAGGGATAGCTTTAGACACTTTTACAAGCATCAGGCTTTTTTTCAGCCAAAATGCTGCTGCCAGAAGGAAAGGCTTCTAGGAGAGTTTGCAAAGCATCCCGTGTACATTAAAGCCTAAGTCCGCAGCTTGGCCTGTGTCCTGGCATACATTGGGTGTGTATCTCACATTTGTTTTTAGATTCTCTATATTGGCTGGATTCACACTAACCTGCACAGAAAAAGGCAGTGTTTTAGTGCGGCTTCACACAGAGCCACTGTGCTTTGGCCGCAGTTTAGTGTACCCCCGTTTTGGTGCAGGTTAGCTGCGAATTCTATTGTGTCCCACAGTTTTTGTGCATATTCTGAAAGCACACCAAAATTCCCGCATGCAGGTCTTTTAGCGTGCTTTCAGAAAACGCACCAAAACTGCAGGACATAATAGAAGTCTATGGCAAAGCGCAGCTAACCCTCACCAAAACAGTGGGTACACTGCGCTGCACCCGCGCTGTGGTCAAGGCGCAGCAGGGTAGTGTGAAGCTGCCCTTATTGTACAGGCTAGTGACCGTGTCGACTCCAGCAGGAAGCCAGGCCTTCGCGCTACAGTATTATGCTACTAATAGACAGAAGATGATGGTTGTCCAATCCAGCTGTCTTTGGAACAAGCAACTTATTTAGTTCTACGGTGGATTGTACAATCGCTAAACGATGTCACAGTTGGACAAGCAGGAAAATCTGCTCCAATTGCCACTGTTCCCTTCATATAACAACAAAGATACAAGTGTGGTGGAGCTGAAATTGTAATTTGGTGTCACTATCTGCTGTCATCTAAGCCAGGAGGCATCTGGATCATGCCTGCATGTCTGACAGCTCTCTGAAGTCTATGGACAGCCTTACTGACAGATCAAATCTAAATGACATTTGACAGTATGCAACTTGTTTTAAGGCTGTAGTAAGGACTGTTCCTGTAGAAAGTTTTCAGATTGTCAAGGACAGGCATGCTACAAGATGCTGATTTCGGAACAGAGATTTTTCAGTAAATGTATATAGACGTGGTGGTACCTATTGGTTAAAAAAGAAATTGTAACCTTTTTATAGCCTTTGTAATCATATAAGACACTCCATCATTCAGAACTACTAGAATAAGTAATCACTTTGTATAACACTTTAGAATATGTTGGCACTATAAAAACCCAGAATAGTTATTAAAAATTGCACACCATCACACAGTAGTATACCAATACATTGTTATTTCAAATAATAAACCAATTTCATAGATATACTGGGATTCAAACTAAATTTGTCCATAGATGGATCGAATCTTGTATGATAAAGTAAGGACTGGCCGAGATTCAAACTATCTATGGGCAGTAACCATTGTGTTCTGCAAGCCGGGAAGACTCCCTGCACCCCCTTCCCTGTGGTGGAAGGAAAGAAAATCAAATCATCTATGACTTGCCTAAGAATCTATAAACGCATATATTTTGGTCATACTAAGCATGACAATGACATAGTAGCACTTTTATCTATAAAAAATGAAAGTGGAAATACTTCACATATCAATGAATCAGGCTCTTGTTTATATTTTCTAACCTGAACTTTAAGGATGATTGCAGGAATATGATTGGTTTCCCAGTACAGGATGGTGACATTAAGTCATTAATTATCACACAGAAGGACAGAGTCACAAACAGTGCAGCCTATAGACACTTCTGCGGTTCATTGATAATAATAAAACAAGGGTGATTGATTATCATGGGTTTTACCCCCTGGCTTTCTTTTGCTCTAATTTCTACAAATAAATCAGTAATTCATACCAAGGAAGATGCAGAAATGCACTATATACAAAGTACTTTAAACTGTGGTTAATGAGCACAAACAAAACGATACATATGTCCTGATTCATACAGACAGTGATGAGAACAGGCAAAAATAGGATTATGCAATTGTGTTTTTTGGCGAGAATGATAGCGATAATAACACACTACAGAATAAAAAAACATCAATTACTGGAAAACCATTATATTAAGTAAACATACTCCGAGGTGAACCCATTAACTGTAACTAGGAAAGTAGTGTGAAAAGCAGATGGCACAAAAAAAAAAGAGTTCATAGATATTCACATTCATTATAGCGAAAGCCTTACATTATAGCCTTTTATAAAACAGATTTCAGTATATTCTGATACTTGAATTAGATGATATCATCTCAATGTTTAATAGTACAAGTCACTGCTACAGCCAACAGCTTTCATTGCCTCCTAACATGTGCTATTTATGACAATCAAATAGTAATAAGATGTGCCTGTAAATAACATAAAACACTATTAAAAGGTACACAAGTCACCAACAGAGCTGGTATACAGCTGTATACCGTATACACCAATGAGCACAATTATACACCATTTCATGTGCACTCTTGGAATATATACTGGAGATCCTAGAACTTACATGTCCTCTACAAAAGGTATATACAAACCGATCAGTTTTTACGATACTAACCTGTATTAGGGGAGATCTGCAGCCCACTGACTTCCTTGGTTAGTCCATTGGTCTTAGGGCTGGCGATGGGTGCACAGGAAGATGTGGCTCGTGGTGGCCTTTTCCCTGGAACCTTCACTGTAGTTCTGAGGAGGTCGATCTCCTTCCCATGGACATTCTGCATGTAATCCTAAAAATCAAGAATACTTTATCACCTTTTGGGAACTAATAAAGAAAAATCATCAAAGTAAAACAATTGTGTCAGGGAAGAGAAAGCCCAATTTAAGGAGGTTTGATTCAGAAAGAACTCGCTCCTGTGATGGTGGAGGTGAACAGTAAGAGCAACAAGGCAGGATGAGATTATGCAATCTCTGGGAGTTTTTCAGTCAGGCTTCAGTAGGTATGTAACTAGCCTACACCTATAGCAGGGGCATCATTTGACTTTAATCAAAGCATCATGGTTTGTTTTTATCTACAAACACCCCTTACCTGCAATGGTAGTTTTTGGTAAGGGTTAAACCATGCCTTTAAACTTTCACAGTTAAGATGGGCAAGACAACATTAATGTGAGAGCTGTTTAAACTCAGTTCTGAGCATTTCTATATGTACCATAGTGATGAGCCTCATGCTAATATATCTGCATTGCCAACAGGATCCAGATTCAATATGCACTTTTTATGGCAGAATTAAAAAGGAAACACCCGATTGGTTATTATGGGAAACAATTACATGTTACTCTTTCCTTCCTTTAAACAAGGGAACCACTGGAGCTGAAATAAATTGAACATGTGAGAAGATGTTTTGTACTGTAACCAATCAGGTTTCATCCTCAGTTCTGTAAGAAAAAAAAAAATTTAACTGGCCCTTCTGGGCAACAACTGCACTTTTGTTCCAGTACTGGGAGCATGCAGAAAGTGTCCACAATGATCTAATTCAGTGGTCGCCAACCTTTCGGACCTCATGGACCAATAAACTCACAATTTTGAATCCTACGGACCACCAACATGAATTTTACACACAATGCTCCAGCTCTCTACTCCCCTCCTCCTGGATCACACTGCTACCTTATACAAACAACGCTCCAGCTTTCTACTCCCCTCCCCCTGGATCACACTGCTACCTTATACAAACAACGCTCCAGCTTTCTACTCCCCTCCCCCTGGATCACACTGCTGCCTTATACAAACAATGCCCCTCCCCTATCAGCATGCATTGAGAATAACTGTAAACAGCATTGGGGGGTACAAATCCGCGAGAAAACCCATGGGGACCACCAAAATTTTCTTGTGGACTATCAGTGGTCCACGGACCACTGGTTTGTGACTGCTGATCTAATATCTGATAACATGTGAATCTCTAAACCAGATGATACTGGGCACTTAAAGTGGTTGTGAAGCTTATTTTTTTTCTAAAATAACAAACGTAATAGATACTTACCTGCTCTGGGCAATGGCATTGCACAGAGTGGCCCTGGGCCTCCTCTTCTAGGTTCCCCCACCAGAGCTCTAGGCTCCTCCTCTTCTCGATGTGCCACTATAGGAAGCAGATTCCTATGGGGGCATACGTTAGCACTTAGCACATACCTTAGCACAGCTTTGCTCCCAAGCTATGCACATCTATAGACACACACAGCATGGCTTGGCCCTGCTCCTCCTCACAGGATTTGCTTGACAGTAGCAGGAGCCAATGGCTCCCACTGTTCTCGCTGAGTCCTGTGAGGAGCGGAAGAACAGCACTCGGGCACAACGCTGAAGCAAGACAGGACTCAAGTATTTATGGAGGTGAGAGGATGAAACAAATATTGGGATATTTTTTTAACCTAATACAGGGCATGCATTAGGGTAGAAAATGTCCTGCCTTTAGAACCACTTTAAGCTGACCATAGGCTGATAAAAAATCTTTGCTGAACCGGCTAAATTTCGACCAGTGTGTGGTCGTTCCCACTCAACAGAAGTTGAAGCTGCTGCTGCCAGAATACAATGCCCTGGCAGGGGGTGGGACATTGTGAATGGAGGAATCTGTTAGTTTATACTGCTCTTCCTCATATGAGGTATGTAGTATTAATGTTCTGTCATTCATTTTGTGAATATGCTGTGAACAAGGCTGTACGCCGAAACGCGCCAGCTGTTTTTAATCTTGACCTTTATGTAGCAAATAAAGATTTTCATGGGATTCTGGAGTTGCTAGATACATTTTTTCTTGGAGCTGCACTTTCAATGGCTGGAGGCCATTTGAGCCAGAGTACCCAGCGAAGGACTCCACCCTTGATCCATGAGGTGTGTTCCCTGTTGTGAGCGCTGTCTTTGTGCTTTAAGCTATTGTTAGCAGCTGGGCGGTTGAAGGTATTTTCAGGTGAACAAGATAGGTTAAGCTTTAGGGGTTATGCAGGGTTAGTTTTAATGGTTAGGATAAAATAATCATTACTGGTTCATTTTAGGGGTTGGTTAAAGGTCAGGTTAGGTTTAGGGGTTTGAGATAAAAAATAAAACTATTCGAAAAATATGCAGGTTGTCATTGCTGATCTCTCCTCTTGAATTTCCTAGATGCTCGGTGTCATCCTAATACTCTGGGTATGAATGCAAAAAAAGTACAGAGATAAAAACATACTGACTGTTCCAACATACTGACTCCAACTTTCCTTGACCCAAATCTGAGACTCATAGGGATCTAGATATTTCTGTATTCCAATAATGGACCTCCATATTTCCAAGAAGATATAGGGATAGATGTTATATGTAGTTTATTATTACATGCTTTCAGCACTATTAGTGTAGACAATGCACTTTGGGTCTACTGAAAGTTACAAAGAAACCAGTAGGGAGAGCAAACAAATACCGGCACATGCATAACTTAGTGGGTCCAAAAAAATTTCCTTCTGTATCCTTGAATTGTTGAAGAATACGTTCACCTTTGGTTACATGTTACATGTTCCACCCGTTTTTACGGTGGACCATGTAATATGTTCCCAATGCTGCAGCCGTTGTCCACTGACCCCCTTCCTGTGGCAGCAGTACGGGGAGAAGTTCCCTGTACTAGCGGTCTTTTTTTTAAATCAACGCTCCGCCCACACGGCCGCATCATTCATTCACACAGCTCTGTGTGTGAATGAGCTACAAGCCCCGACATCCTTTGCGGCTGTCGGCTTGTAGCTCTCAATGAACTACAGTACCGGAGAAATTGTGCATTTAATATTTTTTTTCTTCAACTTATCCTTTAAAGGTGGATTTTAGTTTGGTTGCTGTAATTAAGTTTAGTATACTTAAAATAAGTCTTGTATGACCTAGCACTAACCTACTATGGTTCAAAATGTAAGGTTTATATACAAGAGGATTTTATTAGTTTAGGTTTTCTGAAAACCGTATATGAAATAATGATGTCCCTCAAAACATGGTTAAAGCCATGTTTCAAATGAAAGCCATACCTTGAGAATTACTCTCAAATGTTCTGGGTACCAAGACATAGTGGTGGGTGAACTGACTGGCGCCAGAGTCTGGCTGCCTGAAATAAGTACTGTAGACGGTAGGTTTCTTCAGCTTAATTGGTTATCTATAAAATTGGTATTATAATAAAAATAAACCAAAGAGAAAATTTTTCTTTCTCAAAAATAAATAAATCATTATACACTGACCAGTGATGCGACCCCTCCCCAGTCTCAACTGCATATGTGCTGTTTAGAAAAGCGCAATGAGAAGGAGCGCCTCTGTCAAACTGGCCTCATTTCACCATGCAAATGCTGGGAACAGGCTGTGTGCCCTGGTTCACTAATGCAGATTTCTCCCCCAGCCACCATCAATACAAAATCACTGATCAGAGGCAAACAGCACAAGATCAAGGTAGACGGCCACTTAACAAGGCTTGAGAAGGAGGCAGCTTAGACACTTGTGAGATTAAGAACATTTAACAAGTCTCTGGGGTCTACTCCAGGGACCCCCCCTCCCACACAAAGCCCCTATCCTGCCCCTCTAAAACCTGAAAAAAGCTGTAATTGCAAAGCTATTAGCATGTTCTGCTCACGCCGTCGCTAATCTTCTAACATAGGAAACAAATAAAGCCACACGAGTAGAGAGATTATCAGTGAGAGGTGATCTGGCCCTAGTCCTGCATAACACACGGCTATCCAGACCTCCAGCCATGAATGAAGCTCAGCAGGAACATTCTCTTGATTGTGGCGTGATCTGAGCGCTGTAATAAAGTTTTAGGGAAATAAAAATCTGTTTATAATGGTCACTCAGAGTATCATAGATAAACAGAACAAAATCATGGAATGAAGGTTAATTATGTACTCTGTGCTGTAGGTTACAGACTGTACAATACATCTTATAGTACGGTCTTATCAACAAAAAGGACTTAGTACACGTGATGACATTATCAGAGTAATGATCGTCCGATTTTTTTTTTTTTTTTGCATGCTAGTCTCCATATCGAAAATGAAAAGGTTACTAAAGTTACGAAAATGCTCATATGAGAGAATAAAAATTCGGAAGTGGTGTAACATATTGAATTGTAATTTGGGGACAAAAACTGATTAAACGAAAATTGTACGATCTGGTATCGTACGAGAAAAATTTTCATGTTTGTCCCATCGGATAATTTTGCATGACCTGTCCTGATAGGCTCTTGAAAGCTGTGTACTAACGAACAGATATTACGAATGCTTAGAAAGTGCTATTTTTCATACAATTTTCGGATCGTGTGTACTAGGCTTTATTCCCACCACTAGGAATTTCTTAGATTTTCTGAATTTTACTCCATTCAACGAGTGGACATACTTTTGGTAGTGACAAAACATAAAAACCCTCTGTGTGTCATTTTAACTTCAGTCAGAAAGACAAAATGTGACTTACTTGATTTTATCTAAAATTTGAAGATATTTGAGAAAAAAACCCAGTATAATAATTTGATATACTCAGAAATGCCAGCATACTGAGCAATTGGTGTCATTTTCACTTTGATTGTCCATGCAAACTTTGGTTTGGTCTCTACACGGATTAGGGGTGAGAGGGTCTGTCGGCAAGGTTTCCATACAAGATAATGGCAGTAAAGGCTTCTGCATGAGAAATTGAGACATATTTGCTATATTTTGTGGTTTCTGGTCCTCCCTCTAGTGGTCAGAAGCAGTGTTGCACCAATTATAAATGTACATTTATTTTAGGTACAAAAACAACCACCAAACTGACCGCTTTCTAAATCTACAGATCGCACAACAATAAGAAGCAGGGTTGCCAATCAGTAAAAAAAAAAAAAAGTGTATATCCACCGATTTGATATGGATAGCACTAAAGTTGCACAAACTGGCAGATCAAATATTTATTTATAAATTTATCAATAAATTAGATCTGCCTGTCTTTTAAGCAGCTGACCCTCTCCAGTCTGCCACAATCATGCCCCTAAGCTGGGGAATTCTTCATTTCTTTGTAGGGACTTTGCAAGGGACTGTTCCCTTTCCGGTGGGGAGAAGGCTCCTCAGTTGCGCAGATTCTCCAATAGGAGTCTCGTTGTACCAAACACTGGTTAACACATCCATTAACACCTTTCTCTTTCGATATATCTAGAAAAGCTCAGGGCAATCACATTATTATTGAAAATCAGGACTTGTATGGCTGACCTAAGACCTACTGCACCTGCTGAATTGATCTATCCCATGTGCACGATATTATGACAGCTGAAAATAGATGCGGGAAAGAGAGCTCTACCGTTCTAGTGAAGAGCTATATTTCTCATTTTATTGTAGCTGACAAAGACAGCTTACTTTAGAGCCGTCATAACATTAAAAATAAATAAACCGCAATATGTACTTGCATTGCAAACATGCAACCACTGCACGTGTTTCTGAGCTCAAAGTATATTAGGTGCATTGATGATTGCGGGGGGGGGGGGACTTGTTCACAGCACTGGGGTCATCCTTGGGAATGGAAAGAGAAAAGATTCCAGGAATTGAAGCTTTGCATCCACAGTCCTCTCATTAACTCGTGTGCTGTAGGGAGCGCGTTGCACAGCGTCGCCGAGACAGATGTGTACACTGCTCCGCAATGCTCTGCTAGTGCCCGCGCCGCACGCAAAGGGTTAACGTTGCTTTCCCTAATTATGTTGCATCTTATTGCCATACACTTAATTAGCTGCATTAATGTGATTTCTTTTTACATAGGCAAGCAATTAAGGGCTATGATTGAGTTTCATTCAATTAGCCTCAACAAACATGCTAATTGATGTCCCAGATGCAAATGAGATGTGGTGAGATAGAGAGGCGCACACCGCGCAGTGGGAGGGGGGGGGGATCTTTGCTGGGAGAGTGGGGTCTCCGCGGGGTCTGGCTGCCGTATTGAACCCAATGACTGTCAGCACAGGGGGTGCTCTGCTCTGGGACCGGCAGGGAATAAGAAGCTTAGTTTCGAGGTAAGGAGGGGCAGGCGAGAGACTGGATCAGACCCCTAGGGCAGCTTTTTAAAGCAGCAACAATTAGCTAGAGCAAGCGGCAGATGAGACAATATCATCCTGCAGTCTGGAGTATCCCTGTAAACTGGAGGTCATGTCCTAAGGCTTCCTAGGGTCTGGTCTATGAGCACTGGGATTATCCCAGCTCTATACAGGATAGACAAGAGGGAGCCCAAACCAATGCACAAATTATGCAATGCCCTACTCTTTAGGTTGCAAGAATAATATTGTCATTATGGATATGTGCCCAAATCTGACTGACAGGGAATCCATCCAATCGCCTGCAGTAACTGAACAGCATGGTAAATAAATGGCAAATAAAATGCATTAAGTAATTCAACTGTCAGAGTTAAATCTTCTTATGCTGTTGACTCACTAAAAAGCAATTTTTTTCCTTCCGTCTCTAGAACGCCGTCAGTGCCAGTCGCTTCCAGAATGATTTCTAATGGGTTTGTATGCTAACGACATCTGATGATCATGATCTGATACACAGCGCTAAATGCTCGCACTTGGACATTTTTCCGCATACATTCCAAATATCGGGTTACTAATACAAAGTGCAGGTGCAGTATGACGATCGCTCTATTCTGAGTAATGTGTACTGGGTAGCGATACCACTGCCCCTCCATGATAAGGGTTTCCAGACAGAAGACTCATCTGGGAAAGAAAAAAAAAGAAAAAAATAACCTCTTGGCAGAGCGGGAGAAAAACGCAGGGAGTGGGGGCTCGCTCGCCTTTTGCTTATTGAGTTTAAGGCATTACACGCAGCAGCACAGAGGGAAGCAACACTAATTTTAATGCCATAAAATGCTCTAAAAGTGCCCCAGGCCCCAGCTACGTAGGAGCTACTTGCACCTAAATAAGACACGGTTCATTTCCTCTGCAGCTTAGCCTAATGTAATCAGCAGCCTGGAGACGTGAGCGCCACCGAGCAGATAGAGAGGGGGGACACCGCCAGCGGTCTGGGGGGCCGCGGACAGATTGCTGTTGATTAGAGAATTTTTCAGTTTTGACAAGGATGTAATGAAGAGCTTGTGAAGTTGTTCACCTGAGGAGAGGGCAGTCTGGATAAACGTCACTTCTTAATAGACCTATTACAGCCAGCACAATACACTGACCTGATACAAATTAACACTTAAACACCGCAAAACTCATGCCTGAAAACTGGCCGATACACAAATACTAAAGCAAAGGCACACTCCGACCATACACACATACTTACTGGCACTTAAATAACACGCTTAGCTGCCTGAATAAACGTGCTTAAAGGGAATTCACTATGGTGTGTTTTCAGCAAGAACATATTTAGAGTTATTATTGTAATGTCTACCTGAAAATGAGCTTTTCACATGATTACTGTATTTGTAGATTTTCCCTCTAGTGGTCATTCTTATATGAGGGACTGATTATTATTCCAGCTCTAGTACTAATGAGATGAGGTCAACTAGACAGTTTTCTATTAGTTAGCTCTATCCGTTACCGATAGACTTGCATGGAGGGAGAGAGAACAGTAAAGCACAATCACTGTGCAGCATTACTTGCATACACAATGAATATACAAGTACATTTTTATTTATAAATTACGTTTTTTTTTTCCTTTTTCATATTAAAGTGGTTGTAAATCTTCGGGCTTTTTAAAAAAAATAAAAATAACAAACATGTCTATACTTACCTTCTCTGTGCAATAGTTTTGCACAGAGCAGCCCCGATCCTCTTCTTCTGGGGTCCCCCCCCCCACGCTCCAGGCCCCTCCTCTTTATTGGGTGCTCCCAGGGAAAGCGGCTTTTAGTGGGGTCACCCAATAAAGATCCTCTTCTTCTGGGGTCCCCCCCCCACGCTCCAGGCCCCTCCTCTTCATTGGGTGACCCCACTGAAAGCCGCTTTCCCTGGGAGCACCCATGCGGGCTTGCCCCCGAGTCCTGCTACTGCGTTCATTGACACAGACAGCGGGACTCGGCACCACCCCTGTTCCCATGTTACATGGTTTGATTGACAGCCGCCATCAATCTATCTAATGATGAGAGAGACAGGGGGCTGGAGCCGTTGTTCTCATACACAAGACTGGATCGGATCGGGCTCAGGTAAGGAAAAGGGGGGTCGGGGGGGGGGGGGGGGGAGGGAGAGAGCTGCAGCACAGGTTTTTCACCTTAATGCATTAAGGTGAAAAACCCTAATGCCGGCCATACACGGTTCGGTTCAAATTTCGAAAAAAATTTCTTTCGAAAATCGTATCTAAGAATTTTTGTACGAATTTCGCACCGTTATTGGGCTTCAGCCACGGCCGATTTTTGTGCGGCAATCAAATTTAAAGAATCGGACATGTTGGAAATTTTTAGGAAAACAAACGATTTTCTAATCAATGATAGGAGAATCGTGCGAGAAATGTAATAAGAAAAGAAAATTTACTGATAGAAAAGAAGATTCCCGCCCACGAAAATTCTTTTCTGTAGCAACATGAGGTGAAATTGAAGGCTTGGTCGGCCGAATCTCGAAAATCAATGGTGGCACCATCCGATCACAAAAAACCCCCGAACTTTCTGATTTTGAAAAGACCATGTATGGCCTGCATAAGACTCTACAACCACTTTAATACAAATTGGTAAGATAATTTGGATGAGGGGAAACCCATGTAAAAATCCAAAAAATTTAAAGTCTTCAAAATGGCTATAGATTTTTTGACAGCTGTTTCAATTTTGTGTGTGTATATATATTTTATTTTTATAGGTGTATAATACATTTTATATATATATATATATATATATATATATATATATATATATATATATATATATAAAAAATGTACATTTATGGTAAATAAATAAATAATTAAAATGTTCTATACAGAGTCTGATTTGTTGCTCGTGCTCTTCTCAAAAATGTAGCATGTTTGTGGCCCAGTGATCACAGTACAGGTGTTCAATAAACTAATAACTACAGGGAAATTAAGCAATTAGCGCTGAATAATCAGGATACATAATTAATTGGTCTACTGTATTTATACATGAACAGATTTACAGAAAACACTTATGTATTTATCTACAGATGCTACATTTGATAACTCGTCCTTCAAGCTCTCAAAGCTGACCTAAAGCCATTCATTTTATTTTAGGTGGAGGTTGATATTGGGAAGTTGTATTAAAGTTACACCTGTCTTTCCACCCTAAAACAGGGGAAAGCTCCAGTGACATAAATTTCGTTGACATTGCTTTTTTTGACCTTTCCTTCTGAAAATTGCTAGTTGCTTCACCATCATTTCGATTCAATGGCTTCAAAGATCAGGAGTTCTGATTTCAGTATCAATAATATAAGCTGCTACACAATTAGACTCCCTCACTTGTTTTTTTTTCTTTAAACCTGATGTTGTTTGAAAAGCTCTATATTGTCATGGTACTTTAACAGATTAAGACTCACAAGGAAACAGGAACAGGCAGTAAACTGTTACACCTACAACTGCAGCCCTGCTAGTGTCAAGAATCCACAGTAAGGTGACATTCAGAGAGGGTGTTTGGAGGGACAAAGTAAACGATTTGGGCTTTGGTGTGACACTTCTGTGGGCTGGTTAATGATTAGGTTTGCACTATACTTACAGTAAATGTAGCAGGCTCCGAAAAGATTGTGCTTCAGTGGCAAGCCCTGAGAGGGATTCCCAGAAGTAACATGGAAATGGACATTCCCCTTTTCTACTGACTGCAAATGTAAGAGATCCCCTCTACACTGGCTACCAATGTAATGGATCTCTCCTCCACTAACCACAATTGTTAAAGGATCGCGTCTCTACCGACCACCAATAAAAAGGATCTCTCCTTCACTAACCATCAATGTAAGGGAGCCTTTTTTCCACTGTCCACCAATGTTTAGGAAGTTCTATATTTACTACCTTTTTGAAGGGGTACTTCTCTATTGACTACCATTGAAAGAGGCCCTTCTCCACTGACCAAAGTAAAAAGGGACATTTCTCACTGATCACCAATGCAAGGGGGGGGTATCTCTACTAACCACCAATGTAAGGAGACCCTTCTTCACCCAAAATCAAAGTAGGGAGGACCTTTCTTTATTGGACACTAATAAAAGGGGGCCCTTCTCTACTGAATGAAAGACAAACACAGCTCCAGGACGACCCACTATATGTCAGCCCCTCCACTGTGCAATCAGGTGCTGGTCCGATCCGAAATCATCAAAATTCAAAAGTCAGGTAAAAGAAGGCTGGCCAGGGAAACCCAAAGTTTATTGCACAATCTCCATGTCACAAAAACATCACAGTTTCAGGTAACAAGATGACAGCAAACAGCAGCAGTTAACGTGTTTCAAGCAGAATTTCTTCTCCACTGACCTCCAATGGAAGTGATGCCTTCTCCACTGTAAGGCTGCTTTCACACTGGGGCGGTGGCGGTAAAACAGCGCTATTTTTAGCGCTGTTTTACCGCAGTATTCGGCCGCTAGCGGTGCGGTTTTAACCCCCCGCTGGCGGCCGAAAAAGGGTTAAAAGCACTCTTACAGCGCGGCTATAGCAGCGGTATTGCCGCGGTATAGCCGCGCTGTCCCATTGATTTCAATGGGCAGGAGCGGTTTAGGAGCGGTGAATACACCGCTCCTTCACCGCTCCAAAGATGCGGCTTGCAGGAGATTTTTTTCTTCTCCTGCCAGCGCACCGCTTGCAGGAGAGGGCTTTCACACTGAACAAACAGCGGAGGCTGTTTAGGGGCGGTTTGCAGGCGGTATTTTTAGCGCAATAACGCCTGCAAACCGCCCCAGTGTGAAAGGGGCCTTAGGATTCATTCTCCAACAACCACTAATGTTAGGGGCAACTTTCCAATGACAAACAAATGGCCCCTGCCCCCACCTATAACTGGCCTTCACAGCAAGGAGCACATGGAAGGGCCATCACATGAAAGACAAAAACAGAACATTCCATAGTTCAACTCACCAACCAGTCTGCCAACCGACCAAATTAACCTGTCCAACAGTCTGCGTTAAAAATGCGTGCTAACTAAACCCCTGTTTTTAACGCAGACTGTTAGACAGGTTAATTTGGTCGGTTGGCAGACTGGTTGGTGAGTTGAGCTATGGAATGTTCTGTTTTTGTCTTTCCAATGACCAGCACTGGACTAATGTGCCATGGGCTGCAAATGTCATTTATTTTTTTTATTTTTTTTACAAGGCCCTCTTAGGGACCTGAACGTTATTTAAGGTTTCCTTAAAAGTAAAATGGTTGAGAAAGGCTGCTGTAAAGTGTAGATTTTTTTTGCAATGAGCCTCAGCCTTTCTAAGGCCTCAGGCTCACTGGACTTTTTTTTATCTCTCCTAAACGTCTTTGTTCCTGGCCACAGCATTTTGACAGAAAACTACTTGATGCGTTTAACGCGTTAAGGTGCATTTAGCCACATCAAGCATTTGGGAGTAATTTAATTTAATTGGCCAAAATATTATTATTTTGGGCATTGAAATGAATTAATGCTCAAGCATTAAACGTACCTAGCGTTAACACGTGTTTACAAGTGTCAAGAGTTTTTTTTCTGCCAAAACACAGCTGCTCCTGGACACACTGGCAGTGTTTTTTTTTTTTTCCTGCCTCTAAGAGCCTATGTGTGCATGGACACATAAGCTAACATGCAGGGCATTTAGAGGCAGGAAAAAAAATGCCAGATACCCCTAGGAGAAGCTGAAAAAACTTTCAGTGTGCATGAGGCCTAACATGACAGTCTTTTGTAATGTGCTGCAATTTCTAAAACAGTGCTGTTACACTACAGCTATCTATAATGTCATAGCAGTATAGCAGTTATCTGGGTTTGAAGGTGCTTATGCTTCCTGTTAGGTCTGATCATGGGTATAAACAAGCTCAAATGCAATTTGTAGCGATAAGCAAGAGAAATTAATAGATTCCCCCAAATCCACACTAAAATGCCTGAATGGAGGAATCTCCCCTGGCAGCTATTGGGGCATCTCCCCCCGCTGGAAGCAAGAGCTGTGAGAATGCCCAGTGACTTCATCTGACCGGTTGCAATAACTGCTTGGCTGGGAATTTCCCACCTGTTTTTTTTTTTTTTTTTCGGATCGTTTGTCAAGCTGAGTAGTGCTGACAGGGCCACCCAAAACTCACATTTTTGCAGATTCAGCAGGAACCAAGTTTGCCAAGCAATGCAAATTGTAATGGCTAGTTAGTGGTCCCCTTTTTGTTTCCTTTGAAGTGGGAACTATTGGGTTAACACACAAAGAGGCTCTTAGGCCCCTTTCACACTGTCGGACCGTTCAGGTCCGACCGGTCAATTTTGACGGCGGACCTGAACGGGCGCTCCATGCTAGTCTATGGAGTGACGGATGTCAGCGGCGACATGTTCGCTGACATCTGACCAGGTCCGATCCGCTAAAAGCTGACGGATGCCCCTGCGTTCGCATCCATCCCTGGCGGATCGGATCAGGTGAGATCGGATGAAAACGGACATGCTGTCTGTTTTCATCCGATCTCGCCCATAGGATGCAGCGGCGCTCGACAGGCCCCTCCCCGCTCAGTGAGCAGAGAGGGACCTGTCATCCGCCGGCTCAGCAGAGATCAATGGAGAGATCTTCCGCTGAGCTGGCGGACACCGAGGCAGCGGATCCGCCTCGTGAGAATGATGCCTAACAATAAAAGGTGATTTTCACTTTTATCATAAATTCACATGAAAACTGATACTTACTGCGTGTATTGCAGCAATAAGGAACAAAAATATGCTGCAGATATGGGCCATAACCTTAGCTGTGGCAATAGCTCAACAATCCCAAATAGTTGAGTAGTTTGCTTTCAGATGAAGACAGGTAGCACTTACATGTAAACTAGGGTGATAAGTAAGGACTCCATTGTCAGATAAGGTGACATATTTCTTCTTCCATTCTTTATTTAGGGACTTCCCACTTCTTTTTAGTAACATGCCCTATAAAATAGAATAAAAAAAACCATTTAGGAACAAATGGATTAACACAAATGCACGTTTCTTTATATTGCATAGGTTATTTTGTAAGGCGTAAATAAATGAGAGTTTATCAATCACATTAAGCATCTCTAGTACACATCAGGCTATATATCCGATTTATATCAGGTTGTTGTGCATGGTCTAGCGGCCGTTTACCATTTGATCGCTCCGTCAAATGACGGAGCGATCACTTGTAAACAAACCAGCGTCATGTCATGGCGCCGATTCCTCCCTCCCCTCTCTGTACCGATCTGTACAGTGCGAGGGAAGAGGGGGAGGGATCGATCGTTTTTGGCAGCGCTGTGGGCTGGATCTGTAGTGTCCACAATGCTGCTCTGTGCCAATACTGTGCAATACCCTGCCAATACTGTGCAATACCCTGCCAATACTCTGCAATAATTTTTTTTTTACCGAATTTTCAGTCTTTTTTGATTTATAGCGCAAAAAATAAAAAACCCAGCGGTGATTAAATACCACCAAAAGGAAGGTCTATTTGTGTGAAAAAAAAGGACAAAAATTCCATATATGTACAGTGTTGCATGACTGAGTAATTGTCATTCAAAATGTGAGAGCACCGAAAGCTGAAAATTGGTCTGGTTAGGAAGGGTGTTTAAGTGCCCAGTTGTCAAGTGGTTAAATATAGGCTAAAATGTATTCTGTCTGCTCCAGGTCTTTGGTAGAGAAAAAAATGCATATTAATTGGTTTGTGAGTAAGTTATAGCATCTACAAACTACTGGAATTCACTCAGGTATAGACACTATATTGTAATATACAGTTGCGGTGAACAGCAACTTATAGTGTGACTGTGATAGAGTGGCTGTCATTCTGGCACTAACAGACACTGGCTTGGAGGGTCACTAACTGACATGTCGCTAGTGACATAAAAACAGTGATCAGTAATTAAACTGTACACTGACACTATACTAATGACACTGGCTGGGAAGGGGTTAACTGTGTCCCTAACAATATGTAGTATGTGTAAAGTGTGATTCTTTTACTTTCTGATCTGGCTGTTTCTCCTCTCTGCTCTTCCCTGTACACAGAGTCCTGTGCTTTTGTAAACATGGAACTCTGTGTGTGATTGGACACAGCCCATCAGCAGGCTTCACCTGAAACCATTGCCTGACATTTAGTGCCAAACATGTGCTGGGTTGGCAGGGTGCGTGCGCATGTAACCCCTAAATGCAGAAGGCCTGTCATGTACATATGAGTGACTGTGCCTGTACCTGCCGTCCCCTTGCAGTATATTTACTGTGAGCAGTCGGCAGGTGGTTCAAGTGCTAATTAATCTAAAAAAACAAAAAGCTATATATAGCATTTTTACTAATTCTTGCATGTGGTGGCTGCATCTGTTTTCTATATAGGCTTGTTTAGCTTTATTTTCAACTGATCTAGGCAGTAACACACTTCTTGGCTTAGAGTTTCTGCACTCCACTGGAGGAGCAAAGGAGACACCTTTGGACGACTGCATTGTCAATATAGGGAGAGGGTAATGTTAGATGCACTAGTAGATTTGGATGGATTTTACATAAATGACTAACAAATATAAGCCAAACTCACGCTAACCCCTGTTAGGCATTTACAGCAACATTTTTTATTCCTATTTGGATAAAGGTTTTACATAAATAAAAACGCATCCCAGTTTTAAGCCCCCCCTGTCAACGTTAAATGGTTTGTCTTAATACATCAGATTTAATGGCTGGATTAAGAGGTGAAAAATAGAGGAAAGGAAGCATTGGGAACATGTTACATGTTCCCAAAGGTGAACTTATCCTTTAAAGGGGAACCATTTCCAAAAAAAGGAAAACAGTGTCGCCATATGGATAGATTATTAAGGGGGCCTCAGTAGGTTTAAACAGCAACGCAAATTTAAAAACACAAGGGACAAAAATCCATTTTTAACTCAACTTACATGGTAAAAATTTATAAGGCAAAACTAACTGGATTGTTCGTAACCCAAGCATAAAATGGAAAAAAATGTACTGTAATAATGATTAGGTGGAAAATAAACACTGTTTTGTTGGTGGTAAAAAGAGAGATTATTCTAAACAATATACAGAACTGTATAAAATTAGTGGAACTCCAGGAGATAGAGATAGATATATATATATATATATATATATATATATATATATATATATATATATATATATATATATACACACACATACACACACACACTTTTTATTTTTTATTTTTAAAACCCCCTCCTATATCAAGTGCCTAAGATGTACTTATAATGCTCCAGTACTGTCCCCAACTTCCTCCCCAGTCCAACACCACTGGTCACCTTCAGGCAAAATGCCAGTCACAGCATACTGCCCATTTCCTGTCCAGCCTTTTGCATACACGTTCCTTGGGGGTGCATCGTCACGCAGGCTGGCTGGGCTCACAGTATTCCAGGACTGAGTGATACCAACATGTCATTATGTGAGCACTGTTCTGACCAGAAAGAATTCTCACCTGCTGCCATGGAAGAAGAGAAAACTCCCATGGGCCAGAATGCTGCAGGTTATTGACATCTATGGGGTTTTAAAAAAAGATATAACGCTATAATATATATATATATATATATATATATATATATATATATATATATATATAGGGCACAACTGTATAAAAGAATGTATATATATTTGTGTGTGTGTATATATATATATATATATATATATATATATATATATATATATATATATATATATATATATATATATATACACACACACACACACACACACACACACATAAAAATATATATACATTCTTTTATACAGTTGTGCCCAAAAGTTTGCAGAGAAATTGTGAAATTTTGGCATTTATATGACTAATCATGCCAAAAAAGTTGTCTTTTATTCAAGGATAGTGATCACATGAAGCCATTTATTATCACATTGTGTTTTGGCTCCTTTTAAAATCATAACAACAAAAATCACCCAAATGGCCCTGATGAAACGTTTACCCTGGAATGTTTGGCCTTGGAACGGACACAGAAGGTGGCACACAGGTTAAACTGACAATGGTTAATTTCCCACATTTGTGGCTTTTTAAATCGCAATTAGTGTCTGTGTATAAATAGTCAATGAGTTTGTTAGCTCTCACATGGATGCACTAAGCAGGCTAGATACTAAGCCTTGGGGTGCAGAAACGAAAAGCACAAAAGACCTGCGTAACAAGGTAATGAAACTTTACAAAGATGGAAAAGGATATAAAAAGATATCCAAAGCCTTGGATATGCCAGGCTATGACAGTATGCCAGGAAAATTTGGCGATCTCTTGATAACAAGCCAAGGCCAGGTAGATCAAGAAAGATTTCAGCCACAGCTGCCACAGGATACAAAGAAAAACCCACAGGTAACCTCAGGAGAAATACAAGCTGCTCTGGAAAAAGATGGTGTGGTTGTTTTTAAATTAGCACAATACGATGATACTGCATGATCAAGTTGGCAGAAAGAAGCCTTTACTGCACAAGTTCCACGAAAAAGCCTGGTTACAATATGCCCAACACCACCTTGACATGCCTTATTGGGCTTTTTTGTGGCATTGGCATAGTAAAGGCTTCCTTCTGGTAGCTCAACCATGCAGCTCTTTTTTGTTCAAGTATCGGTAAATTGTGCTCTTCAAAAACAACCAACCACACAGTCTTTTTGGAGAGCAGCCTGTATTTCTCCTGAGGTTACCTGTGGGTTTTTCTTTGTATCCTGGGCAATTCTTCTGCCAGTTGTGGCTGCGATCTTTCTTGGTCTACCTGACCTTGACTTGGTATCAAAAAAGCCCTGAATTTTCCACTTCTTATTAAGGGATTAAACAGTACTGACTGGCATATTCAAGGCTTTGGGTATCTTTTTATATCCTTTTCCATCTCTATAAAGTTCCATTACTTCGTTACGCAGGTCTTTTGACTGTTCTTTTCTTACCTCCTCATGGCTCAGTGTCTAGCCTGCTTAGGGCATCCAAGTGAGAGCTAACAAACTAATTGACTATTTATGCACAGACACCAAATCAACCTTTAATTGCCATTTTAACCTGAGTGTGCCACCTTCTGTGTCTGTACCAAGGCCAAACATTCCAGGGTATGTAAACTTTTTAATCAGGGCTATTTGGGTGATTTCTGTTATTATGATTTAAAAAGGATCCAAAAAACTATGTGATAATAAATGGCTTCATGTGATCACTATCCCTAAAAAAAGGCAGTTTTTTGGCACGATCAGTCATATTTTCAACAGTAGCTGTGAGAGCTGTGGAACAGGTTTTCATTGAGGACATCTCTGTACCTTGCTCTGTACCTTGCTCCATTCAGCTCTCCCTCAAACCTGACCAGTCTCCCAGTCCCTGCTGCTGACAAACACCGCACAGCATGATGCTGCCACCATCATGCTTCACTGTTGGGATGCTATTGGGCGGGTGATGAGTGGTGTATGGTTTCCTCCAGACAATGTTTAGAATTAAAGATACCCTTGTGTTTTTCACCCTAATGCATCCTATACATTAAGGTGAAAAAACACTTGGCAGTCACCGGCCCCCCAGCCCCCCCGTTTTACTTACCTGAGCCTCTTCATCTCCTCAGCGGGGACGCGATGTGCCTCTCTCCACGGGGTCCCGGCTCTTAATTGGATAGATAGATAGCATCTCAGCCATTGGCTCCCGCTGCTGCCAAACAAATCCAATGATGAGGGCACCAGGGGGGCGGGGCCGAGTCCGGCATTCGTGTCTGTGGACCCAAATGCTGGACTCAGGAGCGCGCCCGCAAGGTAACCCCCTCGGGAGAGCGCTTCTCCTAGGGGGTTATCTAATGCCAGGAGGAGCTGCCGGGGGACCCCAGAAGAGGATATTCAGGGCCACTGTGTGCAAAACGAGCTGCACAGTGGAGGTAAGTATGTGTTTGTTTTGAAAAAAAAAAAAAAGATCCTTTACAATCACTTTAAGGCCAAACAGTTCAAAGTTGACCGTATGCTTCATCAGACCAGAGAATCTTGTTCCTCACAGTCTGTGAGTTCTTCAGGTGCTTTATTGCAAACTCCAAGTGGGATTTCATGTGTTTTGCACTAAGGAAATGCTTCTGTCTAGCCACACTGCCATAAAAACCCGGATCAGTGAAAACGGCAGTGATCGTTGTTCTTCTGTAACTTTGTCCCATCTCCACGCAGGTTCTCCGGAGCTCAGTCAAAATGACCATGGGGTTCTTGGGAACCTCTCTTACCAAGGTTCTTCTCCCACAAATCCTCAGTTTGGTTGGGCTACCAGCTCTTGGAAGAGTACTGGCTGTGCCAAACTTCTTCCATTTGAGAATTATTCCAGCCACTGTGCTGCACTTTTTCCTTTTTCATACATTTAAAAATTTTTGCATTCACATTGTCATTATGGGATACTGAGTGTTGATTAATGAGGAAAAAAAGTGAACTTAAACAATTGTAGTATCAGGCTGCAACATGACAAATTTAAAAAAAGTGATGGGGGTCTGAAAAGTTTATGAATGTGTAATATATATTATATATATATATATATAGCTCTGAGGGGCGGAGGTAGGGTGGGTGCTGGGTTATGCATTTAAAGCAGAAATGCATTATACCGGTTTAAAAAAACCCCCAAAAAACCTGTTTTGCCGCTACTTGCCGACCAGCCACAGTACATATACTGCGGCAGGTCAGCTCTACTGTGCAAAACAAGGTACCTGTACGTGCAATGGACACTGTGGGCGCATGTGCGATCGCTCCACAGAGAGGCAGAACGGGGATCTGCCTATGTAAACAAGGCTGAAGCCCATTCTGACAGGGGACAACATGGAGATCTGCTGTTCCTAGTGATCTGGAACAGCAATCTCTGTGTTGTCCCATCGAGCCCATTCCCCACACAGAACACATCCAGGGAACACAGTTAACCTCTTAATCGCTCCCCTTAGTGTTAACCCTTTCCCTGCCAGTGTCATTTTACATTGATCAGTGCATTTTTTTTAGCACTGATAACTGTAATAATGTCACTGGTGCCCAAAAAGTGTCACTTGGGGTCAGATTTATCTGCCGCAAGGTCGCAGTCCCACTAAAAATTGCAGATCGCCGCCATTACCAGGAAAAACCTAAAAATGAAAGTTCATAAATCTAGCCCCTATTTTGTAGACAGTATAACTTTTGCGCAAACCAATCAATATACGCTTATTGCAATTCTTTTACCAAAAATATGTAGAAGTACATATTGGCCTAAATTGATGAATAAATTCTTTTTTTTCTTTGGATATGTATTACAGCAGAAAGTACAACATTCTCTCTCTCAATAATTATATATATATATATATATATATATATATATATATATATATATATATATATAATATTATAGAGAGAGAGAGAGAGAATGTTGTACTTTCTGCTGTAATACATATCCAAAGAAAAAAAAGAATTTATATATATATATATATATATATATATATATATATATATATATATATATATATAGATATATAGAAAAAAAGAACATTTTTGTCATTTAAAGAAACGCAGTGCAGTATCGCAAAAAATGGCCTGGTCATTAAGGGGTAAATCCTTCCGGGGCTGAAGTGGTTAAGTGACATTAATGCACAGTTCCTTGAAAATGATACCCTCACATGGGTGTAAAGTGCTCCACCAATGGCAGATAAAACTTTACAAGTCATATGTGCATAGGAGTGCAGACAATGGCACTTCTGTGTGCTTCCCTGTGTGAAGTCAGGCAATTGATATAGAAGGGAGATGTTCCCCTCCAGGCTGTCACAACAGAGCGCTCACACTTCTGCATGGGAACACAGCTCAATAGCAATTATTTACCGGCAAAGATTTATTGATCCAGCTCTGCCTGCAGAAGGAAAGGTTAGTGGGGTTGAGACTAACCAGAGGCAGGGAGGCACTGGCAATATTAGAGACAGAGGAGAGAGGCATAAGCCAAAAACTGCCAGGCCAGAACATGTCAAACCCCATTACCTGTCAGGAGCACATTTTAAAAGGGACTGTGCACCCAAAGTGATACTTTGATATTGGCAGAGCCTGGTGGGCAAAGTTAGCCTCTTGGTTTTTGGTTTTTATTACCACATAAGCAAGATCTTGCCCTAATTTTCCGACTCCACATATGGGTTTTGGGTGTTTTTACCTACCCGCTTATGTTCTAGTTCCTATCACTGCAGTTTCCATAACATAAAAAAGAAAAAGGAAAGCCAACAGGGAGATTGGGAACTCTATAAATGACCGTATCAGATACAGGACATCAAGCCCAGAGATCTCACTAACACATCCCGAGAGAGAGAAAGAAAAAAATCTTAATACTGCACTAGAATAGCCATATTTTCCTATCAGTGATGGACCACCTTGGGGAATGTTTGCTGGTAAAACGAAGGTGCAGTGCGAATTTCTTTCCTGCCATTCCCGCAGGGAGAAGACAGTGAATATCGCTAGCGACTGTAGCAGTCGCTAGGGTTAATCGCAAGAGAATCCATCAGGCCGGTTGTAGCAAAGTTGATCAATCAGCTTGGTACATTTAGCCTGCGCATATATGGTTCGAATTTTGGTCAGTTTAGCAGGAACCGGCCAAGATTTGAACCGTGTATGGCCGGCCTAAGCAACCCAACTCACATAGTTCATAATGTGGCCCAGACTGCATAAATCCATAGACTATGGTTTCATTAAAATTTTCTCTTTTGTTCTTTCAGAATATATAAAAAAAAAAATACAGTTCCAATCTCAAATGGTACCAAACTGGCAGCATACCAGGCTGGCATCACTCTTCACAGGTCGATCAAGAGGGAAGCCTATGAAATGTGAAGCAGTCCTATCTAAATGGCATCCCATTAAGTTTAGGCACCTGACTGTTCTGCACCACCTGTGCCACAGGTTAACCAGAGACAGGGATTTGTTTTTGGTGAAGGTCCCTTATGAATGAATGTTTACAATGTGTTCAACTGTCCGATATTAAATAGGTGATATGGAGGACAGACATTATTTTACTGCAAATTAAATTTTGAACCATTTGTTGTGGTGCTTTTTATTATAAACTAAACTGGTGGATTGATAATGTATAGGTTGTTAAATATTTAGCCTGCGAATACAGTGAAGTGTCACAATACATAATATTGTGTAGCAGCAGTGCAAGAATCAGTCCTGGAAAGTCATAGGGTTGTATCCCATTGCTAGATAGGACAGACAAATGTTTTGTGGGTGGACTATAAAAAAAAAAAAAAAAAAAGTCCGTCTTCTGGTTGGTTCCATACATCACTGGATATTACTATTCTTTTAATTACGTTATTGAATAAGCCCCAGTTTGCTTTACCCAATAAAGATGTAGAAAAGGTGATTTGCAGGGTACAGTAACCCATACCAGCCAGATTTCACCTTTCACTGATTAGAGAAGTTGGAACAACAAAGGATCATTGCTAACTGTTTGCTATGATTTACTGTATTTTGCTCTTCAGATTATTACATAAATTTACTATAATCTACAATTAAGTGAAAGTGTCACTAAACACTGACTTAAAACCTATTCAAGTATGTATTCGAAAACTACCTTCAGTTGCCCTCAGCCTCCTCTAAATTCCTTCTTTTTGTTGCTGTGATCCGAATTCCTGATAGAGGGAGTCTTACTTTTTTCTCCATGGTCCCACTAGATTTAGGAATGTAGCCACCCTCTCTTGCTCACTGCTGACTAGGGATTATGGGACTTGTAGTGCACATAGAGCAGTGCACATGGGCACAACAAATGTGTACGGCTTGTTCCAAAACAAACTGAAGTGGAAAAGGAAAGGTCCCGGAGCTCACGGAAGATATTACAAGGAGGCAGAAAAACACAGCATGAAAAAAATTTAATGAAAAATAGATTACAGGACCTTTAACTAGTGGACACATATGAATTATTTTTGGAGGATAGGATATTGTTTAGTATCACTTCAATATGCTTCTAGCCAAACGTAACCTATCACGTTTGTGTCTGTATGACTGTGTTAAAGAGTAAATACAGGTCAAGGTCGGGAATGTATGTGGTTCTAAATAAATTAGGTCCTGAAATGTAAAACCTGAAACAATTGTCAGCGTTTTCCTGCACTATCCACTTGCTACAGTTTCTAGTTTTGAGGCTTGGATTAGTACATTAGACCTATGGCACACTACTGATCCTGTTGTGGGCAGCAACTCTACGGATTCCTAAAGCGGGCAAAGAAAGCACTTGCCAGTTTCTACAGTGTCACTCTAAAAAAGCTGCAAAATCTTCCTTGTCAGCTGGGAAGCGATGCTTTGATTTTTTTTATCCGGTAAAGGAGTGACACCAAAAAAAACAGGCGTTTCTTTGTCCTTTTTAGTGATCCTGCTGCTGACGAGTTGTCACTAGTGACAGGATTCATAGCATGTTAAGGAGCTCTTAGCCCCCGCTCACATTGGTGCGATTTGACAATGTAAATCACATGTCAAATCGGAGTCTATTTCCGGCAATAGGAGCATCCCAAATCGGGGATCCAACTTTGCGGCACCGCACCGATTTCCAAAAGTAGTTCCTGCACTACTTTTGGCGATTTCGGGGGTGATTTCAATAGACATCTATGCATGAACCTGCATAGATGTCTTTCAAGTGACCCCCGAAGTCTAAACTAAATGCGGCTTTGAAATTGTGCGAGTTCAGTTGCTGGGTTCACGTATATGCGGGTCCGGTTTTGGGGTAAAGTCCGGTCCGGCTTCCATTCAGCGGTTCGGGTGCGAATTGGACAATAAAAAAGCACCTTAACCGGACTGAAAAACGCACAGGAGCTTTTTTAAATTTGCACGGCAACCCACTCCATTTAAAGCTGGTCTCGTTCACATGTTATGCGAATCAGATACGATTTAAAATGCATCCAATTCGCATATATGTGAACTGTGTCTTAAAAGACTATCACTACTATCATGTTTGATACAAATAAGAAGCACTGTTCCTTTGGAGCGCACCACAACGCTTGCCAGGGCCACCATTTTGACCAAAAAGGAAGCAATAGAGCTGCACACAAAGAAATACTGGCTAATCACAGTTTATTGTAACAGGCGGCTAGTCCCCAAACAAGCTCCTCTTTGTGGTGTGTTTCACCAAATCAAGGACTAAGGCCGCTTTGACATGAGCCAGACTCAGCTTAACTCCATCCACTGATCCCCTGCTGAGGAGAGCAGTCCGTTTAAACCTGACTGCCTTTCAATCCAGCCAGAGGGGAACGGATCGTCTTCTGTTTTTTGTTTTTTTTGCCAGATCGGATCAGATTGGAGGTAGGCGGCTGTAAGTGGTCACAAGTCTGTTTACATCTGCAGCTCCATAGAGGAGAAAGGAGGGTTCAATTGGGTCCAACTGAAAAACAGACAGGCAAACCTGATCAGACCCTCTTGTGTGAAGGAGGCCTAAAGCTGGCCATACACTTTGGACTTTGGGCTGGCTTCTGATGAAAAACCTAAGAAGGTGGGCGGAAAACCGCTGGCCCAAAAAGCAGCTGCATCCAATCACAGTCGCTGTTGGGGTATTCCGCCATGAAAAGAGCAAAAAAAAAACCAGGTGAATATTTCATCTACCATATTTACCCCTGTACAGCAATCTCATTGAACCTGCATGGAGACACGGGAACATACTAAAAACGTTTCTTTTTACGGCAGAAGTTAACATTACTGCAAACCAGAGCATTAAGTTCTGCTGCATTTCCCGATCACCAATGTATGTTTTAGGCCCATAAGATGGAAGGGTAGAATGTTAAAATGCATCCGCACAAGTGAAATATGTCTTTTATGCGTTTAGAAATGAAGAACATTAAATAAAGTATAGAACAGTGTGCAGAAACACTGAAACGCACAAATCAAAAACAGTACAGTGCACATTTTCAAGCACGGAAGTCTGAATAGAGCTGTATGTCAAAAACATGCACTTCAATTACCAGGTTAAAGTATCGGAATTACAGGAGACGTTTCTGAAGGATTTCTCCCATGATGTACCCTGCTAAAATGTATTATCAAGTAAAAGTTTTTTTTATCCCATGTGCACATTATGCGAAAAGCTCTATTGCATTATTTTAATACATTTAGAGGTTGTATACTTTGTGAAAAAATTGCCTTACTTTCAGCTTCATTGATTTACAAAGGATCCAGTTGGCTGTTGAATGTATAAATATTTTTTATCAATTAAGAAGCTGAATGGTAAAAATTACAGTCACTTTTGCCTATAGATGCAATGTAAATTAAAATCTAGAAGCGCATAAAAAAAAAAATCTAAGGCACGAAAAAAAAAAACAAAAACAAAAAAAAAAACACCAGTGCGTTAAGGTGACAGACAAAGACAAATGAAAGGAAAGATTGATGGCAATATGGATGTGTCAATGAAGATTATTAACTTGCAGCCATTACTGAAGAGGTTAATTTACGCCCTATTGCAAACAAGGTGGCTATATGTACAACCTGCCCATGGTGTGGAGCCCCAGTTGCACTGTAGCTAATCAGAGTGCCCCAATCACACCCCCTCCACCTTCAGTTGGAAATATTGATGTCAATGTGTAGGAAGGGGGTGCCGCACACTCTAATAGAGCTATCCGTGGCTCCCACAAGCCCATGCTGGGTGCAGAAAGGAAACTTGTTATTGTCGTTGCCCTATTTGCTAAACCTGGGAAACAAAAAAAGGAAAAAAAAAAAATAATAATAAAAGAATGTTGGTGGCGGGGTCACATCACCCCGGTGACCCCTCTGTCATTACCAACATCTCACCGCTGGGAGGACATCACACAGGAGCCGGCTTCAAAGAGCCCAGCACAGGAGCACAGCTAATGACAAGCAAATCCAACTCAAATGCCACTAATTGGCTAAACCGCTCACCTCTCCAGAGCTCAGCAGTAATTTACAATAATAAAGAGAGGGGGGATCGAGACAGGAGAATCTCACTGCCCTGTGACTGCATCCCTTCCACATACACACACAATGCACATTTTAATAATGATAGATACATTCCAATTTGGGCTGGCTGCGGAAATAGAAACACAGAGGAGGGAAGAGGTGAGCGGAGAGAGCGGAAAAAGAAGAAAAGGAAAGGAGAATGGGCAAAGGTGGAAGATGGGTTCTTTTTTTATTTGGAAACTGATTCATATGACATCCTGCGGCAGCTGAGTTAGAACTCGTACAACCAGTGCCACCTGACACCCAATAAAGCAAGTGCTGCTTTAATATGCAATCCAAAGGTCTAAATGGTAGTATAAACCAGCACATTTTGAACAAAGTTTTAGTAATGAAGTTTGACTTAAGATCTGGTTGCTTTGCTTTGGGAAAACAGAAGAAGGCAAATACCCGAGGCCCAACCGTGACCCCAATGCTCCCACGCACAGCATGATATGAACATTTTTGGCACAGTTATGTGACAATTTCACAAACTAATGGGTACAAGTGATTGCTTCACACAACCTAAGGTGTTCAGCATTGGAAATCAACAATAAAGAAAGGCCATCGGGCAGCTGGGAAAGAACTTGATTGGGCTTATCATGGCTAAACAACCAAATTAGCACGATGGTTAAAACTAGCTTCTTCCGAGCACAGGACCACAAAAAACAATCAGAACCCCAAAACAAAAGACCATGTTGATGAAAATATAAAAGTGGAGTCTGAAACTGCATATTAGAAATAAGCAAAGAAGCATAAAGCATAAAGGACATAATACAATCCCGGTATGAATTGGACAGTACCAGTGTTAACTTCACCAACGAAAATAATTTTATCGAAAATAATACTATTTTAGTCAACCAATATAAAAACAATTCAGGATAACTACAATACGACTAAAACCTTTTAGACAAAAGACTTTGATTAATAGGAAATCGAAATTTGACTGAAGTCCAACTTTGACTGAAGTCCGCTCTGTGCTGACATCACAGGAATCAGTCCAAGCACCACCTCATCATGACAATAAACAATGGACCCGCCAGATGCCTGGACTGAGACACGTCTCAGCCTCTCAGCGAGCTGCTGAGAGCCTGAGACGGCCGCTCCTCGCCCCTCCACAGCTCAGCACTCCAGTGAGCGTGGAGGAGCAGGGAGGAGAGCTGCTGAATGACAGTCAGCAGCTCTCCGCTCAGGAATCTGTGAGAACCAAGCCATCGGCGGTAATCGATCGCTCGGTTCTCAGTGCGGAGGCGCCGGGGACAGATGCAGCATCGGACCTAGGTAAGTATGAATAGGCAAAAAAGAAAAACATCATTCTCTTTTAAAGCGTTACTAAACCCAGGATTCTGCATTCACTATATCTGGTCTCCCACAGTACACAGAACATAGAAATGCAATTATTTTAGTAAATATAAATTGCTAAATACCTTTTCTCATCAGAAGTCGCAGGACTGCTCTAACGGCTAAAAGTGTCCGCCCTCTGGTTAAAGCTTGTAGGAGGAGTTTTCTGACTGACCTATGAGACTGCAAGACCCCTGGCCCTCTGACTGGACAGTGCTGATTGGCCATGTTCTGATAACATGCACTCTCCCAAGGAAAAAAAAAAAAAAACCTCTCTAGAAATACACACTAAACTTAGCATGTGTAGCCTGACTCCATAGACTGTGTTATCAGGAAATTATTAGCAGCCTTTTTACACAATGCGGAGGATTAACCCCTTAGGTGTCAAAGTGAGTATACCAAGCATGCTTTACTGCATATACAGACTGATTTTACGGTTGTGGGTTTAGTAACACTTTAAATAACACATTACAATTTATCTAAACCCATTTGATTTTAGTCAACTAAAATGGTTTTAGTTGACTAAAATATACTGGAGATTTTAGTTGCCTAAAATACGACAAACTAAAACCATTCAGATGACTAAAATATGACTAAAACTAAAATGGCATTTTAGCCAAAAGACTATGACTTAAACTACATCGAAATTTTACGTCAAAATTAACACTGGACAGTACACAGAAAAACAACATAGTCAGCACCGATACACCTGATGGTTATATCCTACACTTCTGGGCATTTAGATCTTCCTATTCTAACAGCTAGGACAGCATTTTCACATGTCTAGATCCTAATCTGGACTGCTGCATATTGTTACACCTTTATTCTCCGAATAATGCAATAATGAACAGTTAAAGCCCCAGCAGAAGGTGAAATCGGAACCTTGGGGAGGTCATTACCACCCACCCGTGTCCACAATCATTCCAACCTGGGGTCCATTATCACAATGCTTCATCACCTGCCCCTCCTGCTGTCCCCTTCTTATCTCTCCCAAGGCCAACAATTAAAAGAGCCATTTTCTCCCAGCTTGAGACCCACAGGCCCGCTGAAGCAATCCCTGCATAACAACTGTGTGTCACTGTGTGCAGCACTCTACCAATATAGAACTTCAGCAGAGCAGCGCAGGCCGTGAATGGCGTGGAGTCCCAGTCTGTCACACTGTTCTCATGATAGAACCTAAAATGTGCAAACAACTTCAGTTTTAAAACAAAGTTGGGGAGATTTACTAAAACTGGTTTTACTGGGACTTACTGGTGTAGAATCTGGGACTTACTGGTGCAGAATCTGGGACTTACTGGTGCAGAATCTGGGACTTACTGGTGCAGAATCTGGTGCAGCTGTGCATCGTAGCCAATCAGCCTCTAACTTCAGCTTGTTCAATTAAACTTTGACGAATCCCGGCAGCTGATTGGTTTCTATGTAGAGCTGCACCAGATTTTGGACGCTCCAGTCTTAGTAAATCTCCCCCCAATGTATGTAAACTAAAATCTCACAAAACATTTGCATGTCATTTGTAAAATCTTTGAATCTGCAGCTTTCATTTAAATAATATCTGGTAATTTCCTTGTTCACACACCTCCTGTTATAGGATGACAATGCTCTGCCTCCCAACTGCACTCCTACATTGTCAGCCTGTCATACAAGCCTCCGATGGACACAAGTGACTCTTAACACATATTATACCCGGAAACATGCCATGCAGCCATCATTAGAATGATAGGATATATACAGGAAGTGGCTGCAAAGAGGTTGCAAGTGATGAGCAGCACTGAGATGCAACAAAGGATTAAAAAGCTGAAAACATTTTAATAATAAAAAAAAAATGTTCACAAACCAATGGCTTGTTTACAGCAGAACATGGTATGGGAAGCCAGCATTCTGTACGTTTCCAACAATGCGCTTAAAATGCACTGGGTATGTGATTTGCTGTGTATTGCTAACGACACTGCAAACGCAGTGCATTTGCCTGCCACGGATTGCATGGTACAGCAGTACCATGTGGTCCGAAGCAGTGCGTTTATGAAAAGGGACACATGCACTACATTTGGTAATTTCAGCCTATTCAAATGAACTATTTTTTTTCTGGGAGTGTGAATGTGACCGGTACAGGGCCAATCAGCACTGTCCAGACAGAGGGTCAGGGATCATGCAGCCTCATAGGAAAATCAGAAGAGAATGAAAACTCCTCCTACAAGATTTAACCAGTGCTCGGCCAGACACCGATAGAAGTCACAAGACTGCTATATACTGCTGATAAAAGGTAATTAGCAAATAATTTTTACTAAAATAATTACATTTTCATGCTCTGTGTACTGTGGGAGACCAGATATAGTGAATGCAGTTCACACTGCTGTGGGTTAGTAATCATGCGAGTTCAGTTTCAAACCGGAAACGCAGTCCGACTTCGGGGGTGATTTGACAGACATCTCTGAGAGTTTATGCACCAATGTCTATTCAAATCGCCCCCGAAGTGGCCAAAAGTAGGACAGGAACTACTTTTGGGAATCGGTGCGGCGCCGCAAAGTCAGCGCCACAAAGTCGATTCCCTTCCTTTCTAATAGCAAAATCTCAAATGACCCACTTCTACTATTTACACATTGAAATCAGAGCAGCACAATCTGAACAGGTATCTGACTTCCAATAGTTCTAGGAGGTCATTTTTGAACACAGGAAACACTTGTTGTTAAGCCACTAATATAAAATGCCCCCATCTCCTCTGTATTACAATAATAAGTTCCCCTGTGTCTGTGTTATATAATACATATGCTTATCTGCACCGATAACACAGCATCTTCCTGCGTTCAGGTGCCTCCTCTCTCCTCTCCTCTGCCTGGCCGGGGAGGAGAGGAAAGAGAAAAGAGAGAGAGACGAGGAGTCACGTGAGTGCAAGAAGACGCTGTGTTATTGGTAAGATGAGCATAATGATTATATAACACAGACACAGGTGAACCTATGGTTATAATACAGAGGGGATGGGAGCTTTTAATATTAAATATGAAAGAAGCGGAGGGGGCGGGCGCTGACACGAGCAGACAGGCAGGGAGGGAGGGGCAGAGGATGGAGGAGAAGACACAGGAGACAGATAGCAGGCTGCGGATGATGGAGGCACTTAAACTGACCACGGTGTCAGGGCTCAGAAGCCATGATAAACAGTGGTCAGTTTACAGGGGGGAGGGTATAGTCAGGCAGGATCAGCCAGGTTTTTTAGGTGTTACAGGGGGCCAATTTACACAGCACAAGCACAGCTGTATAACATGCTTTAAGGGAACAGGATTTGCTTTTGGGGGGGTTAACAAACACTTCAACTTGGTGAACAAATGTAGTCCACATGCAGTCCCCTGACAGACCAGAGAAACGATGGTCATGTATACTGCTGCCTTTTGTGAGATGTTCTGAAATATACTATATGAGCATGTTAGGTGAAACAGGGCATGATTAACAGTAATAAAGGTTTGTTTAGGATGGGGCTTGTGTAGCTAAGTATTGTTGTTAAATGCTGCTTTTTTGCTGATAATCGGGAGCATGCTTTTGAAAGCACGATGCGTCAAAAGGATGTGTATAAACTGCTTCGCCTGCAATGCAAACACATCTTAAAGTGATTGTAAACCCTCACCTTGTAAAACAATTCATTCAGTTTTAAACAGAAATAGAAGGGAAAACATTGTGTATAGATCTACCCCCCCTCCCCCCACCCAAAAAAAAAAAAATTATAAATACCTTTTTTTTATAAGTGATCACATTCCCTCTGTTCCCAGCTGCATAAAAGCTTGGGAAGGAGAAACAGCAGCACACTGAACTTCCCAGTGAAAGGCTATGGGAGGGGAGGGGGGTGTTAGGACAAGTCTGATCACTGGAAGAGAAGCACACTGAGTTCCCAGCACAGCTGAAGAACTGACCACTGTGTATTCTCTGCTTAGTGTGGCCAGTCTCTAGCAGGAAAGCAGAGAGACTGGCAAGAACAACAGGAATTCCACACAATAGCAATACAAAGAGAACAGGATACTTTTTTTATCGGCGAATAACACGCACTTTTTCCCCCTTTAAAATCAGGGGAAAATCGCGGGTGCGTGTTATACGCCGATCCCCTGTGATCCTGAGCTTCAAAATCGCCGAACGCGATTTGAAAATGGCGCCGCTGGCGCCGAAATACACAGAGCCGGTCCTCGGCCACTTTCGGCTTCACTCGAGCGCCGCCTGAACCTAGCCGAGTGTACTCGGCTAAGTTCGGATAGCTCTGCTCACAGTCTCGCCCATCCCGGGCGGGACTACGAGTGGAGCCGAAAGTGAACGAGAGCGGGCGAGAAGAGCCGAGGACCGGCTCTGTGTATTTCGGCGCCGGAGGCGCCATTTTCAAATCGCGGTCGGCGATTTTGAAGCTCAGGATCGCAGGGGATCACAGTATTTTCTGTGCGAGCTGCAAGGCTGCACTGGGGCAAGGCTGCAATGGACACTGGGGAAGGCTGCACTGACAAGGCTGCACTGACAAAGCTGCACTGGGGCAAGGCTGCACTGATGGGTATTTAAATGTCAGTTTTTCTTCCCTTTACCTTCCCTCCTAAAAAGTTTTTTTTCCTTAAAATTCCCTCCTAAACTTGGGGTGCGTGTTATACGCCGGTGCGTGTTATACGCCGATAAATACGGTAAGTACAGGTACAGCAGACATATATATCAGCAATATGCAATGTTGGTTTTACATATTATTTAATAGGACCTGCTGTCTCCAAAAACACGACGTAAAGCAAAGCAGGTAAAAAACGGTCTCAGAACTGTCATCGATAATTCACCACTGAAGCTGAAGTAAGTGTCAATCTGCTAACCTGCATTATTTTTTTCAATAATTTATATTCAGTTTTATCACATCAATAAAGTGAAATAAGAAGTGAGACAATTCCAATGTACAAATGCATTAGCTGAGGCAGACATGCATTTCAAACATCAAACACAGGAAAATCATGTACGTTTATTTGAGCAGATGCCATTCACGACTATAATCATCACACATCCTGACAACAACTAGAAAGCACATAAATGAATTTGAGAGGCAGCCAAGGTACACCAAATTCAGAAGAAATGTCATCAGTCATGATGTGATTATACAATATGAATGTGAAGCAAAAGGTGATTGTGAAAAAAAGACCTCCTGGTGCCTGATTAACCCATGTTCATACTAGACATGTGCAGAACGGAAATATTTGTTTCGTTTCGGATAGATTCATTATGTTACTAATTTCGTTCCATTTCAGAGTTAGTTTTGTTTAGTTAAATTTCATTAATTTTCTAACAAATTCCAAATTTTCAGAATGATTCCAATTCGGATCGGTCAAAAAATTATCAACCAATCAAAATTCTGTGTGAAGAATAGTTGTTAAAGTGATTGTAAAGGTTTGTTTAAAAAAAGAAATAAAAAAAAACAAACTTGTTATACTTACCTGCTCTGTGCAAGGGTTCTGCACAGAGTGGCCCCAATCCTCCTCGAGTGCCCCCACGGAGAGCCGATTTCCATGGGGGCACTCCTGCGGGCGCATTCCCAAGTCCTGTTGCTGCGTCCATTGACACAAAAAGCAAGACTTGGCTCCGCCCCCCCAGCTCCCACGTCACTGGATTTGATTGACAGCAGCGGGAGCCATTGGGCCTCTTCCCCTCAACCCTGGGCTGTGGGTGTCTGCCGGCGGGGGACTTATCAAAATCTGGAAGATCCCGCCCCCCCATGTGAGTGAGTATGGGGTAGCCCTACCCATTTGGGCGGATGCCACGCCATTCTTTTTGTGTAAATTTTGGCATGGGTTCCCCTTAAAATCCATTACAGACCCAAAGGGCCTGGTATGGACTGGGGGGTACCCCACGCAGTTTTTTTTGTTTCTTAAATAGCCGGGCTGGCAATTGCAACCGTGAGTCAATTTAAATGTGATTTGACTCTTTTTTCTTTAGAAATGTCAAGTGGGAAATTCATTACAATTTCATTTGGCGATTCGGATACATCTGAATAACCAAACATTTGAAGCAAATTGCACATATCTAGTTCATACACCATTTAGGACAAGTCAGGTTACTGAGTTAAAAAAATGCGTGCAATAGAAAATTCTGAAAGAAAAACAGCATGGGGTCCACCCTCCAATCCATACTAGGCCATTTGGGTCTGGTATAAATTCTAAGTGGAACCCCACGCCAAAATAAAAAAACAGCATGGGGTCCTCCCCAAAATCCATACCAGACTCTACATGCCCTCATCATGGGGGGGGGGGTGCTTTGCGGCACCTTGTCCATGTTGATGGGGACAAGGGCCTCTTCCCCTCAACCCTGGGCTGTGGGTGTCTGCCGGCGGGGGGCTTATCAAAATCTGGAAGATCCCGCCCCCCCATGTGAGTGAGTATGGGGTAGCCCTACCCATTTGGTGGTTTTAATAAAGCCCTGTATGTTTTTACTGCTACACTTAAGATTGGCTCACCTTTTCTGCTCCCATACTTGTCTTCCAGAGAAATTGCTTCACTCTAAAGGGAGCTGCCCTAAGTGTTGTTTTTTTTTAAACAAACCTGTGGACCCTATGAACATTCTACTGATGATGCCCCAAGGACTGTTTATATACTGTGACTTGCGCCCTTGATATGTTTTGGACGCCATTCCATTTTTCACCAAAAAAGTGCCCCTGCCCCAAAGCACCCATCCCCCCTCAGTGTTGAGGGCATATTGCTCGGTATGGGTCAGGAGGGGAGGGGGGGTGCTTACTCCCCCCTCACCTGCCAGGCTGCATGCTCTAAGGGTCTGGCATGGATTTTGGGCGGATGCCACGCCATTCTTTTTGTGTAAATTTTGGCATGGGTTCCCCTTAAAATCCATTACAGACCCAAAGGGCCTGGTATGGACTGGGGGGTACCCACGCAGTTTTTTTTTTTTCTTAAATAGCCGGGCCGGCAATTGCAACCGTGAGTCAATTTAAATGTGATTTGACTCTTTTTTTCTTTAGAAATGTCAAGTGGGAAATTCATTACAATTTCATTTGGCGATTCGGATACATCTGAATAACCAAACATTTGAAGAAAATTGCACATATCTAGTTCATACACTATTTAGGACAAGTCAGGTTACTGAGTTAAAGGGTCAAGCTGCCAACTCTCAGGGAGTCTCTGGGTCTGCTCTCCTGCTGCAGTCAGTACAAGTGTGTTCCACTCACTTTTTAAATTTTTCATTACGCAACAGGAGGGATGGAACGACCCCAAGAGTGGGCTGGTGCACCGAAACCTCCAAGGATGGTTGGACGTAACATGGAGAGATCTCCCTATTGGATAAAAAGCCATTGAAAAACTCAGCATGCCAGACAACTCCTATAATTGAAATCTCTTAGGGAAATTGTCCCTTTAATTGTATTGTATCACAACTCAGATCAACTGAACATCACATTAATGTAATACTGTTGTGAAAATTAAATTAGCCAAAAAAGCCGCACCTGTAAAAGCAGAGTGAAAATATTTAACTCTCCTGCTGCCCACAAAGCTAAATGTTGCTATGTTGAAGGAGAATTGTCCCCCAAATTCGGCTCAGAATTGACAATTTCAGGAATGTCAATCGTCTTTGTCTCCCAAAGAGCTCAGTAGTTCCTTCCACCAACCTCCACATCCTTACTGTGTCCTGTAATGATGTGGCCTTAGCCAGAGGAACCTGTGAGTGCAGCAGGGGCAGAGGAGACCGACATCCTCGGAGGAGACCGACGCCCTCAGAGGAGACCGACGCCCTCAGAGGAGACCGACGCCCTCAGGAGGAGACCGACGCCCTCAGGAGGAGACCGACGCCCTCAGGAGGAGACCGACGCCCTCAGAGGAGACCGACGCCCTCAGGAGGAGACCGACGCCCTCAGGAGAAGACCGACGCCCTCAGGAGGAGACCGACGCCCTCCGAGGAGACCGACACCCTCAGAAGTGTCCATTTATTAGAGTGGAATTCAGAAGTGGGGGCACAGCAGAGTTAAGTACATTCTTCTTTTGCAAGGCACGTCTTTTTGTGCAATTTCATTTTCATGACAGAGTAAACCTTTGGTGGAGCTGTCCTTTAATTACCCCCATCCCAATGAGTGCAGCCCTCCTGGTAATGCACTTAGTTCAGTCCAGATCAATGATGTTTGCTGCGTGGCCCTGCACAGCCTTCTGAAAGAAAACCTCTGGCCAGCAAATCTTCACAACCCTATTGGTTCATTTGGGACAGACATACTCTGTAGGCCCGCCAGAAGCCACCACAAGTACAGCTGTCCTGTAGGAATGAATAAGGCCATGGATCACAAATGCAGAAGAAATGTGAAGAAGAGCCGGCCGGAGGTTTTCTTTCTGAGGGCTGTGCACAGTGCCAGGTGTGAACACCAGGATTAAAAAGGTATGTACATTAACAGATGGTGGAATTAAAAAAAGACAATTTAATAAAGATGAGCTTACTAATCCAGTAGGATCCCTAGACATACGGACAATGGTATCCTGAAGCCCAACTATATAATCATTCTCACACTCCAGATATGGGAAGAATTCCCAATTGTGCAATAAACATTCTGATTACATGACAGTTTGTGTTAATAGCAAACATATTATTTCCTCTCTTTTGGTCTAATAGAGTCGAACTTTAACCACTTGCCTACAAGGCACAAACACCCCCTTCCCCCCCTGCCCAAGCCAGCTTTCAGCGCTGTCACACTTTGAATGACAATTGCACGGTCATACTACACTATACCCAAACAAATTTTTTATCATTTTCTTCACACAAATAGAGCTTTCTTTTGCTGGTATATAATCACTGCTGGGTTTTTATTTTTTACAAAAAAAAAAAAAAAGACCAAAAATTTTGAAGAAAAATAGTTTTTTTTAACTTTTTTTCTGTCAGTAAATTTTGTAACTAAGTAATTTTTTGCCTTCACTGATGTGCGCTGATGAGGCGGCACTAATGGGCATTGATAGGCTGAACTGGTGGGCATTGATGAGGTGGCACTTATGGGCACTGAGGTGGCACTAATCTGCCGCACTTATGGGCACTGATATGTGGCATTGATGAGCACTGATATGTGACATTGATAGGCGGCACTGATGGGCACTGTTAGGTGGCACTGATGGGCACTGTTAGGTGGCACTGATGGGCACTGTTAGGTGGCACTGATGGGCACTGTTAGGTGGCACTGGTGGGCACCGATAGGCACTGGTGGGCATGGATAGGCGGCATGGATAGGCGGTACAGATGGACACTGATGGGTGGCACTGATGGGCAACACTGATGGGCAATGATGGGCAGCACTGATAGGCAGTACTAATTGCCAGCGCTGAATGACATGGCTAATGGGCACTGATTTGTGGCACTTGTGGGCACTGATTGCTGCCACTGGTGGGCACTGTATGCTGGCATTGGTGGGCATGGTATTTTTACACTTTATTTATATATTGTAATCAGGGCACTGATGATCAGTGCCCTGATTACATCACTAGATGTCCCCCTGTGAGGAGATGCCGCTGATCGGCTCTCCTCTCCTCACACTCTGTCAGTGTAAGGCGAGGAGAACCGATTACCGGCATCTCCGTATTTACATGTGACCGGCTGTGATTGGACACAGCCGATCACATGGTTAAAGAGCCGCGGATGCGCGCAAGCCGGGCGCGCAAGCCGGAACAAGAGCTGCACCGCCCTGCCGTCATTTGGCGGTGGGCGGACGGCAATTGGTTAAAAAATTAAAAACTACTTTTAAATGCATTTTTTTTCTATAAAGTAACAAAAAAATGCAGGTTTACTTATTTTATCCCACGCTCCAACAGGCTTCCTCCTCTTCCCTGTGTGACAATTACCCCCAAGCTGCTTCTTTTCAATGCTAATTCAGTTGCAGGCACTCTGAAATTATCACAAACAATACCGAACAGAAACTCCTGCATTATAAGTGAGGATGCCTGCTGGACTACCTACAACCAAGGGCATCAGAGGGAAGAGGAGAATGTGGGCAGCAGGATTAACAAGAAATGATTTCAAGTGGTTGTAAACCTCAGACATGACATTTGAACAAAGCATATTGCTTGTCTCAATCCAGAGTACCAAGTGTCATTTCTGTCCTCTGCCGCCAGCATGAATCACTTCTGACAGGTTTTCTTGACACCAAGAGAAAAATGGTGACAGGGCAGGAACCTCCAGCTGATTGACCAATTCCCTCCAATCAGCTCTCAGAACTCTGCTCACTGGTGTAACTGCAGCTCTCCGCCCCCTGCTTTTCAGAGCTGAGAGATCCTGTGTAAATTCTGCACTTTGAATGGATGTAGGGGAAAGACGGCTGTAGATAAACAGGTACAATTAATATAGGAGGATTTGTTTAATCTCTGTGTATCACCTGAGATCAGTCACTTTACTGGGTATACGTGAGAGTTTACAACCACTTTAAGTAAAGTTTGCTTTTTTTAGGATACCAGCGATTCTCAACTAGGGTTCCTCCAGAGGTTGCTGGGGGTTCCTTCAGCATTTAGCAACTTTTGCCTCTCAGATAAGTTCCCACTGACACCATTGACCTTTTTAGCTATCTGTAAGGAGGTAATTCTTCACAATGACAACAAGTGTAAGGACCATTCTTCCCACTGACCATCACACTAATGTATCATGAGTTGTAGATTTCAAATTTTTAGCAGGGGATTCCCCGAGACCGGAGAACTATTTTAAGGGTTCCTCTGTGTTGAAGAGGTTGAGAAAGGCTGCCCTAAACAAAAACTTGCATTTAAACCTTGTAATGTGGGTAGAGTTCCCATGCAAGAGTAGTTTTGAATTTTCTCTGGAGTTCATGTCTGGATCAGATCTATAAAGCATGTCCATGAAAAGGCAGGGTGACAATGCTGCTCCTCCATAGAGATAGTACAGTGAGGGAAGGCTATCATCCTAGGACAGGAAGTGCGATATTGGCAGGATCACCACGCGCAGACAAAGAGGGTAAAAAAAAATGTAAGTTGTATATACAAATCTCTGTCTAGCGTCATACTTTTAGCATAAAAAACCCTCAGTATTACACTTAAAAAGTAAAAACTGTATTCCACCTGAAAATAGTGCAAAAAAAGCTTTCCTATTTTAGGTTCTTTTTTTCACCCCTGGCCCCATCTTCAGGCAAGCTAGCTATTCCCCAACCCCAAGAGGTTAAACTCTGTCCAAGGTCCTGATTTTCTATCCCTATATCCCTGTTGTGGCTGTGTGTGAGATCGCAGCCCAGCTCCAGCTTCCCTCATCATTAATTCTCTGTCTCCTCTTTCCCAGCTATCTGCCTCTTGTCATGAAGATGAAAGTGACATTATGCTTCTAACATTAAAATCATTTGATACACAATGTTTTACGAGAAGGACATTTAATGGCTCATTTAGCACAACAGTTATTAGATTTTAGTCAACAATTAAAGGGTGGCAGGATAAAAAGCAGGGTCTGCTCTTTTTTCGCTCTTCAAAATATACATCTTCACAGCTCCTTACACATGACAGCTCCGGCGCCTAGAACATGAACATTATACTGGAGCTCAGATTGATACCACGCAGCTCAGGAGGCTGCGGCATGCAATCTATAACAGGAACCGCTCGTGCGCTTGTTAACTATATGCCTGCCAAGAAAACAGGAAAGTTACTGCAATACTGAACTCGCACTCACTGCGGCGAATGGTAGTAAATCAAATATATTATTATAATTCACTATGTACATTATTACATGAATTGCTGACCAACTGGGGTCTGGATGCTCACCCCAGAGGTGGCTGCATCCTCCATATCACTTACCCCCCCCCCCTTCACTCTGACACAATGAGTCTGATACTGTCATTCATCTCTCGCCACATCTCCACGGAGCGCACATTATCTCACATTGTTATTAGCAAATACAAATGGAAAACAAGGACAGACGCATTTATAAGTAAGTGGAGGGGCTTCGTGCGCTCTCTCGAGGTGTCGTGCGGATGACTCGGAGAGCGCCCTGTGATTTTTCACGTCTTTTCCAATCTAACCTAAATTTCATATTCAACGTCTAATGCCGAGCTGCGTGCCAGACCCAATTTGTTTCCCGTCTTCTGGCCTGGCGCATTTAGGTGTGCTTATTTCTGCACCGATAACTGTTGGGCAGCAATTAACACGAGCAAATAAACACAAAACTCCCACGTTCCTCTAATGAGCATTTTTAACTTCACTGATTCTCCTTGAGAGTGCGTGATGCAATTTATTTACAGACAGCCATGTAATACCAGGGGATCATTGCTAACTCCTGTTTTCTATAACCACCACGCCAATTAAAACCACTCCATGAAAGGCATAAAGGGTTATTAACACCTTCTTTGCCAGAGCTTCGCCGTAAAAGAGTGAGATATATATAATGTACATGTATATATATATATACACATACATACACGCACACACACATAAGATATAAAGGTGAAATAGATTTTCTTCCGACCCTTCCATCCGTAGGGCAGAGCCCCATGTACTCCCCCCTTGTAGACTGCCAGCGACAGGAGCTACCCAGAGAGCAACTAATGGGATTAAACGCCGGCTTTAATTTTAATGAACAAAGTTGCCCGTAGCAACATAAGCGGCAGCGGAGGCTCCGTTATCATTAATAAAGCCCAGACAACATTAGAGGCCCGACAAGAGCACAAAATAAAAACGAGAAGGAGCCCCCGGCCCCCCACCTCCCGCTGGGCTAAATTGGCTGCCCAATTTTTCTTAAGTGTCCGCGCTATTTAGAAGGCAATTTATTAATTTTTGTCATCCATTGTCACTTTGACAGGCCATCACTTCCCCATCCCGAACTTTACAGAAAACTAATTGAAGGACTGGCAGTATTTATGAGGGATATTATTTATCAATTACGCCTGATAATGATACTCTGCCCTGCTACCTTCTTCAGCCCTCCCCCGCCCTCTCCTCCCCCTGCAGGCCTGGAACGTCACATTGCACAATGACAGACATATTGTATCTCTGAGGGCAGCACGCATAGGGAGAACACCAATCTTTGTGACACTCAATAAGGAAGATACTCTATCCACATCATTGTAGACACTCCAAAATCCTTACCTGACCCACATAACCTGGGATTACCAACTTGTCTACAATTCTCCGGGGCAACACTACAACGCTTTTTTCTATGGCCAAGCCAAGAAATGCACTCATACCATGTATAATATGTGTGTGTGTAAAAAAAAAATATATATATATATATATATATATATATATATATATATATATATATATATACACAAACATATACATATATACACATACACACACACATAGCTTACATATGCTCAGTTGCCTTTAGTATTGCTTTAGAAGATTTACATACTACAAATTGTTGACTACAAAACAAGTGATGCACCAAAATTTCGGACACCAAAAATTATTCGCTGAAAAAAGGGTTTTCAGCGTTGCGCTGAAACCAAAAAAGTTGCCGATAATAGCTGCTGAGAAAGCCTGCAAGATTGCCGTGCTTATGGCGTGACTCAAAAAATGCATCAAAAAAAAAAAAAACACGAGTGCAATTTTTGTATGCATTCTTGCTTCGTTTTCAATGCATTCCAATTGGAAGGTGCTGACGAAATATGCACCAAAAACGCAGCAAGGAAGATTTTTGTCACCGCTTCAAAAGGTGCCGATAATGGCCGACAATAAATTCATATTCATTTAAATTCACAATAAAAAAGTTGAATAGAACACAATTATTTATAAAAATATATATCTATATATTTTTAAAAATCTTCAATTTCCATTTCGGCCAAGTGTATCCTGAACTTTCGGTAACGAAATTTTCATTGCGGTGCATCACTATACAAAACTGTACTAAAACAGAAATATGTATTATGTAGTCAAATGTAACCAACTAAACAGGCGTTTGTTTTCAGAACATTCATTTGTGTAACAGTATAAGATATATATTTCATATATATAAGAGTTCTATGTTCCCTTTGGCACGTACGTATAGATATGTGTTAAAGTGTATAAATGCTTTAAGAGCCCTAATAATCTAGCCAAATTTTACGTAACACTTAAGTACACCCCAACCCCCCATTACTCAAAACCTACACACTTCTGCTTTATTGTAGGGGGAAAACCTTAACACTTTTTTTTTTTTTTAAGCCAATAAAAGTGGGGTAAACTGTTAAAATGAATAGTGTTGTGAACATCATGCATCAAGCTTTCTCTAAATATCTAAATTACTACTATAATACAGGATTTATATAGTGCCAACAAAATAAAGGGAGACCATACACTTACCATACAATTTAGGAAAAGACTGCCCTGCTCGTGAGCTTACAATCTAAAAATGAAGGGGAATAGAACACTTCCGCCCCGTACAAATGATTCCTGCTCTCCAACAGGGGCAATAAAATACGCGACTGCCAAGTATATACCTGTAGCACTATCCTCACCCCAGTGTTATCCTTTGAGGCACAATAATGACAGCCTCCCCACACACTTCATTAGAGCAGCAAGACAGCAGGTATAGAAATGACTGACTGAGGACATGTACAGGTAGACATTTTACTCCTGCTGTATACAACAACTTCAAAGTCCACCACCACTCAGCAGGTACGATTTTTAACAATACAGAACCACGGCTACATCTTGGGAGTGAGTACTAGATTATCTGCAATATTTGACTTTACTTAAAATTGTTGGTAGGTAATTTTTTTTTTTTTTAAAAAGCACATATGGTACAATTCTGGGTATGCTACATTTCACCAGGACACAGCACTGGTCAAGTTGCTTATTGCTTGCTGCAATCTAGGTGAATGTATCCGTGTTGATCTCGAATTATATCATTTAACTCATTCTCAGGACAATAAGAGAAAGTAAATCTCCCCAACAGGCACAGCAATAACAAAAAAAAACAAAAAACAAAAACAAACCTCACCACTCTATCCAAATCTTAAAAATAAATAAATAAATAAACCTAGGCCACGGGTGTCCACCCTTCCTGGGCCACATTGGAAGAAGAGTTATTATCTTGGGCTGCTGCACATAAAATACACTAACAATAAGGGGATAGCTGATGAGCAGAAAAAGTTTCAGATCCAGTTTGGATAAAAAAATCATTTTTTTAAATTTAACTCCGATTTTTGGGATTTTTATCAAAATTTTTTTAATGACATGCTTTTGGAGTAAAAATCTACCTAAATATAATTTTCTATTTAAGAAACATTAATAATTTAGTTTATTTAGCATGAAATAGAGCTTAGCATGAGGCTGTATATTCTGCAATATTTACATTTTTTGGTAAATTCATTCAATGAGTCCAAGCTCTACAAGCTAAGATAACATGCACCGCATTGATGCATTCACACAATTTTACAGTAACCATGAGATAAAAACAAAGTTCAGGAATATTCCCTTATCCCATTGTTTTGCAAATCTATGTACACTACAAACTGTAGGATTGAATCAGTTCTGATATTGCTGTTTTACTAACCTGACAGCTTATTATTCTAAATAGGAAACCTCAATTTTGTTTCCAAATATTAAAGATTCTAACTACCAGCAAGAATAAGTGCTTAAATTTAAAGAGCGCCTGTCATTTCAGATCCATTATGGCAGCGCCTGTTAGCGGGCATCCGCTCATCTACTGCCGCCACGTCCCTCACCTTGTTGTGTCACTGCCGCAACACCAGCTGTCCCATTAAAGTGAATGGGACTGTCAGTGATTCAACAGTGGGTCAGAGGAGGAGCTGCTGCGGGACAGAGATGACAGTTGCTCTATAAAAATTATTATTTAAATCAAGTTGATTTAAATAAAGCCTTTTTACTAGTGATTTAAATCAAATTCACCCTGAGCCAATCACAATTTAACGATCATTGATATAATGTACATGAGTAATAAAACTTCTCTTTTTTTAAATATTTTTATTATAAAAGCAAAAGAGGGTAACATAAAACTAGTGTGATATTTGACACGCTTTATGATAAACGAGCGCATTAATATTTATTTTATTTAATGCCGGGGTTCTTATATAGTGCTATCAATTTACACAGCATTTTACATTCATATATTGAACATTCACATCAGTCCCTGCCCTCAAGGAGCTTACAATCTAAGGTCCCTAACTCACACTCATACACATACTAGGGCCAATTTAGACAGGAGCCAATTAACCTACCAGCATGTCTTTGGAGTGTGGGAGGAAACCGGTGTATCCGGAGGAAACCCACGCAGGCACAGCGAGAACATGCAAACTCCAGGCAGGTAAGTCATGGTTGGGATTCGAACCAATGACAATATCTGGTGTGATGAATGTAGTAGCAATTCAATTAATTTTCAAGATGCTGATCAGATATTTTGGTTCTAATTTTGTCCTCAGTATGCTTTTATCCTTGAAAACAACTGCTCACAAATATACATACTGCTGAAAACATGAATAAGGGGTGATTATGAAGAGTGGAATATTTTTCTGTGTGTAGATAAAACGTATAAAAGTCCAATATGGAGACACTGTCAATTTTCTAAGAAGGTTGTGATTTTGTGTTGGGTCCCATTCATAGTCGCTTTGGGCTGCATGCGGCCCACAAGTTGGACAACCCTGCTCTAGGCTAGTTATCTTGTAGCTGACCAGCCACCACACAGTTTTTCATAGCTGCACACAACTATGTAATTCGCTCCACTGCTACTTTGGTGGTCATTTGGGGGAGAGTAAACAAAATAGTTTACTCTAGACCAGCAATGGTGAACCACTGGCACGCAGAACCTTCTCTGTGGGCATGCGAGCTATACTTGGAAAGCTTGACAAAGGAGCGCACACTGACCAGCCATCGCCAGGGTGCATGCTCGTAAACACGACGCGACTCGTCCAATGACATCAAACCATCTGACGCCACACTCCAAGAACGTTCCAGCCCTCTCTCCTGGATTCTTCTACACACACAGCTGGCTTTCAGACCCAGCAGCACAGAGCTCCTTGTTGTTTAACAGAACGTTGGACTATATTATATGCCTATATCTGTCTACAAATATGTTAGTTGCTCTCCTACAATTATGTGTTTAAGAAATACTTTACCAGTTTAGAGGCACCTCTATATCCTTCTCTCTTGCATGTTACCTGAAGACTGCTTCAACCTCCCCCTGAGGTTTGCCCTGAGCTATGGAATTATATATAGCCATATAGACTTTTGAGAACATTTTTAGCACCTGATGGACTGCCCATATGGGACCTGATCGAACCTCAGTATTGAGGTTTAATTAGAGTGTTGGCACTCTGAAATAAATAAGTTGGTTTTGTGTTGCAGTTCGGGCACTCGGGCTCAAAAAGGTTTACTATCACTTTTCTAGACTAAATAGTGCTCATATAAGTGACGCTCAACAACCAAACTTGAAGAACACCATGGTTGCACAAAAATGGAGCATATGCAAAGGTTCCCACCCCTACCAGGTCCTGACTGCTTCTCTACCTCTCTCACTCTTGCAGTCTCTTTGTCTACTTTTTCTCACTTGTCAGGTCCAGGTGGTCCTAGTTCTGGGCTTATTGACCCAAGCCATAATACATTCCTCACCACCCTTCCACAATGTACTAGTTATCACCAGCCTGTACCTACATAGGTACACCTAATCAGATCTGATAAAATATGCTCATACTGTAAAGGCCTATCCTGTTGAATGCATTATATACAGTAATGTAGCAATTATACCACTTTGTACCACCAATACCAGATACGTGTTATCTTTGAGTGCTTACTCCTACATTGTAAAACTTCAATGAAAAAAAAATATATATTTATAAAAAATATATGGAGCAGAGAAAACAGATTCACAGCCACCCTATTTCTGACATCACTTGAAAAATGTAATGAAAGGTTACTATGGGAAGTGGCTCTTATTCTAAAAAAAAATTTCACTGCAAGAACTACGAAAAAGGTAAAAATAATATATATTTTGTCCAAAACGTCATAAAAAAACAGCTTGCCTAATCTTTCTGCACACTAGAGCCAGGGCAGATTATCTATCAATGTGGAGAACAGTTCTATATCACACTGCATAAGAAAAGAAGGCCGCCATTCAGAGATTGATCTAATGGACAGGACCGTGCGTCCAATCCCCTGAAGAATATGATCAGCTGTGAACAGACTGACTCATGCTGGACCCTTTGCCCATGCAAAGAATGATGAGAGGGAGGACTCTGCACAGATGGATTTGGATGACAAGGTACTGTCAGAAGTGAATCAGAGAAAGATACAAGAAAATAAAGGCAGACAGAAGAAGAGGGCAAGATAGATAATGGAAAAAAACAAATTGTGCAGAGAAGATTAGGGAATGGAGCAAAGTGCAGAAGAATGTGTGTATATAGTGAAGGGAGGGAGCAAAGTGTTCAGAGATAAACATCCCCCTAATCACAGAGGAATCAATCAAAGCACAGGATTCTCTCCTCAGTCTCCGAGTGATAAGACCCAGAGCAGACACGTTCTGAATGCCGCTCATTTGCAGCTGTATTGTTGGTGGGAATGAAGCAGGAGATGGGACCATGGGTGGCCTTTGTGATGGGGGTATCCTGATTCTGCGAGGTGCAGGCCTGATGGACTCTACACTTCCCAAGTCTTTGTTGGGAGATGTCAGGAAAACATCAGCCTGGTATATGAGTGACAATGGGGGACAGTGCTAGGAGATCTATCGCCAGAATGAATCGCAGCATCATCCAGCAGTCCACTCCTTCAGCTCATCCATCATCACCCTCGGGACACAGGGAGGACTAGTGGCCAGACTTGGCCAGAGATAAAGTACACACGGTAGCCAGGACAAGGACAGAGAAGGGCAGGCCCAGGGGACATAGAAAGACAGAGATTGTGATAAAAAAAATTCTTCTCTACAAGCGTGTTATCTGATGAAGGTTCTGGGTAATTAATTATAAACTCAATTACCTAACGCTTACTTCAGCACTCTCTATTCATTAAGAGATAAAGCCTGACTGGCTGATAAGTTTCTGCTTCCACACAGCAGAGGGCTCTGAGCCTCTATATAACCAGGTTCTTGGCAGACTGCAAAGCTATACAATGCCAGTGAAAGAGGATGAGATGTCATCAGCAGCACATACATGAAGTCAGACAGGCAATTTAACTAATATTGGATCCAAATTAGACTGGCCAATTTGCTAGCCTATAAAACAAATCATAGCAGATAACCTAATTCCTGGTGAATCATCAGGTGGGCTGGATGGAAAATTTTGTCTCATCTCTTACTGTTCTCTATGAATAGCAGGGATAAGTTAGGATAGTATTTACTTCCTATAAGCCGGCCATTGATGGTTTGAATTGGCAACCAGTTCAGCAGGGCCCGGCCGAGATTCGAACCATGTATGGCAGGCTGATTTCACCAAAGTTGATCAATTAATCAACCAGCCTGTCAGATTTATCATGGGATTATTGCCAGCGGCTATAGCTGCTACCAATAATCACTATGTGCCCCCCCCCCAGAGAACACAATAGCTCCGCAAGAGGGGTTCCTCCATCAACACTGTGTTGATGGGAGAATTGAGCAATTGTTGTTCCGGCAATCCGTGGTAGAAGAATACAAAAGATCAGAAACAAAACGGCATTTTTTTGTGTCATTGGGGTTGATTTACTGAAACTAGAGTGTGCAAAATCTGGTGCATCCATGCATTATAGCCATTTGGCTTCCAACTACAGCTTGTTCAATTAAGCTTTGACAATAAAACCTGGAAGCCGCACCAGATTCCGCACACTCTCCAGTTTTAGTTAATCAACCCCATTGTGTATTGGTACCCTTAGTCCAAGAGAGGCACTTGGTGTGTGAAAATTGCATTGCACCCAAACACGTTCTCTATTTGGCCTGGAATGAAATGAAAGCATTGGGTTGCTTTGATCTAGAAGTCGTACATAAGTCCCTCAGTCATGCCACCTTTTGCACAGACAGGCAACAGATGCAGATACAGCATGGGCAATGGACAGATGCACGACTGCATCAAGTTCATATATGTTTGGCCTTGTACACGAAAGGTGTCCTGGGGGTTTTAAGGGGTAAAGAAAAAACACAAAAAGGTGTATAGAGTGAGAGGGGTTAAGATGTATACAGTAATCTTTATTTACCAAAAACTGGTTGATTGGAAATTTTTTTACCCAATTGTCCATGGTTCGCAATATATACTACCATCATATGACATGGAATTAACATGTGTCATATGAGGAAAAAAAAAAAACAACAGGCAGGTTAAACTTATCTAAATTATGAGCATTTATTGTCTACAAGTACACAACAGTGGAAGGGTATGAAAAATTTTCAAGCCATTTACCTAAACTGACAATGAGAAGATCAGAAATCATAAATGATCTTGTATGCCCTTTAGTACATTCTATTTGTCACCATGAAAGCTGTCTGTGTATATCTAACAGTCAGCATCCACAATATAAGCATTCCTTATTGCTCTAGAAGGTGTTTGTCAAGCCAATGAATAAAAAGGCATCTTGTCCCCAAAAGTCCGACCTCAGTTTCTTGCACACGATGCAGCAGGCGGGATTCTAGTGTCCTTCTCGCAGGGAGTCGTGACGGCGGGTCGTTAGTATTCACGGGAATAATTAGGACTGCAGTTAATTTCATTAGAGGCTCCGCTGCTAAATGAAGCAGATTATGAGACACCTTTTTATTACAAGCCGTGAAATTACAGCCTGTCAGCTGCCAATTGCAGAGTAAAACAAATGAATTACAGTGTAAATAACACAGGGAGGAAGGCGGCGTCTGCGGTGTGCCCCTGATGTGGGGAGGTGGAGTCACAACACCTGCAGCTCTACAGGAGATAGGTTACCTCTTCAGAGCACTTAATGAACGGAGCCTTGGCCTATGAACTGGTATACAGGCAAGCAGGACTTGTAGAAGCTTTAACCATTTCACTGCAACTAGTGTATATAAAACCGCAATTAGAAATTTGATTTAGCCATTTTAGTCAAAGCACTGAAGTGCCGGCCTTAGAAGTGGGAATCAAAGTGATTTATTCACTGTGGGTTTTGTAGAGACAGATTTGTGTGGCTCTTCCTTTCCCCTTCAGCCAGTGTGGCTCTGTGCTTGACATGATAATAGCCATTATTACTGGTAATCAGTCATTACGGGGAGGAATGGTCTCTACAGGTGAGGTACTCCGTTCTATTTGCATGATTACATTTACGCCCCTGAGCTCTGCACCTCCAACCTCACTATGTAATCTCGCAGTGCTGCTTTTAATTTAATTCCTAGGGTGAGAAGAAAACGGCCACCAAGCTATCTGGAAATTAGGACTTTTATGCTTTTACTTTAAAATAAAGTAACTTTCTTGTTTAAATTATTGTAAATTATTTCTTTTATCAAAATAATGGCAGTCTTCATATTTTAGAGAGCCACAAGCCTGATTGTCTCTTGAAAGACCCAGGTTTGGCTCTCCATTTACGAGACTTCTGGATAGGCAGTGGCTGTATTTCTTTTCTCAAGAATACAAACTAAACATGCTATGGACATGAACTATCCAGTGCCTTTGCCTGGAATTTTACCAGTTTTCAGCTAGACTCGGACACAAAAAATAATTTTGGGTCACCTCTGCTACTCCAAGTAGGAATTTCTGGATAATTTCACATTATTCTTCAATATCAGTGTGACAATAACACAGTATAGGGTAGGGGGTCGACTGATTGTCGGCGCATTCAGGATTTTCTAATTATCGGTATTGGTCAGAAACATAACGATATTGGTCAGACGACCTCCCCCTGTCCCCGTCGCAGTCTCTGGCAATCTCTGTCAGCGGTGCGGCAGGCAACAGAGAGATGACTTCATCTCTCACTGCCCGCCTCGCATCACCGCTGTTCTCTCCCTACAGCAGGGCCACTAAGACTGCTCTTGACAGAGCTGCAACCATGGCAAGCAGAGAGACGCCACTGCGGAGAGGCTACCAGAAGTAGCGTAAGTAGTGACAAGCTGCATATGCATAGCAGGTGACAGTGGCAAGTGACATGCTGCATCTGGGTGATAGTGACAAGCTGCATATGGGTGGCAGGTGCCAGTTGCAAGTGACATGCTGCATCTGGTGGCAAGTGACATACTGCATCTGGGTGGCAGATGACAGTGGCAAATGACACACTGACTGCAAGAAAAAGATTTCACACAAGTACCAAAATAATATTTTCTTTATCGTCCATGAAAGGATACCGGGATATTTATACCAATGGGACATCCAAAAGCAGCTGAGTGTGGGCAATAGACACAGAGATTCAACAGATGTGCGGAGTTTATGTTAAAAAAAAATAAAGTATCTGAAGGTAACAACTCCTAAGTAAAAGCTAAATAAAGGACCAAACATAATATAAAAATTGTACCAAAGGATCAACCTGGTGCTCCAGACCAGTACATATAATCACTGTTAAAAGAGAAGTGTGGGAAACTAAAAAAACAAAACAAACATTTATACTCACTTAGATGGCTGAGGCATCAATCAAATTCTGCAGCTGTCCCCTGCCACCTATACACCGAGAACTCAGTGAGCAAAGGGAAAAGAGGACATCTGGCTTTCAGTTCTGTAGCTTGCAGTGGGAGGTAGACTGTAGTCACACACAAAAGCCACGTTGCAGAGTCCTACAAGTTTTAAGCACTTCTCTCCATCACCTGATGGGGGAGCCCTCCACTATCTAACATACCACAAATACTAAAAAAACAAAATGGATATGAGCTCAACCCCTGGTCTTCTACTTAATTAAATATACTGAGAAACTAATGTAATGAACTTCCTATAAATTCTGCATTTCCAGTTTTCCAATGGGGGAGGGGGGCGAAGAGAGTGTGAGAAGAGTCACCTACCAGGTACTAACGCAGAAGTAGTTGAAGGTTGGGGTTCCTCTGCCCTATAAACAGACCTCCTGCATTGATGCCGCCATACACTCTGACCACCAAAAAAAGCTTTCGTCCAAAGTGAGGGAAGGCCTTGTGAGCTCACAAACTGGAGGTGATAAGGGTCGCAGGTTGGCAAAGGTGACTGTATTGGGGTAGCAGAACAATACCAGTGACCATAGGTACTTCAGAAGCAAGAGCAATCTAAACAATTACAGGAGAAAGAGTGCAGAGCATGCGTGCAACACACCACATAACAGGCAATGTCAGCGCTGCTTTCCTTTAGCCTTAAACCATTACCATGGTGGTTGGAAATTTTAAAATGGCGCCCCAACTATATCAACTGTGAATCACAACAGAGGCTGTGCCACGGTTCTGGACATGGAGAGCACAGCTAACTAACACTATTTATAAAGGTCTAGAAAACACAGCTCAGTCTCTGAAGGCCACATTCCAGGCTAGCCCACAAAACTTTCAGTCTAGCAGAGTCTGGATATGTTCTCCAAAGCTATTGCTAAAAAAAATTTGATTCAGATAATTGTGTGCTCAAGTAGTGTTTTGATTGAAGTCATCGGAGAAAAAAAAAAAATCATCTACAAATGTACTGGGTGCTTTGGTTAAAGAGTATGCAAACCCAACATATCCATTCCTGATATGTGCCTGGTGTACTATGTACTTGAATGAAAAAGTATCCTTTTCTCTTTGTATTGCTTCCTTTGTGTGGAGTCCCTGTCAGTCCCTCTGCTTTCCAATTAAAAACTGACCACATTAAGCAGGAGAACACACTGTGGTCAGTTCTCTAGCTATGCTGGGAACTCACCCTGCTCCCCTCCAATGATCAGACTTGTGCTGACACCCCCCCTCACAGCCTTTCACTGGGAAGTTCAGTGTGCTACTCTTTCTCCTCCCCCAGCTCTTATCTTATGCAGCTGAGAACTGAGGGAATGTGATAAAAAATGTGATAAAAAAAAGGTATTTATAAAGTTTTTATATCTATACATAAATGTTTTGCCTTTCATTTCTTTTTTAAACTGAATTGATTGTTTTACAAGGTGAGGGTTTAAAAGCACTTGAAAAAAAAAAAAAAAAAAAAAAAAGAATAAAAATGCTAGCAAAATATACTTTTTTTCAGCAGAGCTGCAGAAAGGGCATCCAAACCTATAGAAAACGTAAAGGGTAAAAGGTGGGGTTATAAAGGGCTGGCTTGACACAAAATCTTTTTCTTGTAGCCTAATGAGGGACACAAGTCCAGCCCCTCTCTATTATTGATGCATTGAATGTGTGGATGGGAGAATCAGTTCATTATTTTTCATTTAACCCACTGGTTGAACAAATAAAAATGAATCATGTTTTGCCTGCCTTAGGCCTCATGCACACGAGACGCTGTTAAACTCGCGTTCAGAGGCAGTTGGACACTTTTTTCAACTACCCCTGAACCCATGCAATGTTATCCTATGTGTCCATGTACACAGTCTAGTTTTTTGGCCTTTTTAGCAGTTGCGTTTAACCTCGTTCTTCCAGAAGCAAAAAAATGGGTTCAGACGCAAAAGTTTTCCACGTTTCAGACGCCAAACGTGGCTAAATGCCGGTACCGCGTTTACGTTTATAAGTGTTTTTACAACCCGACTTTGGGGCCCCATATCTCGGGGCCACTTGGTGCTAGGAACCCCAAATTTAGTGTGCAAACACAGTGGACCTAGAACTACAACAAAATTGGGGTTCCTATCACCAAGTGGCCCCGAGATACGGGGCCCTAAAGTTAGGGCGGAAAATGTCATTCTCTGCTGCAGAAGTGCTTGACATTTTGCGACCCGACTTTGGGGCCCCATATCTCGGGGCCACTTGGTGCTAGGAACCCCAAATTTGGTGTGCTAACACAGTTGGACTAACACTAACATATCCAAAGTTGGGGTTCCTAGCTACAAGTGACCCTTAGATACGGAGCCCCAAAGTTGGGTCACAAAATGTCATTCTCTGCTCTGCAGACGCTTCTAGACGCAAACGCGGTAAAACGGGGCTAAACGCGGCATGCAAACGCGGCTTTTAAAACATGTGTTCAGCAGAGTTTGCACCAGCGTCTCGTGTGCATGAGGCCTTATTTTTAAGAGATTTATTATGAATAACTGTTGTGTCTACGAAGTTAGTTTCATAATTCTGACTAATATAGATAGCAAAAAAAATAACTAAAAAATAAACAAATAAGGGCTTTAACCAACCTCTATGCAATCCAAAATTTAAAGATTTGACCTTGGACACACTTTCGGGCCTAATGATCAATGTTTTTACCTAAGATTTACAAACCTTTAACCAAAAATTCTATTAGAATAGAGTAAATCTTGAGTGAAAAGTATGGTTGCACCGATACTAGTATCGGTACCGAGCATTTGCACGAGTACTTGTACTCGGTACTTAAAAACGTGGTATCTAGTGAAAACATTGATAAACAGACCATGCACTCGTGATACTGGTGACACTAAACCTGAGCTTTATATATACAAAGCTTAGCTGAAATCAATTGCTTTCAAATTGCCTCTCTCCAATTTCAACTTCACAGAGCTCCATACAAACAGAGCAGGCAGTAAGGGGGAGAAGCCAACCCTTTGGCTCATTCAAGTGTGAATAAATGTAAATAAAAAGTAATTTTTATTTATGCCTACATATCCACCTGCTGGCGGAAAATTCAAATATTCATATTTGTACTGTAAATCCCCTTTATTTTTCTGTACATGCATGGATGTTATTAGTTGTGAATGTTAGTGGTAACTCATACAATTCATTTATTTAACATTTTAATTTCCAGTTTAGCAGACTAATAGGGCCCCATTGGTACTTTGCTATGGATCAGAAACGGCCAGTGCTTTTCCAAGGTGGCAATGCTAATGTGTTGTAGATTAGCTGCAATAAAAAAAAAAAGCATGAAGGTGTGAAAAAGGCCATAATTAGCGTCAATAAATTTTCAGTAGAAGAAACTGATTTAGGTACAGACTTGTATCAGCTTTCAGTGATGAATGATGCTCAGAAAAAGAAGAATGATGAAAAATGGAATTCTGAAATAGGTGCAAGTTGGGTTTTGCACTACACTCTGACATCACATGTTTATAAAACGATAGCTGTTCTCTCTTATACAACAGACCTCCACCAATCCCCCAAATTCCTGAATTATTCAAACGCTGCCCGGGTGCCATCCTTAGCAAGATATAAGGATGATTTATGGAGAGGCTCAGTGGCGGGCACCATTACCCGCAGGGCATGGAAAGACATGTGGGTAATTATAAGCAGGCCAAGTTCCAGAAATGGCACAGTGAAAGGGAGAAAAAAGGAGTCGTGGGACTACAGGGGGTTAATCGGCTCTAAACCCCTGGTCTCCTGTAATTACATAATGAGGAAATAAAGTAAACATGTAATAACTAAATGTGAATATAAGCCAGTTTGTGGGATATATTAATAACGGCAGCGTGCAATCTTTCTTGGTGCTAATACTTCAGTACCTCCTGCCACAATGAAAGGGCCAGATCGCTGTCATAGTAATCACTTGTCAGAAGCTCAAGGGGCAATTTTAGTGGAAAACGAATGTGGTAAACTCAGATTCACAAAGTATTGCAAGCCTTCAGGCTGCAAAGGGATTAATTTTACAGCAATCTGACTGCCACTAATAATTCATTTCCTTTCTGCATAGAAATGTTCTAGCTATTTGTGTAGCCCTCCCTACACCTATTCCCAGGATACAAAGGTGCAAAAATACGGATTTATGGTAATCACAACTAACAACACACAGAAAATAGATAATTTCTCCACTAAATTCTGGTCATGTTTTCACAAAATTATTGGACAAAGCCCAAAAGAACATATCGCCAAACATGTCTGTGTGCAGAAAACATACAATGAGAGCAATGAGAGCCTGTATGCAAGAACACGGACTGTGTCCAGTTATACTGAGATAAGTTAGTTATTTCGGCTGTGTTCACACTTAAAAATGAATGCGTCTGACAGCAGGGGTCCCTGTTCTCCATTTCAGGGATGAATTAGGCCCAAATTTTTGCCTGAATTGGGACCTGAAACAGAGCCAAAAGATGCCCAGGACCCCTGTGCAATTCGCTCTGCAGCCGCCCCGGAGATGTGTGAATGGCTCCATTGAGAGCCGGTCACAATCTCCTGTTATTTTAATTGGATGCGTGGAAACCCGCATCCAATTCGCAAAAATGGGAATCCCCAGCCTAAAGCAATATTTTAGTTCACAACCAACAGATTTCAGATGAATATTGTCTTGTAGGTGGTTAATATAAAGGGGTATCTAACCTGACCCTTACACCCAACCGTATCTCTCCTCTAATCTTCAGTTTGTTTTACAAATCAAGTACTTATCGGTGCCTGCGTTGAAGCACGGTCTTCACGCAGCTGGTTCTTCTTACCACTGTATGTACCAGGTTCTGCCATCTTGGATGTAGGAGCCGGATGTGGGAACCACAGTTGGTTCCCTGTGGAGCTTTGTAAATGGACCTACAGCCTTCTGGGCTACGGAAAAGGAGGGGTTCAAGGCAAAGGAAGTCATCCTCACAAGTGGGAGCAGGTACCTATAAATATTGGCACTCTACACCCCACCTCCCAAAAAACCTGTAACCTAATCTCACTTCAACACTTCTATTATAACTATGCCCCTAAACCTTACAAGTACAGATCCTTAAATCTTAACGTGTATCCAAACTTAAAGAACACACATTTGATATATTGCATCTTACCAAACCTTAGATGTGGTGGCTGCATTTGTTTCTACCTTTTTTTCTCCTGGGCAATTTTCCCCTTAGATTTACCTGGTTATCCTGGCAGTTACACACTTCCAGGGCCTAGAGCAGGGGTCTCCACACTAGGGCCCTTCAGTTGTTCAGGAACTACAATCCCATCATGCCTAGTCTTGTCTGTGAATATCAGAGTTTTACAATGCCTCATGGGACGTGTAGTTCTGCCACAGCTGGAGGGCCATAGTTTGGAGATTCCTGCCCTAGATTGACAACACCCACTCACGGTACTGTATCTGTAAAAGACCAGTGTTACCCTCACACAGAAAGTGTGTTAGATTATAGAACACCCATAACATGGGGGGAATGTTATGTACTTCACAGAGAGAGCTATGAACAATGAGAACTGAAAAGACGGTTGTCAACAGATGCTTTTTGCACTTCAAAGACATAACAAAAAGCTTTCAGTGGTCTATTTAGCGGACCAAAAGGGAGCAAATAAGTTATATCTTAGGGATTGCATACATAATGTGTGCCACAATAGGAAGCCACTTCTAATGGTGGCACACCTGCAGGCTTGATCCCAGGCCATGCTGCCTGTATCCATAGACACAGACAGCGTGGCTTGGCCCCACTTTTCGCTCCTTCATAACAGGATTTGACTGACAGCAGCAGAAGCCAATGGCTCCCACTGCCTCAGCAAGGCCTGTGAGAGTAAGGAGAGCCGCTGCAGATGGGCACAGCGCTGGATTGAGAGAGAGCTCAGGTAAGTATAAGGGGGTGAGAGGGCGATATTATTACCTAAACATTTTTTACCTTAAAGGGGTTGTTAAGGTTCACGTTTTTTCACCTTAATGCATTGTATGCATTAAGGTGAAAAAACATCTGACAATACCGGCCCCCGAGCCGTTCACCTGCTGCGCTTGCCCACGATATCCTCTTTGCCGCTCAGCCTGGCCGCTGATTGGCTAGAGTGGATGGATTGACAGCAGCGCAGCCATTGGCTTGCGCTGCTGTCAATCACATCCAATGACGCGGTGCCTCGGGGGGCGGGGCCGAGTGATACAGTCAGTGGCTATAGCCACCGGTTGTATCACGGGAGCGCACCCACAAGAACTAAACACCATGCGAGAGAGCTCGCATGAAGGTGTTTAGTTCTTGCGGGGAGGAGCTGAGACAGCCGCCGAGGGACCCCAGAAGACCAGGTTCGGGGCCACTCTGTGCAAAACGAGCTGCACAGTGGAGGTAAGTATAACATGTTTGTTATTGTTTTTAAAATAAAAAACCTTTACAACCCCTGTATTCAGGGAAAGCATTAGGTAAAAAAAAAGGTTAGACTTAAGAACCATTTTAAGGCCCCTTTCAGACCAGTTGACCGAACGGGTCAGACCCGATCGGACCAGCAATTGTTCTCTATGTGGCGGCAGATGTCAGTGGACATGTGTCCACTGACACTCGCCGGGCATCCGATCCAATAGAATTCGCTAAAAATAGACTTATGGCGACGCGTTTGCCATCCGTCCAGTGGATCACATGACAATCGGATGGAGACGGACATGCAGTCTGTTTCCATCCAACTGCCCCATAGGGGAGAACCGGCTGTGTCTGTGTCCGCTCTGCATAGCAGAGCAGACACAGACCTGTCATCCACCTGTCCAGCAGGGATGGGGCCTATAGCCCAACTATAGCCCCACTGCTAGCACCTCCGGCCGCACTTCAGCCACCTCAGCATACCATTCAGGGTTGATGTCCTTGGATGGTACACGATGATGCTGAGGCTCTGCCCACAAAATGGAGCTTTGGGTGGGGGAGAACGCTGGAGCTGACCAGAGCAAGGTATCGTGTAAATGATAGATCCTCCACCTCTTCTTTAAACAGAACAAGTAATTAACCCTTGCAATGCAGTGGGTCCCATTAAACGGGTGGAATTTTCTTATTTTCCTGCAGTTGGGCTTTAATTATTTTGTTTAATATCATTTTAGACAGAGTGGGTTAATGATTATCTGTCATATTTTAAATTGCTTTTTGATCCCACTATGGAGATGCTGCTTAATTTTTATTTTTTTTTTAAATCACAGTGACAATGTTTTCACGGGGCAGAAAAGGAAAGGTGTTCTTGAGTGGGGGAATAGGTAACAACAAACCAGTGGCTGAGATTTTAGCATTCTCTTAAGCTACCAAAAAGTGTTATTGTAATAATCTAGATAGGGAAATTTCACCTCGCTTCCTGTCTTGGTGACATAGAAACATTCCTGGTGTATGGGAACCTTTCAATTTAAAACAGCCACCATAAACAGTGCAGATTATGGTACAAGTGTTTGGAGCAATGTCGCCATAAAAGAAGTACAAATAATCACACTGACAACTAGGGGAGTTTGACATTTTTGCACAATCTTCTATTCATCTCTTAGGAAACAAAATTGAGAGGTCATGTGGCGAACAACAACTTGAAGGCTCGGTTCACACTGTTGTGACCCCGAAGTCACGTGACTCGCTTGCGACTTCTGCCATTTAAAGTGATTGTAAACAATCACCTTGTAAAAACAACCCATTCAGTTTAAAATAGAAATGAAAGGCAAAACACTTTTGTATAGATATAAAAAAAAACAACAAAAAAACAACATTATAAATACCTTTTTTCCCTCTTTCATAATTGATCACATTTTCTCAGTTCTCAGCTGCATAAGAGCTTGGGGGGAGGAGAAGAAGCAGCAGCCCACTGAGCTTCCCAGTGAATGGCTGTGCAGCGGGGGTGTTTCAGGACAATTCTGATCATTGGAGGAGAGAAGGCAGAGTTCCCAACATAGCTAGAGAACTGACCACGGGTATGTTCTCTTGCTTAGTGTTGTCAGTTTTTAGGAAAGGAGTGGGACTGGCAAGAACACCAGGGATTTCCCGCACCAAAGTTGCAGAAAAGTAGAGCAGGTACCTTTTTTTGTATTGCATTGATTAAGACGGCACCCACTGAAATTAATGTGTTTTGACTTGTCATGAGACTGGGGGTTTATTTACTAAAGGCAAATCCACTGTGCACTACAAGTGAAGCCGCTGTAGATCTGAGGGGGACATCCAAGGAAAATAAAAAACAGCCTTTTTGCCTGTACATGATTGGATGATAGAAATCAGCAGAGCTTTCCCTTATTTCAGATCTACAACGACTGCACTTCCAAGTGCACTTGTAGTGTACAGTGGATTTGCCTTTAGTAAATTAACCCCTATGTGTGTCACAAGTCAAGTTGCAGGAGTGTGAACCGGGGCTAACAGAAGCAGATCACCTAAAATGCACTGAGCAGTAAATGTGCATTTGGATTAACAAGAAGCTATGCAAGGACATAAACATTGATGCCCGTGTCTGTGGTCATCTTAATGGGCAGAAAAAGAGTATTCATAAATAAATAGACCATAGGTTTACAACTACATAAAGGCACCAAAGCTGAACTTTCAGAATAAAGGAAGGATAATAGCTATTGATTCCCCAACATGCTAATAGGTGTGGTCTTGAAAGATGTGGACATGACTCTTGAATATGTACTGATGTGTGGAAGTAGAATGTAGACAACAGTTTCTTGTTAGGGCAACTCCTCCAGTGATGCAATAAACGCAGTCTTCCCATGGTCCTCACGAGGCCTTTGCCCTGAAAATCAATTTATTCACATTCCCCACAAAAAGAACCAGCCCGTTACAATGACAAACACACAAAGCTCGTTCGTAATTAGCACTTAATTAGTAGCAGGGAACAGATGTTGTTAGAGCTTCAGCAGCTACACAGGTTCTGTAAACAATGCTTATAAATCTAAATGAACGTATTAAGCATGATGCGCCTGTCAGCGGAGCCCAGAAAAAATATGGAGGAGAATGAACAGCAATGTGCAGATTAACTGCGGCGCATGTCAAGAAAGCGGCGAGTCTCTTTGCTTATCAGCACAATGGTACAACTCATTAGAAGGCCACACAGTAATGCACCATACCAAAACCAAAATCCATACACAAGGCATTGGTTGGTTGATAGATCAACTTCATTGCAACCAAGCCTGCCAATAGTTCGATTGGCTAAATGGTGACCAAGTGTGGGCATCTGTGTTGAAAGAACTCAGATTTTCCTGCTACTAATGACACCCCTGATGTCTCCCAATGCCTATATGGGAATCACACAAGTGCTATTTGTGGGGCCTTAGTGCGAAAAGGACCACCACACAAAAAGCAGCGAATGTCTGGAACCACTTGACTATTCTCACATTTACAAAAACAAGAAATCGCACACAAACAACCTCTAGCCACATACCACCAGTGCACTAGTGTGAATCCAGCCCAACTACACAAACTTCCCATCAACTGCCTTCTGCCATGGAACTCTAAACTCTGTCCAAGCGAAACCTGCAATTTAGAAACCTATTTCTAAAGATCCGTAAGGGGCATCCCTAAAATCCCCCAGATGGACTCACCCATTTATACTTCAAGACCTTCCAACAACCCTTAGCTAATCGGTGCACTAATGCCTACAATTAAATCCTGGCAGGGCAGGCCATCCTAATGAATACTGTCCATGTGCACATAGCTGTGATAAAAAAAGGAAAAGACCCTTCCCTATGTGCAAGCTATAAGGCTCCATTCACATCTATCATGTTGCTTTTGAGCATTTCTGCAGTGCTTTCCGTGGTTTTTTAACTGTGCTTTTGCTGCAACTTCCGTTTTTAATGCTTTTTTTTGGGGGGGGGGGTTGGGGTTGGAATGTATTGTTGGGCAGATTTAAAAACGCAAATCATGGTAAAAAAAAAACACTACAGGCGGTCCCCCAATTACAAACATCCGACTTACAAACGAAGGGAGGCAACAGGAAGTGAGAGGAAATCTACCCCCAGGAAGGGAAATTCTCTCCTATAAGAGTTATCATGGGGAAAAGGTACTCATGCTTTATCACCAAGGCTTGTTTCCACAACAACCCAAAATTTTCAAAATCCAATTGTCATTGGGATAGAAAGTGAAGTGAAATCTTCTGAACAGGGACACAGACGGCAAAACAAACGTTACATGGGGTGCCAACCCTTCCCTATGCTATCCAAAAAGCTTAAAAATAGTTTTTTTGGCTGGCGCTACACTTAAAAAATGTACCTGTTCCGACTTACAAACAGATTCAACTTAAGAACAAACCTACAGACCCCATCTTGTTTGTAACCCGGGGACTGCCTGTACATGCTTATCTGCAGCTTCTCCATTGAAATTTATTGAACCAAAAAAAGCACAGTTTTGCATTTAAAAAAAGTCCCGCCCCTTTCCAAAAACGCAGAGGCACATAAATGCATTGATGTTCCATAGGAACCCATGTTAAAAAAATGTCCTGCATTTGTGAAAAAACACATTGGTGTGAATAGAGCCTATGCCGACCTTCTTAACCTTCTTTCATGAATCAGGTTTACATCCACTTTAAAGCAACACTCCTCCATATAGGCCAGGGGGCAACATATTCAAATGGATTGGGGCCTATACTCGACACCGATAGCACCAGCAAAAGATAACAAAGCAATCTCTCCTGGCTTTATGTTGTCCAGTGGCACTTGACAGGGCTGTCCCCTTTAACTTGCATCCTAATGCTTGACTAAATATCAGGGCCGCATAAAGTCTCAGTATACACAGATGCCTTACTTTTCTCTATTTTATAAAAATGAGAGGTGTTTATCCCATCCTTACTATCAGAACCTTCAACCTTACCCAATTACAAAATGAATAAATACAGAAAGACGTACGAAAATATACCCCTTTGTGTCCAATTCCACTCATGAACACTTTCCAATCAAACCCTTTATAACCTGTACGTCTAATCATGTAGTTTATATTATACAATGTCCATGTGGGCTCAAATATATAGGCCGTACCATCCGTCAACTCCAGATGAGACTTAATGAATATGTGACCAATATCAAAAATGGGTACCCAAAGCACAGCCTCTCACACCATTATGCTACCCACCATAATCGGAATTTAACCACTTAAGCCCCGGACCATTTTGCTGGCCAAAGACCAGAGCACTTTTTGTGATTCGGCACTGCATCGCTTTAACTGACAATTGCGCGGTCGTGCGACATGGCTCCCAAACAAGATTGACGTCCTTTTTTCCCACAAATAGAGCTTTCTTATGGTGGTATTTGATCACCCCTGTGCTATAAACAAAAATAGAGCGACAATAAATATCCCCCAAAAATGTATAAAAAACCATTTTTTTCCCTCAGTTTAGGCCGATACGTATTCTTCTACATATTTTTGGTAAGAAAATTTGCAATAAGCGATTGATTGGTTTGCTCAAAAGTTATAGCATTTACAAAATAGGGGATAGTTTTATGCCATTTTTATTAATAATTTTTATTTTTTACTAGTAATGGCGGCAATCAGCGTTTTTTATTGTGACTGGGACATTATGATGGACACATCGGACAATTTTGACACATTTTTGGGACCATTGCCATTTATACAGCAATCAGTGTTATACAAATGCACTGATTCCTGTGTAAATGACACTGGCAGTGAAGGGGTTAACCACTAGGTGGCAGTGTAGGAGTTAAGTGTGTCCTGGGGGAGTGTTTCTATCGGGGTGGGGGGGGGGTGTGGCTGTGGGAGCAGAGATCAGTGACTCTGTCACTAGGCAGAACGGGGAGATGCTTGTTTACATTAGCATCTCCCCGTGAGACGATCACGGGTATCCCCGCGGCGGCCGGGACCCACGATCCGACTCACAGAGGTCCCGGCCGCCGCCACCCACGCAATGACACGGCGGCAAATTTAAAGGGACGTACCTGTATGCCCATTTGCCTGTCCGTGCAATTCTGCCGACGTACATCGTCGTGCGCCGGTCAGGAAGTGGTTAAAGGGGACTGTGTTTTTGGGCATTGATAAGTTCACTGGGAATTGGAGAGGAAGCCATATGACCAGAGGGGTTTCTCAATTAGAAACCCAATGGTTTTTTTAAGGCCAAGACATATAGCCCCTATGGTATGAATATTGAGTGGTATGTAAATGCATTTATCAGCAATGCATAATTAATGGGGTCCTTTGGCCTTTTTGCTTGGGTCTGTTTTAGTATTGTGTGGAATTGGAACTATGTAGTTTAAACTTTTATTTTAATTATGTAAATGTTCGTGAATCATCATGGTATTTAAACATTAGTTGCTCAGTTAGATTTGTTATCTATGTAATTACAATGTATTATCCCCTTTGACCACAAGATCGTGCTACGTCCGAGCATTATTTTTTTGTTATGCATCTTTTATTATTATTTTTAATTTAGGGTATTTTTAACTGTCCAAGAAAGTCTATGTAGTAGATGCTTATGATAGATTTAACTATTGAATTTGTTTTTGCTGTAAAAAGCATTTTTTAGATTCAATGCTGCTGTCTCTATTGGCCGGTATTGTACCCATGACTTTCGGTGATTGGAATGCAGCCTATTTCCGCCATTTGCATATCTTGTCCCACATATATAAGGCATTAGAGCATCCGTCTAGCCATGCCCCTGGCGTCATTCTATGACGAAACGATGTAGGGAGGAGTCAGCGACGTGACACTGGTGTATGCTGGGACGCAGAGGCCATCTTGCTGGTGGGGACTGGTAACTGTTTTGAGAAACAAATGTGTTTTCACTTTGGAGCATGCAAGTTTATCTCCATTTTTACCATTATTAAAAGCTGCTTGATATACTGCACCATGGAGGTCTATTTCTCTATATTCACATGGGATGGAATCATTTGTGGTGACCGTTGCTGGAGCGTTTTGAAAAGGAATGCTGAAAACGGGGGATGTTGCATCGATATTCTGGCTTGCTGTCCCTGACCCAGATGTATGGAATTCGAAGGGCTTCCTATACTATTCAAATGCTTATGTGGCCTTTGTAATGAGGGTCCACTAAGGAGGGTAGGCGGCTGTGTGCACATTGGTCTTCCCAGTGACGATCTGTGTAGGGGGGGAGGGCAGTGTCAGGATAACTCTGATCATTGGAGGAAAGCAGACTGAGTACTCAGCACAGCTAGGGAACTGACCACAATGTGTTCTGCTTAGCGTGGTCATTTATTAATAGGAAAGCATAGGGACTGGCAGGAGCACCAGGGATTTCACACATAAAGGAAGCAATACAAATAGAACCGGATACTTTCTCATACAAATACATGGTACAGCAGGCACAAAACAGGAATATGAAATGCTGTTTTTGTATATTCTTTAAACTCTCACCTTGTACATGTAGGAAAATTGGTCTGGTTTTATATGGGATGCAACCAGAGGTGTAGGCAGAAGAAACATATGTACAGCACATCACTGATTACTCACATATTCATCATTATCTATAATGGCTACACAAAATTTATAAATGACCACGAGTGTTTCTAGTAACAAGCTGCTGATGCACAGTCTCTAGTCTGAAACCTCCCACTCACATCATGCTACTTAGACACTTCTTAATTCTACTTGGTAACGACCCAGATCATGTCACAATGTCTTCATTAAATTATGTCATTATTTAGCCATTATAAGGCTCTCAACCCACACGCTGCAAATATGGTCCAACGTATGTCCACTATCAGGTAGAGAAAGATGGAAACACCACAGTAGTGCCATGAGAGTTTGTGAGCCACACGAGATGTACTGGCCTAATTACATTTAACCCCTTCAAGACGATTAGTGGTCACCAAAGCATATTTTGGAATTTTGTGATGTGAAGTATGGACTGCTATTAACTTTTTTAACCACTGCTTTGTGGGATCATATTGGGTTTTCCCTTGGCAACATAATTTCAAAATATGTTATAGGGAATGTGATAGTGCTGCTGCAAACTACAAACGATGATGATGATACTACCAATAACAATGTGTAATAAAACCGTATGTGCTGAATAAGTAGTCCAATAATATGAAAATAGTGGTGAAAAAAAAAAATATTATAATTTATATATATAAAAGAAAAAAAATCTAAAAATGATAATGAATAATCTTCTTATATAAAATGTGCTTTAAATTTCACTGTGCAAGGAGGTGCTCATCATACAGAACGAGAATCTGTGACAAGTGCTCCCTTCACCAAGTGAAATGGCAGCTCACCTCCTTCCTAGACCGATAGGGCTAAACACGCTCAGAACTTATAATGGTTCTTATCTGCAAATTGCACCAATTTGGTCCTACGAAGTCCCTGCAGGGATCAAACACGCTCTGCAGCCCATATACTTCTTTAATACTTCCTCCGTTAATTTCCCCAGCAACTCCAAACCGACATGAAAATATAAAGTGCTTCCAATAGTGCAGTACCGGGTGTTAAGTGGAATGAAACCTCACCACCCCAGCTTCATACATTATACTCACATCTATTTATATATAAAACAGCGTAATAAAATTCAACAGGTCTCACATACGTCACCGCCAGGCTTTACCTCTACGCGTTACGCTACCATCCTCGTAGCTTCATCTGGAGGGCATCACACCTGGTACTGCACTATTGGAAGCACTTTATATTTTCATGTTGGTTTGGCGTTACTGGTGAAAATAATGGAGGAAATATTAACCGCTTCAGATCCGGGCCATTGCCAAATGACGGCAACAGCGCGGATCTAAATTGCCGGGACGACGTCTATTGACGTCGTCCCGTGTACGAGCGGCCTGCGCGCCCCCTGCAGGGCGTGCGCGGCGCGCTCGCTGATCAGCGAGTCTATGAGACTCGCCTGATCACATATCAGAGTAAGGGGTTGGTCCTGACCCCTTACCACATGATCAGCTGTCAGCAAATGACAGCTGATCATGTGATGTAAACAGAGACGGTAATCGGCTATTTTTCCTCCTCACGCTGACAGCGTGAGGAGGAAAAAAAAACCCGATCACGGCGATCTTATAACACAAAGCAATAGGCAGCAGTGCTGCCTACCAGTGCCCACCAGATTAACCCATCAGTGCCCACAGTGCCATCAATCAGCGCCACCCATCAGTGCCCACAGTGCCACCCATCAGTGCCCACAGTGCCACCCATCAGTGCCCACAGTGCCATCCATCAGTGCCCACAGTGCCACCTATCAGTGCCACCTATCAGTGCCACCCATCAGCACCCACATCAGTGCCACCCATCAGCACCCACATCAGTGCAACCTATCAGTGCCCATTAGTGTCACCTACCAGTGCCCATAAGTGCCCATCAGTGCCACCCATCAGTGCCCCCCATCCGTGCCACCTATCCGTGCCACCTATCCGTGTCACCCATCCGTGCCGCCCATCCGTGGCCATCAGTGCCGCCTTATCTGTGCCCATCAGTACCGCCTTATCTGTCCCCATCAGTGCCGCCTTAACTGTGCCTATCAGTGCCGCCTTATCTGTGCCTATCCGTGCCCATCAGTGCAGCCTATCAGTGCCCACCAGTGCCGCCTCATCAGTGCATATCAATGAAGGAGAAAAATTACCTGTTTGCAAAATTTTATAACAAACTATTCAACATGATTTTTTTTTTTTTCAAAATTTTCCATCTTTTTTTTGTTTGTTTAGCAAAAAATAAAAACCCCAGCTGTGATTAAATACCACCAAAAGAAAGCTCTATTTGTGGGAAAAAAATGATAAAAATTTCATTTGGGTACAGTGTTGTATGACCGTGCAATTGTCATTCAAAGTGCGACAGCGCTGAAAGCTCAAAATTGGTCTGGGCAGGAGGGGGGTTTAAGTGCCCAGTAAGCAAGTGGTTAAAGGAGAAGTATACGGGGTGCAGAGCGTGTTTGATCCCTGCTGGGTCTTCATAGGAACTAATAGAGACCAAAGTTGAGCCATTTGCAGATGAGAACCATTATAAGTTCTGAGTGCGTTTGATCCTATCAGGGTATAGGAAGGAGGTGAGCTGCCACTGCACCTGGTGAAGGGAGCACTTGTCACAGATTGTCATCCTGTACGAGAAGCACCTCTTTGCACAGTGAAATTTGAAGCACATTTTATATAAGATGATTATTCATCATCATTTTTTTATTTCTATATATATTTTTATATATTTATTTATATATATTTTTTCATCACTATATATTTTTTATCACTATTTTTATATTATTGGTCTACTTCTTCAGCACATACAGTTTTATTACACATTGTTATTAGTAGTATCATCATCGTTTGTAGTTTGCAGCAGCGCTATCACATTCCATATACATATTATCCACTGTTTTGTGAGAACATCCAGGTGATAGCAGCAGCTTTATTGCATTTGCACATTATTAAAGTGGATGTAAACCCAATGTCATCCTTTCTAAACTACTGCCATAGGGGTTATCTATAAGGATATACACGCCTCCTGCACGTATCTTTACCTGTCAAATGTCTCCCCTCTGTCTGTTATGAGAGCCGAAAAACTGCAGATTCTGTGGGTGGGTCTGTTGTCTCGAGCTCGGTTGGTGGAGTCGTGATGTCAGTAGACTCCCCGCCCACCTCTACACTCCCCTTGTCAATATGCATTTTCTCCTGTGTATTTCTTACACTGAACTTCTGCTATGATCTCTAACATCCAGTGAAAAGACAGAAAAGTAACAACATGACTTCAGCATACCAAATCATGCTGAGGTGTGGAACAGCCAATCCTTGGAAAGCTGCTGAAGAAAGGAGTGGGAGGGAATTAAAAAATACTGCATGTCTTAGGCTAGTGCACGAGATATGTAAATCACCTGTCACTCACAGCAAGGGGGAGGATTTGACAAAGTGTTTCTCAGTTTGTCAAGTTTTAGCTCACTGAACAATAAAAGAGGATTGCTCAGAGCTGGATTAACTCTTTGTGGCAAGACTGGGCTCAAATGAAAGGAAATCTTATACTCTACATTATGACATAAAAAAAAATAAAATTCGGGTTTACATCCACTTTAATATATTGTGTGTCTATTTGACTTAGTGTTCACTTACCACTAGGTGGCAGAGCACAGCTACAACATAACTATATAATTTACAAAATAGCACCTGAAAGTTTAATTAAAATAATAAATTATCTTTTTTTAATAAGAATTTATATTTGGTCACCAATACTGTCATTTCTCTGAAGCCGAGGACTGTCCACTGATGCCACTGGTGGAGAACAGGAAGGACCAGCAAGGTAAAATGGCATGTATCATGGAAGTCTACACAAGACTGGCCACACCAAACAAAATAGGACTCTATACCCGGTTTGGTGATTAGTGTATCCTCACTCCCCTAGTGACCCCTACTGTTTCTCAGCTTGTTTACATCATGATGTGCAATTGAAGAAACCATTCCCTGACAGCACTAGAGGGAGCTATATATGCTGACAGAAGAGGTCTTAAGATGGAATTCCTGCAAAACCTAACTAAGCTTAAACCTGTTCCCACCCCCATTCTAAACCTTATACTAACTGCCCTGTAAAGGGAAAGAGGTGCATAATTTAAGGCCAGCCATAGACGGAGCTAATTTCTTTCCTGCAACCACGGGTTGCAACGAAGGAAATTTGCTCGATTTCCCCCATCAACACAGGCAGTTTTGACAGGAATCCCTCCTGCTGAGCCATTCTGTTCTAGAAAAGCCACTAGCAATAATCGCATGTAAAATACAGCAGGCTGGTTGTACCCAAGTTGATTGGGTACGTTCAGCCTGCCCATACATGGTTCTGGTCTTGGCTAGTTCCTGCTGAACCGGCCAAGATTTGAACTGTCTATGGCTATCTTAAGGGCGCTCCAGTCAAGTCACGCATACACCTCCCAGCACCTTCAGGGGAGAGGAGAGACAGCCGACAGAGGGTGTTCCCTAGTAAGTCTATGGGTGACATTACTGCCCAGGCATTCCCTCCATTGTCAGCTCACTCTTATCTCTCCTGTAGCCCATCCTCTGAGGAGACCACATGACCAGACTGCCCTTAGATTAGGCAAGTATACACATCTTTCCTCTACAGAGTAGTTAGTATAGGGCAGTGATGGTGAACCTTTGCACCCCCAGATGTTTTGGAACTACATTTCCCATGATGCTCAACTACACTGTAGTGTAGTTGAGCATCATGGGAAAAGTAGTTCCAAAACATCTGGGGTGCCAAGGTTCACCATCACTGGTATAGGGCTTAGAATGGAGGTGGGGGCAGGTTTAGGGTTAGTTAGGTGTTGACTTGATTTCCTTTAAGATTTAAAGTGAGATGAAATTCTGGTTTAATAAAAGAGAAAATGGTTTAAAAAAAAGAAAAAAAAAATTGTGTTCCTGTATGTTTTCCTAACTCAAAAAAGTACCTTGCTTCTTCAGATCTCCAAATTATTTTTCTGATCCGACTGCCTGTTAGAGGGTTGCTATGGTTATTATCCATGGCCCTCTGTATGTAGGAACCTAGCCTCCCTTTTTTTACTCGCTCCAGAAAAGGAGTAGGGATTTAGAGTGTGCATAAAGCAGTGTACATGACTGCAACCAACAGGAAAGTGAGGGGAAAAGGAGAGGTTGAGGATTATAAAAAGAGGCAGAAAAACACAGCAAGAAATAATTTAATGGAAAATAGATTATAGAGCCATGAATTAGCTCCTGCATCAAACACAAGGCCCGTGGGCCAAATCCGGCCCGTCAGGCCATTTCATGTGGCCCTCGCACCCAGAGCTTTTTTTGCCAGCCGAAAAGCGGCGGAACTCTTTCCCGTCATCTCCAGTTCTTGGCCTGTGCTTCCCTTTTTACAGCTGTCACTTGTACAGGTAGGTACAGGCGCCGTGAGGGATGGGGCATCACGTGGTAAGCTGCACTTTGATCCTCATCTGTACCCAGGTGCCGTCCAATGATCTCCCAGCAAGTGAGAGCGGAGAAGTTGCCAAGGTACTAGAGCCAAGCCTGGTAGGTGAGATGTGAAGAAACTGTGTGTGCAGAGGTGGGGGATGGAGGAGTGTGGTGCAGACGTCAGAGCTGAGGAGGGTTGGAAGTGTGATGTGGACAGCCTCTGAAAGAACTGAACCCTGCACACTGTGCATAGCACACCTCTAAACCCTTCACTCTATATTAGCACACCCCTGAACTCTGCACTCTGTACATAGGGCACTCCTGAACTTTGTACATAGTGTACTCCTGAACCCTGCACATAGCGCCTTTCTAAACCCTGCACTCTGTACACAGCGCACTCCTGAACCCTGAACCAGTGCAAATCAACCACACCCACCGTTCAATGCGGTTCGGCAAGAGGGGGGCCCTAGTTGGAGTTCCTGCAGCTATGCTGTGGGAAAAAAAGCTCTGGAAAAATTTAATTTATATAGATTTACCATTACAACCGGCCCTCTGAGGGCAATCATAATGCTGTGGAGTTTGACACTCCTGAATTAGTGGATGTTTATGGATTACTTTTGGAAAATAGGGATATTTTTTAGTGTTACTTTAACACAAGTAAAGCTCAATAGAAGAAAACATCATGAAAGGTTACACTTGCTTGATATTTGCTGAATTAAAAAAAAAAAAAGATTGGGTGTATATTGTAGTACGCTAATAGTGTGACCTAAATATGTTTGTGTACCTTTAAGAATCGGGAAAATGCTTTGTCAAGATCGCTAGGGGGAAATAAATTGCGATAACTTTGCAGGTAATTTACTGTGCATTTAAAAAAAAAAAAAAAGCTTTATACACATTAGGATGCTAGAAATTATTTCATTCACAGGGCCAAGAGCGAAAATAAAAGTATCCATCAACAGCAGATCAATACAGCCGATTATGGCTGGATGCGGTCGTATGTTTATGTGTACCAGCTGACAAATCCAGAAACCACAATATGATTTACTGGACTTGTCGTCCTAGAATACTGCAATAGGAAATTGGCCAGGTAACACTTTTATTTTTCAAACTGTACCAGAAAAATTAGATTGATGGAATCCTATAGGCCACAACTTTATGGATTACTTTTGCAAAATAGGGATATTGTTTAGTGTCACTTTAACACAAGTAAAGCTCAAAAGAAGAAAACATTATGAAAGGTTCCACTTGCTTAATGTTTGCTGAATTAAAAAAAAAGATTGGGTGTATATTGTATTACGCAAACAGTGTGACCTAAACTTTTAAATACAAATAGGTTTGTGAACCTTTAACTTAATAAAATAATATTCCATTAAGAACACTATCTTCATCACAAACAGAAAATGCACGTGCCCTAGTGTTTTCAGGACAATACATACTACAGTTGTAGGAAGGCCTAAAAGACGGGAGATTAAGGAAAATGCTTGGGGAGGGGGCTACTTTCCCTTTTTTTCATGATTTTAACAATTGTATGGAACTGTGTAGCAACTATAGTCTGTCCACTGGTGGGATGCACAGTGTCTCAGTGATCTCATTGGGAACTGCCCAGCACAACAAGAATTATTTGAAGGGTCAGTCCACCCAAAAGAGATATTTCAGCTGTAGGTGGTGTCTCCTGGCATAAATCACATGCTGGTTTTAGATCTTTCTTGGCCAGGAAGTAAAATCCAATAGGTGGTCCAATGGTCCAGCATTTATCACGAACTAAACTATCAATTTTGGGTAGGCTGACGCTTTAACACAAAATAAAACATAGATATCTAACAAGAACTCATCTTTCTTTGCGCCTCCTGCTCTAAAATAATAAAAAGTGATCTCTAGTTAGTTGTGATGGGTTACTACACATGGCTGAGCCTTACATGGCTATTAAATATGCACAAATGTTCATTATATTAATAAGCTTATGCAAACAAAGCATCCAGCGCCCACGACACAAACCAAGCCGCGAAGCAAAGCGCAGGAAAACACACACACACGCACACACTGCATTTAGCTCCCGCACACACAAACACACATTGCATCCAGCTCACATCCCCACATTGTTCCTATCATTACATCTAATTGGTAAACATGATTGTGGAGCTGGGAGAACAGACACTTAACGAAAAGCAACAAAAAGGGAAAAAATGAAGTGAGAGAGAGTGTGCAGACCCCAGGGAATTACCAAATCAATTAACAACTAATTCAGGATGTAATTTCCGGATTGCCTCTTAGCACAAAACTGTATCTTTAATTTCTCAAGCAATAAGCATCATCCAGAGAGAGGGCTCTAACACACACTGACGCTTCAAATGAGTTTACAAGTATCTCTTTTTGATTGGCTATATAACATTATTTTCTTCACAGTTCGTTGACACTGCTGCCGAGTGCTTGGAAAGATTTAATTATACTGGTACAATCGTTAGCAGCTTTCAGTCCCATCCACAAGGACTCGTAATGAGTCTCTGTGACTCAACCAACGCTGGGTGACCAAATTATATGCGGCAAAGTGATACAATTCCGCTCCTAATGGGAAACTGTTTATGGGCCCCATTTAATAAAGATTTGTCCCAGAGGCTCTGGCGCGAGGCGCTGGAAAGAGACGTACAAACTTCTGTCCAGAGATCTGATCTATCTCCTTTGACAGCAGGCGGGGAGCGGAGGTCTGTGGAAGGTCCTGTATCACGGCTTTAAAGTGGAGCTGTCACAAAGTAGAATCGCTCAGCAATCATAATTCAGCTTGCGAAAATTCGCTCAGTGGTTGTATAGATTTATAGGCTTTCCATACCACTGATAACAATGTAACATATGATTGCAGTTAGCCACACATGTAGGCATCCAACCACTGCGCAGTTTAGAACTAAGCTGCCATTTTTTTTTTTTATCATTTAAAGTTTTATTATGTGCACCAATAAGGACAATACAAATCCAGCATTGATATATGGTACAGTAAGCATAGACTGTTACACAAACCAATAATAAAGTATAACAGTATGCTAGGTACATAGCAAATAGGATTATGTCAACACGGCAACAATGAAACGACATTAGTCTGAATTAAAATGCAACAGCATAAAACCCCAAAACCGCCCAAAGGTTGGTGTACACAAACACATGTTACAGTAGGAAGAAGAAGGCATTACATCACACAAGTTAGAAGACAAGAAGGCGAGAGCAGAAAGTAAAAAAGACTAAGCAAGCTCAATAGGGGAAGACCGGAATTGAACAGGAAACCTTAGGGGAAAGCAAAAAAAAAAAAAAGGGGGGGGGGGGTTGTTAAAGAAAATGGTTGAGAACGCATGCACAGTTACAGTTGCTCAACCTAAGAGGCCACACAAAGGTGTTGTAGTCTTGTGAGTACCGGAAACCAGGTTTTATTGAATTTTTCCTCTTTTTGTTTAAATGTTAATTGTTCCATCAGGTTAATTTCATTCACCACAGCTACCCATTGACCAACTTATGGGGCTGCCATTTTTAAACGTCTTTCAGGAATATGTAGAAATATACTGTATGTAAACCCAGCAGATGACAATGCATGGCACAGTTTAGGCAGAAAACAATCACGTGGTGCCTTTGCCAAACACTGTAATGCTGTGATGATGTAGAGAACTGGTCACCAAGTATGTGCATTGTAATGTGGATTGCAAGCTTTGTGATCAAGTGCATACAAGTAAGCAAGGAGGTGAGTGGACATAGACATGCACACCCTGGCAGCTGATACTTCTGGAGCCACCTCGCATCTGCCAGCATGGATCTGCATGTCACCTTCCTTGCCTCATTTGTACCTCATTAACTGCCTCTGACTTAACAAGATTTATGCAAATGGCACCAGAGGAGCCTCTACCTCCCACTGCAATCAAGTGTTCTGTACGTACAGCTTTCCACAGCCAAGAGAAGCGCAACATGGGAGAGGAGAGGGACTCTTAATACAAATAATACAATCACATTACAAGGTGCGTGTGTGTGCGCAAGTTGGCGTGTTTAAATATACTGTACATGTATTTATATTTGAACAAATACAAAGTAACATTCACATGAAGGCAAAATAAACAATGTACATACACAGAATAAAAATAACTGCTCAGTGGACCAGCTTTTAAGTTTTTTTCATACCAGGTCGTTTTGGGAACACAGGCAAAATCGCGTGATTTACCGCAACGTACAAAAACACGCTGCCCCTTTGCAAATGTGCCATTAACACTTTGCTGGCACTCCCACGCATCTTGCAAACGTGTGCCAAAGTACCTTAGTATCATGTGTTTTGGTGCGGCGTGATTTCTAAAATGATGCAGGCACCCTTTTTGCGCATTTATTGCACACAGGACAGTCCACTGAAATAAACTGGCTATCCTAAACATGACCCACGGGAACACCCAAAACATTGCGTGCACTCCATTGCACTGGAAAGTTGTTACCAAATCTGGAAACCTGGCCATACACAGGACATTTTGGTGCCCCTGTCGGCACCATACCGCCCAACAATCTTTAAATGAAAAAAATCGAAGGAGCAGGTGTCACCAACTGTCAGAATATAATGGCTTCAGCCGGAGATTTGTCCATGTGCGCAGTTAGCATGGATGGAGAAAACTGTTGGATTTCTTTAGCTTAGATCGCAGGCTGAATGAAAGAAATCTATACATGTATGGCCAGCTTTAGTTTTCCTAATTGAATTGCATCATTGTTGTGTATATGAAAAGGGTTGAGTGAAGTGCTCAGGCTGCACCACAGCCAATTACATAATGGGGTTGATTTACTGAAGGCAAATAGACTGTGCACTTTGCAATTGCAGTTTCTCCAGAGCTTGGTAAATGAGGTGATGCTTCACTTTGCAAAGAATACCCAATCACAAGCAAAGAAAAAAAAAACACATTTTTTTTCTTGCACAGGATTGGATGATGGAAGTCAGCAGAGAAGTCATTTACTAAGCTCTGGAGCAACTGCACTGGCAAAGTGCACAGTCTATATGCCTTTAGTAATCAACCAGTATGTCATACTTATTAAGCAATAACAGAATAAACGGGGCTGTGTACACTTTTAGTAATGCATGTGGTTTAGGAAGAAGGAAAACACAGAAACAAGACGGTAGGAGTCTCTATAAACATGGAACTAATATTTGGCAGTAGGATTATGTCTTGCATTCGAAATTGCCTCTTAGCAACTTATTGAAAGCTTTTGTAAAGTATGGCATGTTTTGATACTCATCTACTGGTCATCTACACAGCAGCATAAACCTATACAACAAAAAGCAAAACTATTGTAGAACCCTCAAAGACTCCCTGATGTCTGCCGAGGCAGGAATCACAAGTTGTATACGTGTTCCCAGCCTCGTTATAAGGCTCTTGCTTGCAATCTGGATTGACACCAAAGCATTTCCTCCTCGTTAGGCTACTAACGGCCTCTTATGGGCTAACGTTTCCAAGCCGCAGCTCCTGCTGACTCTACCTCACCCCCCTTTTCCCTGAGCGTCACCAGAAAGGATTAATTAAGCCCGTTCATTAAAGCTGTAAACGCTCACTCGGGTAATGGAGGCCTAAATGAAACTGAACCTAATCAAAAGGTACAAGTACTTCATTAGCAAATTACAAACAGGGTCTTGCAGCTGACACGTTCAGTGTGGCTAATTGCCCGTCGGCCGTCAGAGGGGGGCTCAGATTACCAGCCAAATCAAGCCCGTACGTGGTTATCAGAGGGGGGCACCGAATCCCCCAGCAGACAGGCGCAGAGAGGCCCAATCAAAGCATTCTGCACAAAGGCGTCACTTTGAAGCTGCCTGGGCCTGGCTGCCTCCCCCTGAACAGCTCACTTCATTAGGGCCTGTTGTCACATGGCAGATCCCCTCCCCCTCTCACACCACCTCTTTATCCTAATGATCCCATTTTAATGTGCGCAGGATTCGTGCCTAATTGATGTCAAGTGAGCAACTCTTCCACATTCAGGGAGGGGGGCATCAAACGCGGTGCAGAGAGCGGGGGGCTCGGAGACGAGACCCCGAGCGTGGGCTCCTCTAATTACACACTGGAGCCTGGCGGAGGGAGGCGGAGGCAGGGAGGAAGCTTACCTGTTTAATTGGTATTGCTCGCCCGCTGCCGATGCTGTCTGCTCTGCTCTCTAGACCTTTCTTATCTTTGTCTGGGTCGCTCCCTTTTCGAGACTGAAAAGCAAAAGTTCACATCCCGTTAAAACCTCCACAAACACAGAGCGTCCGCTCTCCAGGCGCGCCTCCCGCCCCTCGCCACAGCAGTCTGCTTCATTTAATCTGCTGTGGACACAGAAATTAGAACAGCAAGGTTAGATTGCAAGCTTCTGCAGAAAAATAATGTCTTACCGTGAGACTTCTCTTCAGTCAGCAGACTATTAATTCACCCTTTACTGGCAAAGGGAAGGTACTGAACACCTAGAATAATTCCATCCTTCATTAAAAGTTGGATGCTGATTCACTCCATTTCCACTTTGCAGTAGAGCTGCACGATTTTGACCAAAATGAGAATCACAATTTTTTTTGCTTAGACTAAAGATCACGATTCTCGCAGCGTAACATCATCTTTCATATTATACAAAAAAAAATTGGGCTAACTTTACTAAAAAAAATTGCATTCAAAAGACCGCTGCACAAATTCAGTGTGACATAAATGACTGCAACAAACACCATTTAATTCTCTAGGGTCTCTGCTAAATATATATATATATATATATATATATATATATATATATATATATATATATATATAATGTGTGGGGGTTATAAGTAATTTTCTAGCAAAAAAAGAATAATTTTAACTTGAAACCAACACATGTCAGAGAAAAAGCTTTAGTCTTTAAGTGGTTAAACTTCCCTTCATTTACACACCGAAGTTCATTCCTTTGATCTAAAGGACAAAACGTTACAATGTTTATAGTCAGTTCCTCGGAATGTTGTGATACTTGGCAGACTGCCTGTTTTTTGTTTTTTTTTGTTTTGTTTTTTGACAGCTTTCGGCTTCAGCAGAGAATTCTCTGCATCGAAAGAATCGTGAAAATGCTTTGTCAAGATCGCGAGGGGGAAATAAATCGCGATAACGATTCTTAACGAATAATCGTGCAGCTCTACTTTGCAGGTAATTTACTTTGTGTATTTAAAAAAAAAGCTTTATACACAACTGGATGCTAGAAATGATTCATTCTCGGGGCCAAGAGTGAAAATAAAAGTATCCATTGACAGCAGATCAATCCAGCCCATTATGGCTGGATGCGGTCGTGTGTTTATGTGTACCAGCTGACAAATCCAGAAACCACGATGTGATTTGCTGGACTTGTCCTCCTATCATACTGCAATCAGAAATTGGCCAGGTAACACTTTTATTTTTCAAATTGTACCAGAAAAATTGGACTGATGGGTTCCTATAGGCCACAATTTCTATGAAAGATGGAATCTGGTTGCTATGGCTAAAACTGCCTTTTCATTTCCTCTTATTAGGGCAACACCCTATATGCCTGCATGCATTTGTCTTTGTCCGAAATTGACTTTATAATCTAGGAGTGGGGAAAAGGTAAATGATAAGCTATGGCTAGGTTTACCACATTTAACAGGAACTACTGCATGTTGGACACCATGATCAGTTGCCTAAAGTCTGAACTATCAACCACCTTGTACGCAGAAAATTTTAGATCAGGGAGATAAAATTAATAACGTATTGGATGACACAGACATTGGAGAAAGATCGGTGGTTACTAGATGACCATTTACTGATGATTAATTCAGATGATCTTTTTGTCTAGCCAATGCCAGCATTGACATACCGGACAATATCAGATTTCATCCCTACTACACTTAAAAGTGACACAAAGTCTTGTTTTTTTTTGTGTTTAGAAATAACAAACATGTTATACTTACCTGCCCTGTGCAGTGGTTTTGCACAGAGCAGCCCCAATCCTCCTCTTCTCGGGTCCTCACTGCCCAGTGCCCCCACAGCTTGGTATGGGGGCACCCGAACCGAGCCTCTGCTCTGTGTGTCCATTCAACTACGGAGCCATGGCTTGGCCCCACCCTGTCCCCCCTCTCTCCTTATTGGTTCACTGACCTTGATTGACAGCAGTAGGAGCCAATGGCGCCCACTGCTGTGTCTCAGCCAATCAGGAGGGAGAGTCCAGGACACCCGAGGCTCTCGTGCAACATCGCTGGATCGAGATGGGGCTCAGGTAAGTATTAGAGGGGCTGAGGGGGCCTGCTGCACACTAAAGTTTTTTATCTTAAAGGGGTTGTAAAGGTTCAGTTTTTTTTTTCCTTTTTTTAAAAACAAACATGTCATACTTTCCTTAGCTGTGCAGTTAGTTAAGCACAGAGTGGCCCTGATCCTCCTCTTCTGGGGTCCCCTCAGTAGCACTCCTGGCTCCTCCTCTTCCCGAGTACCCCATCGGAGAGGCGCTCTCCTTCGGGACACCCATGCGAGAGAGCTCCCGTCTATTGACATAGAAAGCAGGACTCGGCCCTGCCCCCTGCCTCCTTGGATTTGATTGACAGCAGTGGGAGCCAATGGCTGCGCTACAATCCATCTATCCAATCAGGACAAAAGACACCGGCTGGAGCTGGTGTGCTCATTCCCGTCATGGGAAACACAGGGTTCAGGTGAGTATAGAGGGGGGGTTTGGGGGCTGCAAAGAATGCATTAAAGTGAAAAACCTTGAGAGTTTACAACCCCTTTAATGCATAAAATGCATGAAGATAAAAAACCTTCTGCTTTTAGAACCACTTTAAAGTGGTTGTAAAGGCTTAGGTTTTTTTTTACCTTAATGCATTCTTTGCATTATGGTAAAAAAACCTTCTGTGTTGCAAGTGTCCCCTCAGCCCCCTTTATACTTACCTTAGCCCGATCGAGGAGCGGGGCTGAGCTGCTCTGTAGCGCCGGCGGGGGACCCCAGAAGAGGATCGGGGCAGAGCAGGTAAGTATGATGTGTTTGTTATTTTAAAGAAAAAAAGCCCGAAAGTTTAATGCCGCCATGGGTTGCAGGAAAGAAAATTGCTCGATTCCCCCCACCAGCACCGACAGGGTTGATCCCCCCGGCAGAGTTATTGTGTTCCCCTGGCGGTAGAATATTATTGCCACTTGCAATAATCGCATGAAAAATCCGACATGATGGTTGAATCAAAACCTGTTAATATTTTGTTGAGCCAACAAATCTATAGATGGCCAGCTTAAAGGATAAGTTGACCATTAGTAACATTACACTTGTATTTGGGGTGTAACATGTTACTATGCAGAAGCCTCCCTAACCCCCTGAGACAGCAGAGGGAGTTTCTCCCCACAACCATGGTCACATTTTAAAATCAGCACGGTTGTGAGGTGCCCCGCACAGGTAGCTGCAGCATTCATTCACAGGAATCTGTGAATGAACTACAATCCCATCTGCCACCATGGCAGACAGCTTGTAGTTTACAATGGACTGTGAGGGCATGGATGAGTGGCCTTATAGTCCATTCCCTCTTCCTGCAGCTCTGAAACTGACAGCCTGTAGGGAGGTACGGGCTCAGAGCTGTAGGGAGAGAACACAGGAGCAAATAATTTCCCAAAATGGAGCTCCAGATAGCAGTAAAAACCCGATAGGGGTTCAATCCTTCTTCCCCTATCCAAAACTCAGTTTTGGGTGGACTTTCAGGCTGCAAAAAAAATCAACAGTTTAAGGTGGTCTTCTCTTGTAATTTAGCTTCCATTGGGGAGAGGGGTGAGCCTAACTGTACACAAAGAAAATATACTGTAGCTGTATTCTTTAAAACTTTTCACACTACAATGACCTAGCAATTAGAATAGATGTACTGTATTTTACAACCTTTCTAAACCCCTCTTCCATTAAAATAGCACTCAGGATTTGGGACAGTCATAACAATACTGGGCTCTCAGTCTGTTATCAGCAAACAACACATACGGCATACAGATTTGTGATGGGAATAAATCAGTAACTTGTACTTTAATTGCACTTTCTTTAATCTGGGATATATGCAAAACAGCATAGCAGGTTTGTTAAATCCTCCTAAAAAAGCGCTGATGCTGAAGAACACAGGGTGTTTATTAATGCTGAAGACGGAAAAATAAATGCATCATTATGATAGCAGCGCACTTGTCACCTGCACACAGGGGAGACAACCATTTTGCCAACTGAACCAATATGTATAATAGAGCAGCCTATCAATTCACTAAGGGAATAATGACATTACTGATCGTGAGGGCAAGATACACAAAGGGGCTTATTCAGTATAGCAGAGGCAACAGCAATGGTGATATAGTACCTCAAAAAAGTATTCATACCCATACCCCTTGAAATTTTCCACATTTATATTTTCTTTATTATGTATAGACTAAAAACACGTATTTCTTTTAGTGATGTAAATATGATATATTATACAGCATACAGTGCCTTGAAAAATTATTCATACCCCTTGAAATTTTCCACATTTTGTCATGTTACAACCAAAAACGTACCGTATATACTCGAGTATAAGTCATTCCGAGTATAAGTCGAGGCCCTAATTTACCACAAAAAAAATGGGAAAAACTTATTGACCCGAGTATAAGACGAGGGTGAGAAATGCACAGCTACTGTAAGTGGAAACGACGGTCAACAATGCCCATTTGCATGCCTCACTGTGCCCATTTGCAGCCATAGGTCCCCTGAACTTCAAACTCGGTAGTTAAGGGTTCCTAGATGCCCCCTAGCTGCAGCCAAAATTTTGAATTTGAACCCAAAGGGTCCCGAAATGACATTGCTGCAGATAGACACAGTTGACTGAATTTGGGGCCCCGTATCTCGGGGCCACTTAGTGCTAAGAACCCCAAATTTGGTGTGCAAACCCAGTAGCACCATAAAATTTCCAAAGTCAGGGTTTCTAGCACCAAGTGGCCCCGAGATACAGGGTCCCAAATATCAGTTCAGAAAATGTCAAGCACTTTTCTGCAGCAGGAATGACATTTTCCAAACCAGTTTTGGGGCCCCGTATCTCAGGGCCACTTGGTGCTAGGAACCCCAGCTTTGGATATGTTATGGTACCAGTTCCACTGGGTTTGCACACCAAATTTGGGGTTCCTAGCACCAAGTGGCCCTGAGATACGGGGCCCCAAATTCAGTTCAGAAAATGAAAATTTTTGCTGCAGAAAAGTGCTTGACTCGAGTATAAGTCGAGGGGGGCACATTCAGCACAAAAAATGTGCTGAAAAATTCGACTTATACTCGAGTATATACGGTAAATGTATTTTATTGGGATTTTTTGTGATAGACCAACACAAAGTGGCACATAATTGTGAAATGGAAGGAAAATGATAAATGGTTTTCAAAATGTTTTACAAATAAATATCTGAAAAGTGCGGCGTGCATTTGTATTCAGACCCCCTTACTCGGATACCCCTATCTAAAATCTAGTGCAATCAATTGCCTTCAGAAGTCACCAAATTAGTAAATAGAATACACCTGTGTGTGATTTAATCTCAGTATAAATACAGCTGTTCTGTAAAGTCCTCAGAGGTTTGTTAGAGAACATTAGTGAACAAACAGCATTGTGAAGGCCAAGGAACACACCAGACAGGTCAAGGATAAAGTTGTGGAGAAGTGTAAAGCAAGGTTAGGTTATAAAAAAAAACACCCCAAGCTTTGAACATCTCATGGAGCACTGTTCAATCCATCATCCGAAAATGGAAAGAGTATGGCACAACTGCAAACCTACCAAGACATGGCCTTCAACCTAACCTGATAGGCCGGGCAAGGAGAGCATTAATAAGAGAAGCAGCCAAGAGGCCCATGGTAATTTAGGAGGAGCTGCAGAGATCCACAGCTCAGGTGGGAGAATCTGTCCACAGGACAACTAGGCGTGTACTCTACAAATCTGGCCTTTATAGAAGAGTGACAAGAAGAAAACCATTTTTGAAAAAAAGCCAAAAGAAGTCCCGTTTGCAGTTTGTGAGAAGCCATGTGGGGGACACAGCAAACATGTGGAAGAAGGTGCTCTGGTCAGATGAGACAACATTTTACTTTTTGGTCTAAAAGCAAAATGCTATGTGTGGCAAAAAATAACACTTAAAATAACCATGAGCACCCCATCCCCACCATGAAACATTTTGGTGGCAGCATCATGTTGTGGGGATGCTTTTCTACAGCAGGGACAGGGAAGCTGATCAGAGTTGATGGGAAGATGGATGGAGCCAAATACAGGGCAATATTAGAAGAAAACCTGTTAGAGTCTGCAAAAGACTTGAGACTGGGGTAGAGGTTCACCTTCCAGCAGAACAACGACCCTAAACATACAGCCAGAGCTACAATGGAATGGTTTAAATCAAAGCATATTCATGTGCTAGAATGGCCCAATCAAAGTCCAAAACTAAATCCAATTGAGAATTTGTGGCAAGACTTGAAAAAATGCTGTTCACAGACGCTCTCCATCCAATCTGACAGAGCTTGAGCTATTTTGCAAAGAAATGTCACTTTCTAGATGTGCAAAGCTGGTAGAGACATTTGTTTAACGTTTATACAAACTTTAAGTGCAGTAGAAATAGGCCCTAACTGTATAAATGTTTTTAAAAATATTCTTTTTTTCCTTTGGGGCCCATTCACATTAAAATGCAGTGCAGGAGAGCCGCGTTCCTGCACCGCATTCCGATTGCAATGCCCTTGTGATCTGCTGCAGGGGTCAGTTCAAGTTAATGACACTCCAAATATAGGTTGTCACCAGAGCAAGAGGAATGGGGGGATTCTTCCAATAGGGACACTTGTTCCAGTGACAACTGTCTAAAGGGTTAAGTTCACACTGGCACTAAAAGCAGGCATTTGAGGGGTGTTAAAAATGCTCCTCAAACTCCTATGCAAACGGCACAATGGACAGCACACAGTGCTGTTTACATGATCAAAACATGAAGCATTAGCGTCGCGTCAAAGTTGAAGCATCATGTCGAGTCAATGCCTCCCATTCAAGTCTATGGTAATGCATCGCAACTGCACTGGCATGCGGTGGCGACGCATTTGCAGCACGGCTGCGGGCGCTTTAGTACAATGCAAATTTTAGATGGTTGTTAAAGTTGGCCACTGCATTTTAACAATTGATGAGTCATCAGCTGTCAGTGGGGAACCCCCCCGCTGAATGTAAAAAAATAATTGCCAGCAATAAATAAATAGGGGAAAAATGGGGTGGGGTCACCCACACAAATCCATACCAGGACCTTCAGGTATGGTATGGATTTTGAGGGGAACCCCACGCCAATTTATTTTATTTTTTTTAAATGGCATTGGACCCCCCCCCACCCCATACTCTTATTCGAACATGCAGCACCAGTAGGTCAGAAAAGGTAGGGGACGAGCGAGTGCCCCTCCACCCCAAAGCAGGGGTCAGTTCAAGTTAACGACACTCCAAATATAGGTCGTAAACGCATTACGTTTGCCCGCACTGGATCAAATGAACCATGCGATGCAGATGCCGCATGCTTAAAAAAAAATGAGTGCATGCACTACTTTTGGTGCAGTATGATTTCAGCCCCTTCAAAAATAATCGGGCTGAAATCGAACTGCACAGAACTGCATGTGATGTGCACATTAAACGTACAACGTTCCTGAGCGATTCACATACAGTTCCTAGTGTGAATGGGCCCTAAAAGACGGTCTTTTTTTTTTTCAATTTGTTCAGCAAAATATAATTTAGGAATAATTTTACTTGGTGTTCTGGTGGCCATTAAGACAAAAAATAGCTGTGTAATATACAGTAGAATGGACCATTCTAGATGACTTCTTACAGGGTTTACATAACTTACATTCTAAAGGGCCGTACACATGATCGGACTTTTTGACAACAAACATGCAAATGAGCTGTTTTGGAGCAACATCCGACCGTGTGTACGCTCCATCGGACAAACTTTTTCAGTTTCCATCGGACTTTTGTTGGCTCTGCGAACGGACAAACTTTCCGGCAACAAAAGTCCGATGGAGCAAAGTCCGATCATGTGTACATAAAGCCATCGGACTTTTGTACAAACTACAGTACGCAGCCGCGAGAATGTTTCCAGCGCGATCGGATCGCGCTGGTTCTCGGCGGCAGGGTACTGTACAACACGCGCTAGCTGCAATAGGAAAAACACATTTTCCTACTGCGGCAGGTGCGAGAGGGAATTCCCCTTTGGGGGAATACCAGGCCCTTCGGTCTGGTATGGATTTTAAGGGGAACCCCCTACGCCAAAAAAACGGCTTGTGGGTCCCCCCAAATCCATCCCAGACCCATATCCGAGCACGCAGCCTGGCCGGTCAGGAAAGGGGGTGGGGACGAGCGAGCGCCCCCCCCCCCCTCCTGAGCCATACCAGGCCGCATGCCCTCAACATGGGGGGTGGGTGCTTTGGGGGAGAGGGGCGCCCTGCAGGCCCCCCACCCCAAAGCACCTTGTCCCCATGTTGATGAGGACAAGGGCTTCTTCCCGACAACCCTGGCCGTTAGTTGTCGGGGTCTGCGGCCCCGGGACTGTGATGTCATAGGGGGGCGGGGTCACCGCCTATATAAGTCCGTTGCGGAGCGCACAGAGAGCATTCTGGCTGGAGAGAGCGCCGTGTCAACATCTCTGGAAGTGAAGAGGGAAGAAGACGATCCAGAAGTCCGGGCCACCGCTGGCAAAAGAGCGGCAGAAGATATCGGTGGAGCCTGCAGAAAATGCGGACACCGGGAGAAGACGCCGGAGAGACCCCCCAAGTCGGAAGTGGACCCCCGAAGTCGGAAGAGGACCCCCGAAGTCGGAAGAGGACCCCCGAAGTCGGAAGAGGACCCCGGAGCTGCCTAATAAATTACTTTAAAAAAACTGTGTACTGTGTTTTTTATTGACACTTTTTTCCCTAGGTGAATGGGTAGGGGTACGATGTACCCCATACTCATTCACATAGGGTGGGGGGCCAGGATCTGGGGTCCCCCTTATTAAAGGGCTCCTGGATTCTGATAAGTGCCCCGCCCGCAGACCCCGACAACCAACGGCCAGGGTTGTCGGGAAGAGGCCCTTGTCCTCATCAACATGGGGACAAGGTGCTTGAGGGCATGCAGCCTGGTACGGCTCGGGGGGGGGGGGGCGGGCTGCATGCTCAGATAAGGGTCTGGTATGGATTTGGGGGGTCCCCACGCCGTTTTTTTCGGCCTGGTATGCCCCTGGAGGGGAACCCATGCTGATTTTTTATTTAAAATTTGGCGTGGAGTTCCCCCTCAAGATTCATACCAAACACCAGTGTCAACCTGGCTCGCAAGGTGTCAATCTCGCCAATAAAAGTGGCGAGATTGACACAATATCAGACAACAATAAAGAAGTTGATCAAAGGGTGGTGGTAAAGAGCTGAAAAACCATGTGACTTGGTGAAAGTTGGCTGGAAAAGTCCTGTCGTCTGTATGCAAGACAAACTTTTGGGCAACGCCCTTTGTACAAAAATCCAAGGGAAAGTTTGTACAAAGTCCTATCGTGTGTATGGGGCTTAACAAATTAGAGGCAGGGTCTTATGAATGGTTTACGAGCAACTGTTCAAAATGGATAGTTGGTAGATTTTTTTTTTTTGATGGGAACAGGCAGGAATCAATCTCTAGCTGGGTCTTCACTACTGTCTGAAACCTCTAAAAGGTGGCCATACACAATATGATTTGATTCTACAAACTCCTTTAGATTTACCAAAACGATGTACTATAAGGACACACCTAAACAATACATTTATTTTTCATCAATTCAGGTTGGCCCTTGCAATTAAAAGTTGATAGTTGATCTTAAGAAGGTTGTAAAATCAGATTTTATATTGCATGTTGAACTTAACACATGATAGGCTGACCTTGTCTTAACTTCCAAGCTACAGTTGTCACAAGTCTAAAGAATAGTACACATGATGAGAATATCAGATGAATAACCAGCCGTATTTTTTTGTGTGGTAGTCTTATATCGAAAATGAATAGGTTACTAAAGTTGTGAAAATTCTCGTGAGACAGAATGATGTAATGTATTGAAATGTATTCTTTCTTTTCTGAGCATTCGTGGTCTTGGTCACTTTTTTTCGTACAAATACTACACCAGGGGTAGGCAACCTTTCAGGAGGTTGAGATCTACCTTGACAACATGGTGGAAATTAAAGATCCCTGGGGGGGGGGGGGGGGGGGAGAGAAACCTATCAAGCTCCCAATAAAAAGATGGCATGAAGAACACAGTGTGTCACAGTGGTGTCCTCTGCCCCCTTCACATTACCCTCCCCCCTACCCCCCCACCCAATAATAACAAGCTGGTGATCGGATGCTGACACAGCCTAGCAACCAATCACTGAGGCAGGTCCCGCCCCCACCCTCCATGCAGCACTATTCTGCCTCCCGCTCTCCGCTCTGCAGGGAACATGAGACCAGCAGAGGCTGGGAGGAGGCAGAGCCGTGTTCACGATCGACCCCAGTACTATACTAATTACACGGAAATGGTTCGATCTGTTATCTTGCGAGAAGCATTTTCATGCTTGTCCCTTCGGATATCTCCCCATGAACCATTGTGAACAGCGCTCGAAAGCTGTGCACTAACGAATAGATTTTCAGACAATCGCACAGAATGCATTTTTTTCCCGTACGATATTGTCATGGTGTGTAATAGACTTAAGAGCCACTGCCAACGTCCTTTGGCCTTGTGTTAATGACATCAGTTTGAGAAGCTTCTGAGATCATTCAGACCCTATGAGCCTCAACCTGTGTTAAGCGAGTTTTACATTTCCATAGATTTGTATGAGATTTCAAAATCCATCTGATACATACAAAAGCCCGACGCGAGAGGACATTTGACCGATCTTACAATGATTTCATGTCTATGGGGAGCCTCTGACTCTGCTCAACTAGCTGTTATAAGGTGGAAGAAAACCTGCTCTAAATACTGCAATTTCCTCTGATATAAACTAGGGGGCCATCATCTGCCAGCATTGCTCATCTCTCATCTTATACTGTTGGACATGGATCACAGAAGATACTGCTATTTTAAATATATGATAAATAGCTAATGAGCCTTTTTTAGTTGGAGTTACTGTAAAAAAATATAGTAATCCTAGTAATCATATCATGCAAAAATTCATGTATAGAGAGCAAGCAAAATGATTATAGTATCATCTGCCCATACTGCTCATCTCCTTCCTTTTTCATTATCATAAGAATATTCTTCTAAGCAAAAGGTCCCTCTAAGTTAGGGTGGATCATGCATGCACTGCTCTCTAAAGTCTATAGGTGGGCTAAACATTGCCATAGATGGCTTGAATTTCAGTAAATTCCTGCTAATCTGGCTGAAATCTGAGCCGAGGTAGGCCCTATAGGCACCACCTCAACAAAAGTCAAAATTTGTTGGTTGAACAGTGACTGCATCCAATTAATCCAACCACTGTTCTGGTACTGTGACAGGTGAGCAGCCCTGATTCTTCTCTTCTCGGTCCCATGCCAGCGTACCTGGACCCTCCCTCCTGCAGAGTGCCTCCAGAGGAAGCAGCTTGCAATGGGGGGCACCCAAGCAGACTCGTTCCCGAGCCGCGGCTATACATGTCTATTCACACACAGAGCCACAGCTTGGCCCACGCCGCTTCCTTGTCCTTATGGGCTCACTGTCTGTGATTGACAACACAGTCAATTATCTCAGACAATAAGAAGGGAAACTCCCTGAAGAGCCAAGGCCCTCGTGCACATTGCAGGATCGAGATGGGGCTCATGTAAGTATTAGGGGGGCTGCTGCACAGAGGAAGTTTTTTACCTTCATACATACAATACATGAACGTAAAAAAACCTTGAGCCTTTACAACCACTTTAAGTAAGTTCTTTATGTATTACCATGAAGAATCCACTGGTGACCAGAAGACACAGAATTTGTATCTTCCACCCTCTAGTGGACACTTCACATATTGGTATAGCACTGTGTCCATGGTCACAGTAAACTTCAGGTGGGAGAGACCCTCTTGCTGAAGTACTCGACGGCCGTGGACACCCGAGATTCAAACTCTATCCAATCCACCCAAAACAGAGCCATTTTGTGTGAAAACACCTCTGTATCCAAGATAAACACTTGATTTGATCATTTAGTACTAGGAACATCCTTGCTGTGTTCCCACCCAAACAACATTGCTTATACCGAACCAAAGGATGAGCACAAAAGTCCATTCTATAGAAATCCCTAAATCTGCAGTCGTTACCCAGACACAGAGGGAACTGTTTGGTCTGGACCAAGTAATTACCGTTGCGCAAAAATCTAGAGCACAATGATGTATCTCCCTATCACTCATGAATATGAGTGGATACTTGGGTGACCTTTATTTAATCAGTAGAGAAGCTTTGGAGTCAAATTTTCTACAGCGATACGCTTTGTGAAGCCAGCTTCCAGCAGACTATCTTTCCCAGTCGGAAAATTTTGCTCTCGCTATTCTGATAAACTAGATGCTCTGTGTGACAATCTCATGGCATGTATGCCAACCTTCATCCTGGGGGAATGGACAAACACCAATTCAATGGCAAAACAAAGCTAAAGGTGTTTAAAATTGGTTTAACCAAGTTTTCATAGGCCTGGCCCTTCTATTATAATGCTTAGCAAAAATAACAAAGCTAGGCTCTGTCATTTCAAATTTCCGTAGCCGTCTGGAAGGGAAAAAAAAAAGCCTTATTCTCTACTGCCACCTGGTGGCAATCAGAATAGACTACAGAAATACAACTAATTTTAGCAGATTAAGGGCGCACACGGGTGATTTTTGCTACTACAATCGCCCTACTAAAATTACCCATGATTGCCTGTCACTGATCGCTAGCAATCGCTAAAACCTTGAAGCACTGTGCTATTATTCATTATTATTATTCACCGTACTATTAATTCATTGTTATTACATGCCACAATCCATTTTTACTAATGAGCAGCGATTGCTAGCAATCATGGATAATTATCTCACAAGCAAAAATTGCCTATATGTGCCCAGCTTTAGGACCTGTTCACACCAGTGTGTTGCAGTAAAGTATACAATGCAAGGCAACAAATTAAAAGGATCACAATGCACAGATATGAACTATCCGTACAATGCCGTGTGCTGTGTTGAAAAAATAAAAAGTCCATTTCATGTTTACGGACAGCTCATTCAAAATAAATTGGCAACTTAATACATAAATGAATATGAAGGAAATGGATGTGGCGCTGCTTATTTTTAGTGGTGTGAATCCCTTTAAATGCACCTTAGCTTGCTGTGCTTGAGAACAAACGTTATACTGTGCAAATGAGCAATGAGAAAAAATAGAAATATGTAAACAACCCTATAGTAAATGTGTGGTAATAATTCCTTATATATAAATCATAAAAACGTTTATTGCAATATTCAGAAATGCACTTTACTGCAATAAACGTTTTTTTTACGGCATTACACTATGATGCCTGTGTTGCTGTTGTTTGAGCATGTGAGGGATCTGGAAAGACGGGAACCCTTTGGAGCAGCCGAGGAAGTCCTGTATCTGGGATAGTGTGGTACAGCAAAATAGTGATGTGATTTACCCCTAGTAAGGGGAGAATTTTTGGTGAGTGAGGTGGAGAAGGGGGGGCACATGTGAAAATCACCAATACGTGCCGGTTCACACCAGCGCGTTCTGTGAGATTGCATATGATTCGCACCGCACTGCAAATCACATGCGATGTCCGTGCGATTTCAGCCTTACAGATAGTGTGGCTGATATCGCATTCGGACCAAACTCGCACAGGACCATTTTTTGGTCTGCACCAGAATCGGATCGCAAGGGTGTTCACACTCATGTGATCCGATTCATGTCCAAACTGTCAGTTTGCAGTGCGATATGTGAGCTGAAACGGGTGTGACATTAACAATGTATTGACACTCCCCACAGTTGGCATATGGCAGTGTGAACTGCTGTGCGCGGCGGGTGCGATGTGGGATTTGCAGCATTCCCGCATCGCACAAGTGTGAACCGAGCCAGAATCACCGGATTTGTGAATCCAATTACTATAGAAATATGGACTCATTTTTTGTTTTTCAGCATGTTACTTGTTGACATTTATATTGTATCAAAGCACATGTCACCTTTTTCATGGATGTCAATGAATTATTGATAGCACAGTCACTTTATCGGTTTGTATATGGTGCTAGTTTAAGGTTTACAGTGTTTTATGACTTATATATAAGGAATTACCACCACACATTTACCATAGGGTTGTTTACATATTTTTCTTTTTTCTCATTGCTCATTTGCACAGTATAATGTTTGTTCTCAAGCACAGAAAGCTAAGGTACATTTAAATGGATACACACCACTAAAAAATAAGCAGCGCCACACCCACTTCCTTAATATTATTTATTGCTGACTCCACCATGGTGGTGATTTCAGTGGGGGCAGCAGTTTAACAACACCATCTTATTACGTTGTCTATAGCGCGGAACAAAATTCCTCTTTTTGTCTTAAGACCCCTTTCACACTGGGGCGGTTTGCAGGTGCTATTGCGCTAAAAATAGCGCCTGCAAACTGACTCGAAACAGCCGCTGCTGTGTCTCCAGTGTGAAAGCCCCGAGGGCATTCACACTGGAGCGGTGCGCTAGCAGGACGGGAAAAAAAGTCTTGCTAGCAGCATCTTCGGGGCATGGGGCAGCGCGGCTATACCGCCGGTAAAGCGCCTCTGCAGGTTTTTAACCCTTTCTCGGTCGCTAGCGGGGGGTAAAACTGCCCTGCTAGCGGCCGAATACCGCCGCTAAAATGACGGTAAAGTGCCGCTAATAATAGAGGCGCTTTACCGCCGTCGCACCTCCCGCCCCAGTGTGAAAGGGGCCAAGTACATAAATAACACAAGTTAAAAGTGTACGCGCATACACTTTATTAATGCACAAAAAACATGCATTAAAACTAAGTATTACTGCAAAAAACATTGTAAGCAGGCCTTTAATGTTTCAAAAGTATTTGGCCTGAAAAACAATTGTGAATTGGTAACTTAGATCCTGCTCTTCACATATTGATGATGAAAGGATTAGCTCACATGTTGGCAAAATGGCTGAATCCGTTGCGTTATTCACAGAGTTATTGGAGCTCAGGGGTAGGTACTAAGGAGTCCTTAGGGGCCCTGAAATGTTGCATATCTTCGTGTTACAGCAAAAATCTTTATTATTTACTTGATCTGGTGTGCTGGTGAGATTTAGCATTTTTTGTCTCTTATGGTGGTTCCATCAGTAAGTTCGTCAACTTAGCATCCGCCATAAGGTTTTGATGCTGTAAGAAAGTTCACTGGATGAAATTCTCTCTCTGAAGTAGTAAAACACTTATCGGAACTCACCGTGAACAGGTTGGATCTTCGCTTGGACTGTTTGCGCACTGAAGTTGGAGTACTGGCAGTGGGAGGTACATCAATCCTCAGCTCCTTCTGGCTAGTGCTGGGAGTAGATGGAACGGATGAAGAATAGTCACTTAGACTGCCTCCTCCATTACTGGTCTGTGCAGAGAACATAGAAAACATTATACTGGTGTGCAAGGATCAGAGAACATACTGCTATGTAAAATATTTGATAAATCGCTAATGAGCCACTTTAGTAGGAGTTACTTGTAAAAACTAAATTATAGTAATCCCAGTAATCATTTCATGTAAAAATGAATGTAGAAAAAGCAAACGAAATGATTATGGTACCATATGGGTCTTGATTGTATAGGTAGGTAGGTTTATGTTTGTATATAATTCACCACTGCTTACTGCTACTGTCCTCATCAAAAATCAACTTGTAAACAAACCCCAGAAACAGAGCCACTCTTTCCATCAATCACAGCACTCTAATGCCTAATATACAAGATGAGAAAATTAGACGAAAAATACAGCATTTATAGCCACTGTATGATAATCTGATTGTTTGTACACAGCTTTTGAGAGCCGTTTTTTTCTTTTTTTTTTGTACACAACTTTTGAGAATTTTTTTTTATATGGTACCAGAATGAACAATTTATGTTTCATCAGTACAGCATTCGTCAGAAAAAAATCAACTGACCAAGACCGCGCATGTGTGGAAATAAAAGAATGCATTACAATACATTATACCACTACTGAAGTTGTATTCTGTAATACAAGGACAGAAAATTTCATAACTTTAGTAACATCTTCATTTTCGATATGAGACTAGCATGCAAAAAAACTGATTATCATTCTTCCAATATTCTCATCGAGTGTACGAGGCTTAACAGGCCCAAGAAAATAACAAATAAAAATAAAAAACACAGTACTGGGGAGTGCCTGCAGCTCAAAAAGTCACCTGAATACCCTTACACCCAAAGCTGGCATCAGATGAGACCTGGATATCCACCTGGTAGAACTCAAGCCAGCCATACAAGGTGCAATTTTCTTTTCTGCAAGCCTGAATAATGATCGGTCTGAGCCACCTAAAGATGGGGGAATGAGTAGGTGGTACGCCTAATGGGGACCATCCGTAATGACAAAAAGGTAATCTATCTTTCTGAGTTAATGTCTTACAGCTCCAACCACATTCAGGGAATGGAGGGAAATTTTAATGTTGTGACCTGGACAGAGGAACGGAACTGAGATATCATGGTTTAAAGTGAAGGGCAGGAATGACCTTAGGTAGCAAGTCCTGGGCCTCAACACTACCTAGTTCCAATGCAAAACAAGAAAAGGTTCCTTGCAGAATAAGGATGCCATTTCAGAAACCCACCTTTTTCAGCGGTAATGACTACAAGAAATACCACACTGTGCTTAGTAGAGAGAGGACTGTCTCTAATGAGTTCAAATTGGGGTATTTGAAGAACCAGATTTAGATCCCAAGTCATCACAAGGGAATGGACACGGGAAGCTACATGGTTGACTCCCTGTACAAACATCTTAATCAAGTAAGAGGCAGCCAATAGTTTTGACATACCACAGACAGAGCAAAAACTTGACTTTTGGTAGCACTGAGAGCCAAACACTGGCCCAGACCCAGCTGTAAGAAGGAGAGGTTTTGTCCCGCAGAGAATATTCTAGGGTGATAACCTCAAGACTAACACCAAGTGAAGTATGCCTTTCACTTCCAATGATAGACCTCATGAGAAGTAGACTTCCTAGCGTTTAACATTGTGGGAATCACAGAAACAGAGATGTCCCTGTCTCTCAGAACCTGGGCTTCAACAGGCATGCCATTAAAGCTAGTGGTCATAAAGCAGGAAGGTCCTTGAGACAGAAGATCTGAAAGAGTCCATGTCTGTCAGAAGTCCCACATTAACCTGGGCCAATCCTGAGCAATAAGAATAACTGAAATTCTATCTCTATCTCGATCCTAGGAAGTAGACAAGGAAGAGGTTTCAAGGGAGGAATGGCATACACAGGGTGTGCTGAACCCTTTATTCCACCAGAACATTCACTGTTGCCACTGGAGGATCCTTTTACCTGGAGAAAACCCTGTGCAGTTTGTTGTTGAACCAGGAGGTTCACATCCAGCATTCTCCACCTGTGGCACAGATGATGGAACACATCAGGGTGAAGGAAACACTCCAGCTGCTACCGGCTGAGGAAGGATTGCTGAATTGGATGACCCTACAGCAGAATGGTTCAAACCTGTATAGACAGCCAAGTCACCAGAAGCTTGGAATATTGATTGAGATTCATTTGACAAAAAAAGGCCCCTGCACTGATAGAGTGCCCAGGATTCCTCTCCAGCACAACAGGCTGGCACCCATTTAGTATATCTTCTAAAAGATGGGAATAAGGGGCTTCCCTGATTTCAGAGCTCGATATTTTTAGCAAACAAATCAAGGACAACCTGGTCCTTGGTGTCAAACTAATTAGTCGGTACTGTGTTGTAGGGGTCTGGAGTGAAAGTGGACAACTGGGATTGCTTCAAGGATGGCCATCAGATTCCAGACACCATAATCCTGAAAGATGGGCAGTAGCATGGCACCCAGACAGGACAGCATGAGTGTGGACATGAAGAGTTTAAAGTTTCTGCTGAGAGAGTAATACTCTGGCCTGCGTCATGACTAGGACTAAACCCAGATACTCCAAACAATGAGTCTGCTCCAGAGCTGATTTCCGAATGCTATATGTACTATCGCAATGTCTAGACAGTCAACCTTTCTCAAAGAGGTTATAGCCATTCGGCTAAAAAATGCCCTGCTACTTTTTCTGGTGGAAGAAACAGGCTGATTCTCTAGTTTCAGAGTGGTGCACACTGCGTCAATGAGACCAGAAACTGCCCCTTTAATAAATTTGGGAGTAATGGCAGAAGACTGACTCCTTGGAGGCAAGCTCTGTCAGGAAGGCCTAGTGTTACTCAGAATTATATAGCATTTCAGAGGCTACAAGCAGATCAGATACACAATCTGCAGGGAAAGTCGTAGATGGGCACTAGTGGAATTTGTGGTCAGAATTACAAAAAACTAAGTAATTTGGACAATAAAGTCCTGCGTGACTGTAGTAAAAATCTGAGCTGAAAGGGCATAGGAGCTAGCCACACTGGGCAGGGCAAGGGAAGACTCCTAAGATGGGATAGAGTTTAGGATCAGAGAACAACAATATTACAGAAACAGTATTGCAGAAACCAGCCCCATCAGTGTATGTGCTGTAAGCAGCATTGGAGTCATAGTGTATCCTGGGGGCACCCATCACAGTGGAGCTGTAAATCTTTAGCCACAATGTGGAGTAAGGTCTTGATAGAGAAAATGGTGCTAGGAAAAATAAGTTAGTCCTCACATAGCAGAAGTTAAGAAAATACATCTATCCGCTTAGGACACTAGTAAAAAAATAAAATGAAGCCTGCTAGTAGCAGAAGGGATTGTCCTGTTTGTCCTACAGTTTTTTTGCCTTTGTCCAATAACCCTGCAGGCAGCAGTATAACTCAAAGTGTATAAGTTATTGTGTCCCTCAAAGAATGCAAAAGAAATATTAATTATTGACCTTTTGTAAGCTTTATAAAGCTAGTCACAGGTGATGCCCGAATCGGGCTAGTAGTACACTTTGAACAGACAAAAGCTTTTTACTTATATCCAAGCCATATTAGAGAGATTTCCCCTTACTTACTGTCCCAGTGACAATGGTTTTACCAAATCGAAAGTGAGGGAAAATCCACAACAGTACCACAGCCAAAAAAAAAAAAAAATGCCTAACACACTGCAAGCAGCAAAATCATCAAGCTAGGGAAGAGTCCCCCTAATGAAATTGCATGGGGAGAATATATTACCGGTTTGGCTAGCGAGGAGGCAGTTTCAAGGGAAAACGTAAGGGATCTGTTAGTGATCATGTTACTGGCACATTGACACCAGCGGCAGGATTGTTCATCTTACAGGGAGGAGAATGCTCTCTAATGTAGCCAAAGACAGCATTAAAATTAGACAAGGATTCTAATCTTTCCCTGCTCTATGCAGCACCAAACAGTTTTTGCTGGACATACTTTATCCTGCCCATAGTTATGAGACTAAAGCTTGAGTGTTTTCAGCTGTTTTAGGTGCCACACTCTTTTTATGGATCAGACTAATGCCTGCCATTGAACTGTAAGGGGTTGAAACAGCTGTACAGGTGAGAAAAAAATGTTATGATCGCTCAAACAGCACCTGGTAGAGCCACCCCTCGTCCATGCAAATAAAACTGACACTCTTCCAGTGGAAAAATAATGTTCTAATCGATCGTGTTTCCATGATATAAGCCACCCCAACAGTGCCTGGCAGATTCCACCCCACCTCCTTTTTTTGCATACAAATAAACATGACACTGAGCCAAGCATTAACATTTAAAGCAGGCCATAGATTAAATCGACTTTCAAAAATTGCTTGATTCCCCATCAACACAGTGTTGATGGGGCTAAATGCCTCCCACAGTGCTATTGTATTCTGTCAGGGGGGAGCCTTCCCAACCGGCAGAATATGATTGCTGCTATTGATTGCATGTAGAAAAATCTGACAGGCTGGTTGTACCCAAGTTGATCAATGGATCAACTTGGGTACAATCAGCCTGCCCATACATGGGTCTCTGCTGAAACGGGCAAATTTCGATCCATGTACGGCCGGCATTAGTGTGTACTGGGAAACTGTGGTGTTGGGGGCAGGCCAGTTACATGTGCACATAAAAGTGCTCACTCACGCCTATGAACACTAAGCTTATTATGATCTACCTTCATACAGTAGTAGCTGGAAATACATCTTATCTTGTCATGTCAAATAAAATTATTAATTATCCATATGTTTTAAAGGAAGTATACCTGGCTGATATGCACAGCTGACACCTGTGCCGAGCAAACAGACGTGTGGCTGGGGGAGTTTGGCAGAGACTTGCACGGGCCGATGGAAAGCTGTTGCTTTTTGCGAGTTGCCACGATCTTCTGGGCCACTGGAGACAGAACAGAAGATATTGTGTCAGTTCAAAAGGTGAAACACATGCAATAGTGAGAAAAATAAATTCAAAAGAAATTAACACTGGGACAAAAGGAGAAGACGCAGGTTTAATAAAGTGATGAATGAGAGGGTCATTACACAGTTTATCTGCACAGTTCTTGTATTTGGCAGCCAAGCTAGGAAACCTTAGACTACACCACCCGACATCGAGCTAGGACGATGAGATTTGCAGTGCACAAACTTTTAGCATGCTGAATAATAACCAGCTACTGCAGGCCTCACATATACAATTGTAAGTAATCTGAATGTGTTGCCTGTATCAGCCAAGTCAATATTACCTTAATTTTATATTCTGCCAAAGAAACACAAACAAGAGGATTTGATTGGTTGTCAAGGCCAAGCCACTACTCCCTTTTTGCAAATCTATAAAAAGCCGTATTACTTGAAGGGAAACAATGGTTCGGGGCATGCCAGGCAATATCAAAATACAGTGGAGAGCAGATTGTGGTTTGGCAGTGTATGTACACATAGCTTTAAAAGGACACCAACATGTCTTCTCAGTAAGTGCACATACAGATCTGCTACTATGGCTCTTTTCTGATGCTAGTTTTTGATATTTTTAAAAGATCCATTTCCATATTATAAATATATATATATATATATATATATTTTTTTATAAAAAAGATGATTCTCTTTCCCCCCCATTATAAAGTATTTTTTATAAAATCCAAACAAACACGTCCGTATGTATGTATGTGATTTTATATATAAGAAAGCATTTCCTCAATATATGTTTGATGATTGTTTTTAATGTATAAATGTGTAAAGGCTCCCCCTAGTGGTCATTTCTATATCATGGCATAGGATTAACATCCCTATTTAATGACTATTGAAATAAATTCAGGTGCTTTACATGTGGACTTCCCGGAGTGGGAGATGCAGAAAAGCACAGTCACTGTGTACCGCTACTATGCAGGAAGTAGAACCTGGATATGTACTGCAGAAATAAGGTTGCACCCATGTATAAACTTATTCATACACAGGAAAAGCTTTTTATAATATATATATGATTTTTTTTAACCCAATTCTCTCTCTCTCTATATATATATCATCTATATATCTAGATAGAGAGATAGATAGAGATACATACCTATATCTATCTAGAGAGAGATAGAGATAGAGATAGAGATAGAGATAGATAGATACACACAGTGAGGGGAAAAAGTATTTGATCCCCTGCTGATTTTGCATGTCTGCCTACTGACAAAGAAATGATCAGTCTATAATTTTAATGGTAGGTTTATATTAACAGTGAGAGACGGTACAACAAAAATATCCATGAAAAACGCATTTTAATGAGTATTTGATCCCCTATCAATCAGCAAGATTTCTGGCTCCCAGTTGTCTTCTATACAGGTAACGAGCTGAGATTAGGAGCACTCTTAAAAGGGAGTGCTTCCCAATCTCAGCTTGTTACCTGTATAAAAGACACCTGTCCACGGAAGCAATTAATCAGCTTCCAATGGCCAAGACCAAAAGAGCTGTCCAAGGATGTCAGGAACAAGATTGTAGACCTACACAAGGCTGGAATGGGCTACAAGACCATCGCCAAGCAGCTTGGTGAGAGGGTGACAACAGTTGGTGCGATTATTCACAAATGGAATAAACACAAAATAACTGTCAATCTCCCTCGGTCTGGGGCTCCATGCAAGATCTCATCTCGTGGAGTTTCAACGATCGTGAGAACGGTGAGGAATCAGCCCAGAACTACACAGGAGAATCTTGTCAATGATCTCAAGGCAGCTGGGATCATAGTCACCAAGAAAACAATTGGTAACACACTACGCCGTGAAGGACTGAAATCCTGCAGCACCCGCAAGGTCCCCCTTGCTATGATTAGAAGAGAACTGGGCAAAAGTGTAGTGGTCAGATGAGACCAAAGCTCTTTGCCATCAATTCAACACATTTGGAGGAGGAGGAATGCTGCCTATGACCCCAAGAACAGCATCACCACTGTCAAACATGGAGGTGGAAATATTATGCTTTGGGGGCCTTTTTCTGCTAATGGGACAGGACAACTTCATCGCATCAAAGGGACGATGGACGGGGCCATGTACTGTCAAATCTTGGGTGAGAACCTCCTTCCCTCAGCCAAGGCATTGAAAATGGGTCGTGGATGGATATTCCAGCATGACAATGACCCACAGCACACAGCCAAGGCAACAAAGGAGTGGCTCAAGAAAAAGCACATTAAGGTCCTGGAGTGGCCTAGCCAGTCTCCAGGCCTTAATCCCATAGAAAATATGTGGAGGGAGCTGAAGGTTCAAGTTACCAAACGGCAGCCTCAAAACCTTAATGACTTGGAGAGGATCTGCAAAGAGGAGTGGGACAAAATCCTTCCCGAGATGTGTGCAAACCTGGTGGCCAACTACAAGTAACGTCTGACCTCCGATTACCAACAAGGGTTTTGCCACCAAGTACTAAGTCATGTTTTGTGAAGGGGTCAAATACTTATTTCACTCATTAAAATGCAAATCAATTTATAACTTTTTTTAAATGCATTTTTCTAGATATTTTTGTTGTTATTCTGTCTCTCACTGTTAAAATAAACCTACCATTACAATTATAGACTGGTCATGTCTTTGTCAGTGAGTAAATGTACGAAATCAGCTGGGGATGAAATATTTTTTCCCCTCACTGTATAAATATGTATGTATGTATGTATGTATATATATATATATATATATATATATATATATATATATATATATATATATATATATATATATATATATATATACACACACATACATACATACATACATACATACGTACATACACACACTAGGAGGTATCGTTTTCAGCACTACTGAAAATGTAAAATATTCAAGCATAAACCAAAAGGTACAACTTATCCCATAACCTCACCTGATATCTAACGCTCTGCTGACCCGCACCCCGGTACCTAATTTTATTTTAAATGAACAAGTAATACTTGAATATTTTCTGTAATTTAAAAGAAAAAATACCCCCCCAACACACAAGAGCATGCTGTGCAAAGTCACTACAGAGGGATGTGCAGAGACCTCACAACGCATATCACAGCTCTAATACTTAACAACTTCTATACATAAACTATAAAAATAGTTTCCTTTTAATGCTTTAAAACTAATGCAGTTACTTCAAGAACCTTTTTTTTTAACAATGCATTTTTTTTCAAGAGCCAATTGTATCATTTATATTTTTGACTTAATATATACATGAAAGTAAATGAAAAAAAAAAAAACATGAAAAAAGCATGGTATAAAAATATCAATATTCTAAAATAATGCATTCTGCAGAAACAAATGTGAAAACCAATGCTACCATCTGTGGATGCACAAGATCAAGTGAAAAAAAACGTTTATAAACATAGATTTCACACACCACCATGGTAAGGCTGAGATGAGCATGCACCTTTGATTCTGACATTAAGCACTTCTAGTTTTGGAAAGCAGCCCCCCCCCCCCCGCCCCCATTGCCCCTTAAGCTCTGCTCGGCCAGAGCAATGAATCCTACATTAGCCATAAAACATCCCCCCCTCCCAAAACCTGACACTCTCTCCTGGCCTCCCTCCCTTTCTCGCAACATTAAAACAAATTTATCTTCATTTATGTCGCAATTACCTCTCCGGGTTGTTAATTTGCTGGAAATGGAGCTATTCTTTAATTGCTCCTATTAATGGGGGGATTTAAATGTGCTTGTAATAAGCTGTTACCTTCAAAACGGGACAAAGTCACCCACAACGTATCAAAAGAGAGCACAATTCTCTCCGGGATTTGGGGCAATCTCAGCAACCCCTCCCAGGGAAAAAAAAAAAAAAAAGGTGGGCTTCATGCCTGTCTGTCCTTGCAAGGCTACATATAATGAGTTTAAGTTATATATTGATCTAGAGCTTTCTAACCTTAATGGTAAAGGCTGTGAAATGTGCCAGCAAACAATCAATGCAAAATCTATTACTGTTTTGCAGAATAATGAAAAATAAAAATATATATATTTACACATACATACACAATATATATATATATATATATATATATATATATATATATATATATATACACACACACACACAGGCACATGCATGTGTATATATCTCCATCTGTACACACATACTCATAAATGATATAATCCAGAACACATGCCAGTCCACAGACTCTGTGCTAGTAAAGGGATATCTGGATCAGTTGACCCTAGCACACTCATGGTAACTTCCAGCGAAGTGTTAATTTACAATACGATTATATTAAAAAATGTAAGCTGCCTTTTCTCAGAGTGATTCTGCTGCTAAACGTCTGTTTCCAGAGGACAGATCGTGGAAATGAAGCTTCGCTTGCAGGAGAGATTTATAGCAGGAGAGAAAAGTCCTCCTACCCCTGATCTGGAGAGCTGATCCTAATGGCCCTACGTTTATGGATTTATAAGTCACTTAATAGCAAATTGTAGCAAAATAGAAGCCGAGTCAGCTGGAGACAGAGTGTCATACAAATATGCAATTAATATACCAGCCTCATATTCATGAAGGTTTTTCTTTGAGAATGTATATTATATTCGCCTGAATGTAAAGCATGCAATTGGGGCTGCTGAACTAAAGGATTCTCTGCCGACAGGAAAATCTGCATTCAGCCCAAGACCTCATGTACTTTGGGCTTTAAAAAAAATGGCGATTTTACAGGTGTCAAGTATTTATTGATTTTTGCCTGTAAAAAGCTCCTCTATGTAAGGCAGGCCATAGACGATGCAATTTTCTTTCCTGCAGCTACAGAAAGGTACAGGCATACCCCGCTTTAAGTACACTCACTTTACATACACTCGCGAGTAAGGACATAATTATGTTCTCCTGGCAGGGGGAGCCACCCATGCCAAAAGAACACAAGGATTATTGCTAGCAGCTATCGCGCTGGCAATAATCGCATGCTAGAAATCCAACATGCTGGTTGTACCCAAGTCGATAGCTACACTGACTTGGGCACATTAAGCACAATCTATATTTATATATTATATATCACACACGCGCACACACACGCACACACACACACGCACACACACACACACGCACGCACGCACACGCACGCACGCACACACACGCGCGCGCACACACACGCGCGCACACACACGCGCGCGCGCGCGCACAAACATGGTTTAAATCTCAGCAGGTCCCTGCTGACCCTCCTGATTTTCCAACCATCTATGGCCGTCTTAAAGTGATAATAAAGTCAGTTTTGTTTTGTTTTTTGTTTAAAAATAACAAACATGTAATACTTACACACACGCGCGCGCGCACAAACATGGTTTAAATCTCAGCAGGTCCCTGCTGACCCTCCTGATTTTCCAACCATCTATGGCCGTCTTAAAGTGATAATAAAGTCAGTTTTGTTTTGTTTTTTGTTTAAAAATAACAAACATGTAATACTTACCTGCTCTGTGCAGTTGAGCAGCTCAGATCCTCCACTTCTCGTGGGTCCCCCGGCGGCGCTCCTGGCCCCTCCCTCCTGAGTGCCCCCACAGCAAGCAGCTTGCTAAGGGGGCACCTGAGCCGAGCTGCTGCTCTGTGTCCCCATTCAGACACAGAGCCACAGCTCAGCCCCGTCCCCTTTCTCTCCTCATTTGCTCACCGAGTTTGACTGTGTAAGCCAATGACAGAGAGTCCCCGGACAGCCAAAGCTCTTGTGCATCATCACTGAATCGAGAGGGGGCTCAGGTAAGTATTAGAGGGGCTGCTGCACACAGAGGGTTTTTTTTACCATAATGCATATAATACAATAAGATAAAAACCTTCTGCCTTTAGAACCACTTAGGCACACATAGGCATTTACAGGCGTATAAAAAGAGAACAGTTTACAGGCTGAAGTTGAAAAACAAAAAACACATTGAACACATCTAAGAGCATGTACACGTGTCTAGTGTTTAAGCATTAATGCATTCCAATGGCCAGAATAAATTCATATTCTGGCCAATAAAAACCATTAATGCTCAAACTCTTGACACACCTAAATGTGCTTGAACGCATTTGCAACACACAGCTTTAGCCACATTTTTAAGCAGCTTTGCTGCTTCCAGAAGTTGCGTGTGCATGAGGACTGAGCGAGAATTATTAGTCACAAAAGAGGAGACTGGCCAAATTCATTCACCATCCTATACAGTTTTTTCCGCACTGTCTATACATTATTATTATTATACAGGATACACATTAATATATATTATATTAATATATATTATTATACAGGATATACATTAAAGTTTACCGTACCATTTCTACAACAAAACAACGCAATTCCCGAGCAGCAACTAGCTAATAAATCCCATAAGGTTCACATTTTTTGTGGTGGTACAAAGTAAAAACATACAGTCCCTAATTGCTAGTAGCACAAGGTACAACGTTTATTTTATTAATTCTCTTTTAAAGCTACAGTATTGCTTCTAAATGAAGCATGGGGTAAACTAAAAAAAAAACAAAAAACCTTATACTCACCTAGGTGGATGCAGTATCGATCCGATCCTGCATCTGTCCCTTGCCGCCTCTGCACTGTGAACTGAGCGATCAAACACCTCGCTCAGTTCTCCCCTGGCAGTCACCAGTTATCTGCTCTGCCCCTCTTGCACTCACCGGAGAGCTGGAGAGCTGGGGAGGGGACGGCTGGCTCAGTCTCCCAGTGGCTCGCCTGAGCTGCTCATCCAGCTGCCAGTCCAGGCATCTGGGTGGATCCCGACTGTAAAACCAGGATCGTTCCTCAGCCTGGACCGGCTGAGTCACATCAGCCCACAGCTGGCTTTAGCTCAATGTAGGCTAAAAACGGGTCACAGAAATGCAGAACGTACTGCACTCCTGTAATCTATAGGAGAAGCTTTGGCCATACTTCTCTATTAAAGTGGTTCTAAAGGCAGGAGGTTTTTTATCTTAATGCATTCTATGCCCCCCTCATACTTACCAGAGTCCCATCTCGATCCAGCGACGTTACACGAGAGACTCGGCTGCCTGGACTCTCCCTCCTCATTGGCTGAGATAGCAGCGAAGCGCCACTGGCTCCCGCTGATGATAATCAAAGTCAGTGAGCCAATGAGGAGAGAGAGAGGGGCGGGCCCGGTTCATGGTTCCATGTCTGAATAGACGCAGGGAGCTGTGACTCAGCTCGTGTGCCTCCATAGCAAGCTGCTTGCTGTGGGGGCACTCAACCGGAAGGAGGGGCCAGGAGCTCGTAAGAGGGACCCGAGAAGAGGAGGATCTGGGCTGCTCTATGCAAAACCACTACACAGAGAAGGTAAGTACAACATGTTTGTTATTTTTAACAAAAAAAAAGTGAGACTTTAGTATCACTTTAACTAGCTCCACTACAGAAGAACAATAGTGCTTCCTATTAAGGCTCACATAAATAGGGGACTGATGTTTGTACTTTAACATTAACCATGCAGGCGCCATCAGAGCTCTCCTAGTTGGCTGGTCTGTGTTTTTGAGAATAAGGTGACAGCCGGTCCGAAGGCCCACATTCATTCAACAACAGCAAAACACAAGAAAAGCCAACGATTCTGTAAGCTTCAACACACTACAAACCCTGGACTAGGTGGAAATCCAGAAATTCACATGGGGATTCCTGCAGTTATCACACCTTTGGGTTACATTTGGAAAGTATGTGATATGCACTGACCTATTTGGCACAGAGTACTTGACATGTTGCTAGTGAGGTTTTATTCACACAGCCATAAAAAAGATGCATATATCAGCGTTTTTAAATATGAATCTGAACAAAGCTGCACTGATTTCAATGGAGTCATTCACACAGGTGCGCAAAAACTGCGTTCAGATCCGTAACACAGAATCCAAAATCTGCATCTCAGAACATGCACTTTATGCACTTACACATAGAAATGCATGTATACGCGTTTGTAATCACGTGAAGTCTAAACAAATGGGAGAAATATGTGATCATACTGTACACATACGAGTCTTTACGTGTTTAAATGCATCTTTATGCAAGTATTTTACTGATCATTACCCAGGAACTTTTCTCCTAGAAAACACGTGTAATAACATCAGAAAAAAAAATGTTATGGCTGTGTGAATGAAGCCTTAAATTGTAAAGTATAAAATATGACTTCTTACAGATGTAAATTGATACATAAAAAGGAGTGTGAAGATGTCATGCTCAACATTTCTTAAACTGACAGCTGCTCTTTAAGCAGGGCATGCTGAGACTTGCTGTTCCTTAGCAGCTAGAAAGGTGTCTGCCGGCTGCTCTAGTCCCCGTCTTCCCTGTTCTCAGTGAGACACAGTACGATTCCAAGGCGGAAAGTTTGCTCTGCGGTGTCTCTCCTCTGAAAGCAGACAGAAGCCTTCTCATCACAACATGGTTGGAATATTTATAGGTTTCGGATTATGCCAGATCCACCATTAACATCTTGTTTTGAAGCTTCATTTTGCAGCTCTCTCACCCTTGCACAGCTCAAAGCTCATCCAGACAGACAAGAAATGCTCAGAGGGCACATTAATATACCTCAAAGGTTACAAGACATGGCCTGCTGGCTCCTGCCTACTTATTTCATGGGTTATTACCAACCTCAGCAGATCGCTTTCATCAATAGTGGCACAACAGCACCATCACCTGTGCAATAAAGGAACTGCAATACAGTTTAAAATATATCAACCACAGAATAAGGATCTCATACATTTAAAACTAAATAAACGCTTTAGATTTGGTCAGAGCATCTTCCCAAAGATAAAATTAACTAGTGTTAAACCCAAATCGGCGTTCTCATGTTTGGGATGTTGATATCGGCCATCCACTTTCAATGTAAAGCTGCTGCTTACTTATTTATAAATTCATACTAGCAAACTTTAATCAGATAACTAAACTGTAATTGCTGGAGTCAGTTTGAATTTGTAAATGGAGTGAAGATTTACAGTACACTGACATGAGGTTTAGCAGGTTATGACAGCACAATATCCTCCAAAATGCAAAGGATTATCATGAGCTAGAGATACAATGTTCAAACATAACAAGTTCAGCCAAGCAATACGTTACATAAAAAAAAAAAATCAACCTACTTACAGCATTGTACACCAAAAAATTCAGATAATGCTCGATTAAGAAGAGTTTGGTAAAGAATTAACATATAAATGACTTCTGTCTAATGCTGCTCTTTGTAACAAAACCCTGGATGATCTGCAGCACTAAACCCACAGCAAGCAGAAAACAGCTGTGTAATGTAGACTGGAAAAGTAAAGGTCAGCGATCTTACAGGGAACATCTAGTAATGTTATCTGTGCCTAAGTCGTTACCTAAAAATATACATTTTGACTTAAATTCCTCCTAAAGAGAACAGTAAAATTCCTGGGCTTGGAGTCTCATGGCTATATATCTGCAGAGTGAGATCATCTAAGGCACATGTGTCAAACACAAGACCCGCAGTTCTTTTAATGTGGCCCTCACACCTCTCCTGCAGCACCATGGCGGTCTTTAAGGCAGGGCAAAAGGGGGCAGTTGCCCTGGGCCCTGTCATTGTTGTGGGGCCCAAAGCAGCTGCCTCATACTTGCCAACTATCCCAGTGAAATTTCCCTTGTCCCTTGAAATTTTAGTGCCGTGTTGGGTCCCGATATCTCAATGTGAAGTGCTGGTACTACTAATGCTGCCCAGCTCTGCCCTGTTGTTGTGTACAGATGACTCACCTGCAGACCCTGTGTTTACATGTAAATAACCGACATTCATATGTAAATAGCGACAGCATTCATAACTAAACAGCGGTGGACGGCAGCATTGATATGTAAATAAAGGCAGCATTCATATGTATATCATTCTCCCCTGCAGTATTACTGTACAGTAATCTCTAGCAATCAATTAGCAAGCAGAAATCATTTGCTGTAACCTCTAGCAACTAATCAGTGAGCCGTAATGTGTGCTGTAACCTCTAGCAACCAGTCAGTAAGCAGTAATGATATGCTGTAACCACTGGCAACCAATCGCAATTGCTGCCTGATCTGATACAGTAAACTGATTTTAAGTCTAGCTGCTATATATTTTATGTCTCAGAGCAGGTGGAGAGTGAAATTGCATGGGGGGGGGGGGGGGTCTAATCAATATTAAAGACGGCCCTGTGCAGCACCCCCCTCCTCTCCGACCCCACCTCGTCTCAGCAGTCTGCAGAAGAGAGGAGGACAGAACTCCTGCGCCAGATCCTAAGCTTGTCTCTGCAGCCACATAAAGGCTCATCCCCTCCCCCCCATCTCAGCAGAACTCCTGCTACAGATCCTGCGCCTCTCTGTGCAGCCGCAGCGCCCTCTCGTCTCCGCCCCCACCATGTCTCAGTAGTCAGAAGCAGAGGACGACAGAACTCCTCCTACAGATCCTGCACCTCTCTGTGCAGCTGCAGGACCACCACTTCTCTGCCCCCACCTTGTCTCAGCAGTTGGCAGCAGAGAGGAGGACAAAACTCCCCCTACAGACCCTGCGCCTCTCTGTGCAGCCGCAGCACCCCCTCTTCTCTGTCTCCGCAGGTCTCAGGATTGAGCAGACTTCGGAAGCTGACTGCAGCCCTCATCTGGTCTTTCTTCCCGGCATCAGCACAAGGTAAGGGGCGTACACTGTGATGTAATGGAGGGTTGGGGGAGAGAAGGGGGGGGCTCTTGACATCTAATGTGAGGGGGGTGGGGTGCTCTGGAAATCTAGTCTTAGAAATACAACTGGCCCGTTGAGGACAACCATATTGCTGATGTGACCTGCAATGAAATGGAGTTTGACACCCCTGATCTAAGGCACTGCTGTCTCTGACCATTAAGCTGGTTACACACTATACAACTTTTGTTGTTTGATTTTCTTTAGATTTACAAAAACAGTGTAGTGCAAGGGCCTGCCTGATTACAAACAAATGGAAGCGGTTTAGGTTTGACCTCATATTATATGGTTTTGGTAAATCTAAAGAAAATTGTATAGTGTGTATGGCCCTTTAGTGTCATGGGATTTTGGATTGTCATTACTGTTCTGCTCACCGGAGAGAAGATGTACACAGTGCAGAACAAGGTATGGAACGTTGGTATTGGGCAATGCAGGGGACCTAAAGGCAATACTGATGACTAGTCCCTCTGTCTTGTCTTGTATTTAGAGCACACTCACAACACAAACAATAGATTGTGTACTCCATATTAAAAAAAAAAATAACTATAAAAAAAAAAAGGAAAAGAAAAAAGATCACAGATAAGAAACAAAATTCAAATTTCAGATTCAACAGAGCACCCGTCCCTTCTCATCCCTAGAACCTGCCTGGTGTTACACAGAAAGCAATGCATAAAATAACAACAAAACACACAATGAGTGAGTGTATAAAATCAGATTTACTGCACTGTAAAAAAGTTTAGTAGAGCTCACAAAATGCCAGAGGTAAAGTGCTGGTCACAAAGCCATGATGACAACCAACACTTGCTGTCAGGCTAAACACTAAAAGAATGAATTTGGCACCAATTGATGGCACATCACGAACCTTAAAGCGGTATTAAAACCAAAAATTGAATATATTGCAGCATACCAATCAGAGGTTGTGGCTGCGCTCATTTTTTTTTTAGGCTTTTTTCCCTTGTCTTTTTACCTGGTGATCTGTCCAGTAACACTCCTCCTGTATTAGAGTGCTCCCCCTCTGGATGAAGGAGCACAGGGCCACCTATGGACAGCAGCATTTTCAGTTTGGGGGAGGGGAATGTTAGATGTCCTAGCAGATTTAGATACACTAACAAATTGAAACTAAACTCAAGCTTACACTGCAGTTACAGCAGTTTTTTTTTCCTTTTGGGATAAAGGTTTTACATGAATAAAGAAAATCTGATCATTGTAAGCACCCCTGTCTGCGGTAAATGGTTTGTCTCAACCATTTGTAGAGCTTGTTCTGCTGAAAAACAACAGACTAAGCCTGGGTTCACACTATTGCGATGCGGGAACCAGCGCGATTCCAGTGCCGTTTCCTGCATCACATCGCCCTCTGCGAACTGCTGCGGATGTCAATACAAAGTAATGACACCCCCAGGTCGGTACACAGATTGCAAACTGTGAAATCAGACAGGAATCACATTGCATGGGTCTGAATACCCATGGGACCTGATTCCAGTGTAGGGTAATCCAATGCGAGTTCAGCCATAAAATTGTATGGCTGAATTCGCATTGCATGGACATCGCATATGATCGGCACAGTATTGTGGTGCGAATCACATGCGATTTCTGTGCTCACAATAGTGTGAACCCAGGCTAAATGTCAAATTGCACATCAGCATGTTCAGGTGCCAATCATTTCAATGGCACCCAAAAAACGCAGTGCGATTCTGTCGTGATTGTCATGCAACAATTGCGCAAACCAAATTGCACATCGCCCAAAAGAAGTTTGCAAGTCTGCCCGCAATTCAAAACACCTGTGTGTGAAGGGAGCCTAAGTGGCCAGATCACTAGATGAAAAAAGAAAACAAGCCTAAAAAAAGAAAACTAATACAGCCACCACATCTAAGCACTGGTAAGCTACAATATAATAAATGTTTGCTTTTGGGTCTAATGCTGCTTTAAACTGGCACGTGAGATCTCTAACATTTCCACGCCTAGGCTGCTACAGTGCCACAAAATGTACAGTACAGTGTTAAAAAATGTTCTATAGCATAGCCAGCATACTCCCAAAGAGATAAAAGGCTTTCTCCTAAGGCTACATTCACATAGGCACATATCTGCAGGTAGTTTGCTACATTCCGAGATGGCTAAATGTCACCTCTGGACACAGCAACACTCTCTGCCATGGCTGTATACTAACTGACCGATTAACTGTGACCAGTTTGTGTGCAGTCAGAACTCGCAGAAACCCTGACCATGGAAACTCACTAGGTGTTCAGGGTCGGCCAGGGTCTCTATTTGCGTGTAACTGCTTAAATGGGCGGCTACATGCAAACAGCAGCAACGGCCATTGACTTGCACAGAGTATAAATCTGACAGCGACACACATACAGTATGTGGAGGCAGCATTTACAACTGCCGGCAACAAATCGCTGTTATTTGGAATGTGGCTGTACCCTTAGAGTGTTATTTGTTCTTTATGTATGTGTTTCCACTGCTTTACGTCAACTTTTCAAAGCATACTGGTAGAATATGTGGCTTCCACCAAAAACAAACAAATCCAAATAGCTACAGAGACAAAGCGTAAGGTCCCCTCCGGGGCTGGGGGCTGGATATGCATGACTACGGTATGTACTTGGTGTAGTTTTCCATAATTGATTGAAGAATATAAATCATGAAATCTTATATTGCCGTTAGCTACAGAACGGTGGTACTACTACTAACTTGCTGTATATTTGCTTGTATAGATCTACGGTACTTTGAACATATAATCACTTACAAAAATCTTCAGCAAAAATTTGGCAGGGAGTATGAAGTCAGCTCACAGGATGGCATGTTATATCCCAATCCAAAGGATGGCACGTTATATCCCAATCCAAAGGATGGCACGTTATATCCCAATCCAAAGGATGGCACGTTACATCCCAATCCAAAGGATGGCACGTTACATCCCAATCCAAAGGATGGCACGTTACATCCCAATCCAAAGGATGGCACGTTACATCCCAATCCAAAGGATGGCACGTTACATCCCAATCCAAAGGATGGCACGTTACATCCCAATCCAAAGGATGGCACGTTATATCCCAATCCAAAGGATGGCACGTTACATCCCAATCCAAAGGATGGCACGTTACATCCCAATCCAAAGGATGGCACGTTCCATCCCAATCCAAAGGATGGCACGTTCCATCCCAATCCAAAGGATGGCACGTTCCATCCCAATCCAAAGGATGGCACGTTACATCCCAATCCAAAGGATGGCACGTTACATCCCAATCCAAAGGATGGCACGTTACATCCCAATCCAAAGGATGGCACGTTACATCCCAATCCAAAGGATGGCACGTTACATCCCAATCCAAAGGATGGCACGTTACATCCCAATCCAAAGGATGGCACGTTATATCCCAATCCAAAGGATGGCACGTTATATCCCAATCCAAAGGATGGCACGTTATATCCCAATCCAAAGGATGGCACGTTATATCCCAATCCAAAGGATGGCACATTATATCCCAATCCAAAGGATGGCATGTTATATCCCAATCCAAGTAGATATATATACACACAGATATGACAGCCAAAAATAATATCAAGGCTGAATACCTGGCTGGTTTTAGTCCATAAAAAGCAAAATCCATCCATGAGCAACTTACCAGCAGAGATTCTTGGAACATCAGAAGCTGGTGAAGAGGTTTGCTTCTCCAAGCCTTTAGTGCACCCTAGCCACATGTCCACGGCTTCTTCTGCTATAAAGCAGCATTGCGTCTATTGCAGTCTTACCCCTTTGACCGCTATAGAGAAACAAACATTTGCTACCTTCTTTCACCACTTTGGAGAAAAATCTCCATTGCTTGCCCCTCCTTCCTTTGCTATGAAGCAACATCGAGTCCTTCACTACTTTCCTTGACCACTACTGAGAAACACATCCTTCCATATCCGCATTCCTCACTACCTCTTTCTAAATACATGTCCATCAATGCTTCCTTTCACCACTATTGAGAAAACAAGTCTTCACTGCCTCCTTTTCACCACTATTGAGAAATACAGGTATGCCGTACTGGTGCATAGACCTGGATGCGTGTGCCAGTTCACACCATAGAAACGCAGATTAGGTGCGTTCCAGATGCGTTTCTGCATGCACGTTTTTGATGCGTTTCCAGTGTGTTCTTGATGCATTTCAGATGCAGTCCAGTACATTCTCCCCCCCCCCCATTTTTACTTAACCTTAAGACCCCTCTTTCACACTGGGGCAGCGCAAGTGCTAGAGGTAAAGCGCCACTAGTTTTAGCGACACTTTACCGCTGTTATAGTGGCGCTATTCGGCAGCTAGCGGAGTGCTTTTGACCCCCGCTAGCAGCCGAAGAAAGGGTTAATAGCACCCGTGCGCCGAGGCTTTGGCATTCATTTCAATGGGCAGGGTGTTTTGGGAGCGGTGCATATACCGCTCCCGCACCACCCCAAAGATGCTGCTTGCAGGATTTTTTCTCCCGTCCTGCAAGCACTCAGGCTTTCACACTAGGGTGGCTCGAAAGGCGCTTTTAAGGTGTTATTTTTTGCGTTAAAACGCCTGAAAAGCGTCCCAGTGTGAAAGAGGTCTAAATTAAAGACACGTGTGTTCCAGTGCATTTTTGATGGTTTTTATAGTGTTCCAGTAGAGTCCCGTGCAGGAAAAATGCAGCATGTTCTACTTTTTTTTTCTGGAACTGGAACGCACTTAAACTGTAAGCACTGGTGTGAACTATGCCATTGAAAACCATATAATCTACTTTCCATGCATTTTTGATGCAGAAAAAAAACCGCACTGGACTGCATGTGGTGTGAACTGGCCCTTAGTCCATGCACCCTCCTTGTGTACCTGTCCAAATCAGAGCTGCATGTGAGTCATTACACAAAAACACCTGTGTGCAACTCTACGCTGCTCTGATTGGATAAACACAAAGCTTTTCATGCTATATGAGCCAATGCACCTGTGTGAAAGAGTCCTATGTCACTTCACACCTCTCTACTTCCTATACTAGGCAAAGCTACAATCTATACACTGTGCTGAACTTCACTATACCCCCCCATTGCTCCCTACCTTGTGCTGTTCTGTATGTACTATACCCCCTATTGCTCCCTACCTTGTGCCGTTCTGTATGTTCTATACCCCCTATTGCTCCCTACCTTGTGCTGTTCTGTATGTACTATACCCCCTATTGCTCCCTACCTTGTGCCGTTCTGTATGTTCTATACCTCCCCATTGCTCCCTACCTTGTGCCGTTCTGTATGTTCTATACCTCCCCATTGCTCCCTACCTTGTGCCGTTCTGTATGTTCTATACCTCCCCATTGCTCCCTACCTTGTGCCGTTCTGTATGTTCTATACCCCCCATTGCTCCCTACCTTTTGCTGTGCTGTATGTAGAATACCCCCCATTGCTCCCTATCTTTTGCTGTGCTGTATGTAGAATACCCCCCATTGCTCCCTACCTTGTGCTGTGTATTTTGTATTCCACACTTATACACTCTGTACACTGTGCAATACAATATATACTTCAACGACACTTTGATCCCTAATGTGCTCCAAATAGGCACATTTGCTTTTTACTAAAAGCGGACCTTTCCCCCTTTTCAGTAAATTTTGCACCTCTGCATGCCGATGAGAAATCGCCTAACACTTTTTTGGTTTATGGGTACCAATACCCAAATGATTCAAAATAATTGTCACAAGCTGTTATAGGCAAAAAAAACCAAGTTTTTTCCAAGATTAATAAATGTGAAGGCCAGTCATATATGCAGAGTTGTATTTCAAACTGCAGGCCGAATGAGAGAATCTACTGCATTCCTCCATCCACTCTAAGCAGTATGGATAGGGGTATCTCTATGCTGCCTATTGTATTCTAACAGCCTGCACTTGTCACCGTGTGAATATCTGAGTAGCAACTTCATCTGATTGGCTGCATTTTCACCCGGCAATTTCAATTTCACCCGGCAAGGATAATCCATTGTGATCACATTAGACTCCAAGTAGAATCTTGAACATGTTTCATCCGTAATGGCTTCTTTAGAGAGTAGAGGAAGTAGTCACATACTGTGTATGTTCAACATTTGGAAGATATCCATAAAGGATGATCAATGAGGTCATAGTCAAACATTCAGGAATACTCAATATATTGGAAATTTCAGGAGTGCATCAAAACCGCAGACTCACAGGTACTAGGTGGTATATTGGCACACCGCAGGAGAACTGCCCACTAGAGGGTGCCAAAAAACTGTTAAAGTGGTTCTAAACGCCCAAATATCAAAATTAAACTGAACATTGTATTGAAGTCAGCAAAGGAGCAGAAATCTACCGTCCTCAGTCTGGCCGGGAAAAGAGCATCCTGTCATCTGCAATTCTCTCTGCTTTTCTTTTTTTTTGTAAAATACTTTTTATTTTTTATATTATATAGTTTTATAATATACATACAACTTTCAGCCGCAGGTTGCGGGCAACAGTCATCGGTTACAGTAAAATTCCCAGTAACAGTAACATTAACACAGGAAAGAAAAAAAAAGGAGGGGGGGGGGGGGTAAATACAAACAAAACAATACAACACTTGCCCAGACAGATATACACAGTCCGAACCTCCCACTGAAGGAAAGTGCGCATTGATTTAAGCCAAGGTCTCCTTTTGTAATCCTGCAAAACAATAGCTACATTGTGGCTCCCCAGGCCACCCCCCCCCCCCCAAGAGAAATTAAAGTAATTGTAAAGTCCTATTTCTTTTCCTATAAAAATAACAAACATGTTATACTTACCTGCTCTGTGTGGTGGTTTTGCACAGAGCAGCCCCAATCCTCCTCTCTTCTTGGGTCCCTCTTCTGTGCTCCTAGCCCCTCCCTCCTGTTCAGTGCCCCCACAGCAAGCAGCTTGCTATGGGGCACCTGAGCTGAGTCACAGCACCTTGTGTCCATTCAGACACGGAGCCTCGACCCGGCCTAACCCCCTCTCTCTCTTGATTGGCTAGCTGACTTTGATTGACGGCAGTGTGGAGCCAACGGTGCAGCTGCTGTGTCTCAGCCAAACAGGAAGGAGAATCTCGAACAGCTGAGACACTCGTGGACATCGCTGGATAAAGAGGGACCTCAGGTAAGTATTAGGAGTCCTGCTGCACACAGAAGTTTTTTTTTTATCTTAATGCATAGAATGCATTAACTTAAAAACCACTTCAATACCAGCCACTTACACCCCCTTCCTGCCCAAGCCAATTTTCAGCTTTCAGCGCTGTTGCACTTTGAATGACAATTGGGCGGTCATGCTACACTATACCCAAACAATTTTTTTATTGTTTTGTTCCCACAAATTGAGCTTTCTTTGGGGCTATTTGATCACTGCTGGGGTTTTTATTTTTTGCGCAACAAATAAAAAAAAAAAAAAAAATGTTGAAAAAAAAGTTTGTTTCTGTTACTTATTTACAAAATATTACACGTTTTCTCCTTCACCGACGGGCACTGCTGAGGAGGCACCAATCAGGTGGCACTGATGTTGGGCACGGATAGGTGGCACTTATAGGTTGCACTGGTAAACAGAACTGATGGGCACTCCTAGGCGGCACTGAAAGGCTGCACTGATAAGTACTTATAGGTGTCACTGATAGGTGGCATGGATGGGCACTGATAGATAGCACTGATGGGCATTACTGATAGGGAGACATCTGGCAGGCATTGGTAATGGGCACTGACTGGCACCATTTGTGGGCACTCATTGGCATATTTTGGGCACTGACTGACATCCTTGGTGGCCATGGGTGGCATACCTGGTCATCCAACCAGTGTGCGATCCCTGGTGGTCCTGGTGGAATTCCTGGTCATCCAGTGTGGGCATCCGCGAGGGGGCTGCACTGATAATCAGCGCAGACTCCCCCCGTCAGGAGATCCACCGATCGGCTCTCCTCTACTCGTGTCTGTCAGACGTTGAGTGAGGAAAGGCCGATACACGGCTTTTCCTGTTTACACTGTGATCAGCCGTGTCCCGTGGTAAAGAGCCTCCGCCAGAGGCTCTTTACTGAGATCAGTGTAGCGGTGTGTCAGGCTGACACGCTGCACCATTGATTGCCGCGCTGTGCGCCCCCACGGTAGCGCGCCAGCAGTTATCCTGAAAGACGTCATATGACGTTCAGTCAGGATAACTGAACCACCGTCCAGTCGTCATTTTTCTATAGGCTGGGCGGGAAGAGGTTAAAAAAACCTTCTGCCTTTACAACCCCTTTAAGATCTAGAGTATCCAAAAGCCAAAGAAAGCCTTACTGCCACCTGAATTCAATTTGTGACTGCCCAACCCTGTAGAAATAACCCCTTCCCACCTCTGCATTCCCTCGCAATGACCAATGCCTGTACTTGTGATAAGTTAATCCAAGATGTTATCCACAGATGCCATCCAGCCTCCCCAAACCTTACCAAACTTGGCCATAGCCCCCCTATTCAAGTAGGTTGCTTTGTAAAATGGTACTGCTTTATTGGTTAGCAATTTCCAGGATGCCAGAGTTGGGGCAGAAGAGCTCTTCCATGACAAGATAATCCGCTTTTTGGCTTAAAACAGGAGGGTGAGAAGAGAGGAATCGAAATGTAAGTGACCGACTTAATACATTGCGCTACATACAGCTTGCCAGTAGGGTTTAATCTGAGGACAGTCCCAAAATATATGCATGAAATTTGCAAGGGGTGCCGAGCATCTCCAGCAAAGAGTGTTGGTTCCCAAACATCCTGGTCAACCTGGCTGGGGTAAGGTATATTCTATGCAGGAATTTATAGTGGATCAGATGATGCCTAGTAGAGACTAGTCACTGAAATGCAGCCCCCCACATGTCATCCCAGTCATCTCTGTCTAGCCCCGGAGCCGCTGCCTCCCAGGCCAGTCTGCAAGTCTCCATCAATACTGTCATCTCCTGAAATTGGTCTTTATATAAACTAGAGACTGGTTTAGTTAAGGAGTCGCTGTATGTCAGTGTTTTTAGGTCACTGGGGTCAAGATCAAAAGGGGTTCCCTGTTCCAACAACTGAAAAAAAAAAAAAAAGTGTGTCGTCATCCCCCTCTCCTTTGAATGACAGGCTTAATGAGTAGTCCAGCCGCCGTGCGCACTGCCAAGGGCGTGTACAGCTGAGAAGCTAGTACAGTGACATTATGACTCCGCCTCCCGAGCTCCAGGCCATGTACACGCCCACAAATCGGGAGATATTCAGCGGGTTGAAATATGCAAAAGGCATTAAAGGAAGTTCATCTTTGGCAACATGTTACATGTTCCACCCTATTGTAGGTTGGATCATGCAACATATGTTCCCAATGCTGCAGCCGTTCCCTGCTGCCTTCTCTCCCTGTGACAACAGTACAGGGAAAAGTTTCCCCTACTAACTGTCATTTTTTTATATCAGCGCAGCCATGCGGGGCTACGCCCGCATCATTCATACAAGGAGCTCTGTGTATGAATGAACTACAAGTGCCAAAACCCTTTGCAGATGTCGGCTTGTCGTTCTTAAAGCGGAGTTCCAACTGGACGCATGTTTATTAAAAGTCAGCAGCTACAAAAAGTGTAGCTGCTGAATTTTAATGAACACACACTCACCTGTCCCACAGTCCAGCGATGTGGTCGCTGCCAAAAGCCTCCATCCTGTCCCCCCCTCCCAGTCTGCAGCGCCGGCAATGCAAGCGTGGGCACCCGGCTGTGACAGCTTGCGTCTTCACATCTGAGTGCGCACTTCACATGCGCTAGTCCTGAATGGCCGGGCAATCTTCTGGGATTTGTGACATGCCCCAGAAGATTGCAGGGAGGATGGAGTCACCTAGGCGGCATGGGCGGAAGTGGGAGCTTGGTACATGTCAAAACTAGGGACCCCCCCAAAAAAAATGACATGCCAAACGGATGGATACCTTAAAGTGGAAGTTCCACTTTTGGGTGGAACTCTGCTTTAATGAACTACCATGGCGCTGTGGAGCACTGTGGGAGTTGATCGATTCTTCCTGCCAGTGTATCTGCTTGCTGGTAAGGAATGTACAGGCACAAAAACACACTGACAGGTCTGCAGGAGATCTGCTGATCGCTGGTGCAATGCTTTACAGGCTACAAAAGCTAAATAAATGCACATTTTTTTACCTGCAAAAAAAATACGCAAACATTTTTATTTTTTGAAGTGAACTTTTTCTTTCAATTACTGAGGAATGAATAATGTGCTTATCACGTTCATTATACAAACTGTAAGCAGATGTGAATGCTTGATTTTTATTAGACATGGGGCTTACAACCACTTCAAGCTCTAGAGAATATGGTGGCTTCAAAAAAAGGTGACATGTCACAGGAGCTGAGCCCTGTTTGGGCCTCTCACATGGACTCCGGCACTAATGCCCAGTAAAATGCAGTACCCTACCAAGCTGTGTATTACTGTAGGTGTCACGGTGCCTTTCCTTTACAGAACACACCGCCGCATACAATCACACTATATCCATATACACTTAGAAATAATGTAGAATGAATTTATATTTTCTTCATCATATTTAGAAGAAAAAACATTCTTTTTTACTTATATAGCATATGAAATGTCATATTTACAGATTACAGTCATCCAATGACGAGTTACTTTTAACAAATCGGCATGATTTACTGAAAATCTTATGTAAATATATTAGCAAAAGCTTGATCATCACACGCAGCTTAAAGGGTAACTCCACTTTAGTGGGGACAAAAATTGCAAACAAGAAAAATATATACATTTAAAAAAATCTAGCATATATAATTGCGACACAAGCCATATTGTAATTTCTTATTAGAAATTACCTTTCCTTTTCAATATGCAGCACTGTAATTTTCTGTAAAATTCAAGGCAACATGACAACTTAGAGGCGACCTGCACACAGATTGTATACAGAACTTCCCCAGAAAAGTCATTTCTTGCTTGGGTGATTGACTCACTGATTTTTCCCAGAAGTCTGCACTAAGATACAAGTCAGATTTTATGAATCCTCTGCAACAAAAAATTCATTTTTGGTGGGATACGCCCAAGGATTTAATTACTTCTAATGAGAAAAGCTGCAAGACCTGCATCCCTTTAGAACACTGCAAGTTCATCAGCTGATTAATAATGAAAAAGGTCACTCCCATTGAGATTCACTCTTCACATCAATATAATCAAACATACATAACAGGTACAATGTGAAATAATTTGTTTTCCCACACCGCAGAGAAACGAGCTGACCTCTGTAGGCGTGCGTGGGTGTCAATAATTCCTAATGGCAGCCCTCACGCATCGGACAAACATGCATGCCAGATGTAGTACCATGCGGTTTCGAGTAGCACGCCTTTATAAATTGCACCTGTACTACTTTTTGAACATTTCACAGTACAGGAATGCAGAAAAAAACTGTATTATTACATAATCATACTGAAAATCGGATCAAAATCAGATTACAGCAGAGTGAACAAGCCTTAAAGTGGATGTAAACCCGAAATTTGAGCTGGGCACACATCTGCAGTGTTTTACTATCTCTCTTCAAAGCACTGTGTCTCGTAGCTTTGTCCTGCTCCGTTCTTCTGTTATCAGCCTGATAACTTTTGACAAGCTCTCCAAGACGTGAGATAGAAGTGTGTGTCGGGGGAGGTTGCTATAAATAAATAGATTAGCACACAGCTAAACTATACACAGGCATGCTGTGCATGTGTGGGGAGGGGGTGTGCGCCTTTCCTCCAATCAGCTGTCTTCAGTGTCTAGCAATAATCCACTCCTACAGGGGAATTGGGAAGTGAAAAATCTAACAGAACATGCACTTTCTAAACAGTATATAAAGGTGAAGACAGCAGATACACATGTAACGCTTATGTAGAGAGATTTGTTTCATCTCTGCGTATCATCTGATGCTGTTCACTTCACTGGGTATATGTGAGGGTTTACATCCACTTTAAGATATGGAGGGTTGGAGTTTCTTCTCAAAGTCATTTTAGCAGATATAGACCAAGATGAGCTTTCAATCAAACAGAAACAGTCACCAAGCAAGCACAACGTTTTGAGTTCTCCTATTGGAATGCAAAGTATGCTGTACAAACTAAGATTTACCAAAACCTTATAATATGAGGTCACACCTAAACACTTAAAATTTGTATGTGACCAGGCAGGCCCTTGCACTACATAGTTGAAGGTAAAAGAAATTGAACAAGAAAATTGTATAATGTATGGCCAGCCTAAGTGTAGAAGTAGTGTCATAAACACTCCTTGTACCCATGTGGATAGTTGGCATGTAAAGAGGAAGTGCCTAACTAAGATGGACATGTATTAGCAGTTGTATACATTCAGAAGGGACTCCAAATATACCTCCATACTCATGTGAAGGTGGAGATATTACGGTCTAAAGAGGACATATAAAATTAAAGCTGACCATACATTATACAAATTTTCTTGTTTAATTTCCTTTAGATTTACCTTCAACTATGTAGTGCAAGGGCCTGCCTGATTGCATACAAATTGAAAGTGTTTAGGATCAACCTCATATTATATGGTTTTGGTAACTCTAAAGGAAAATTGTATAATGTACGGCCAGCCTTAAGGAGATACACACTATAGGAAAGTCGGAAAGAATATTCTGTATGAGGCACAATCGTTTGATTTTCGTATAGTGTGTACACAACTTTCCACATCCGATTCAGACCTTGCAAGTGTACATTTGCCAAGGGACAAACTCCAAAAATTTTCTTGTACGTGAACAGAAAAATAGATTTGTGTCGAATGAGTACCCTTTTCGTACACGGAAAATCTGAATCGAAAGACTGCGCATAATCAGAAACTATAAGCAAAAAAAAAAAAAAGCCTTTGTCGTACGAGAATTTTCAGAACATTATTTCCTTCCTCAGTTCTAACTTGCTGTGAAACAAGGAAAATCGCACCATCATTCACCTGATTTTCTCATAGTGTGTACCAGTCTTTAGACCAGGGATCCTCAAACTACAGCCCTCCAGCTGTTGCAGAACTACACTTCCCTTGAGGCATTGTAAAACTCTGACATTCACAGACATGACTAGGCATGATGGGAATCGAAGTACCTGAACAACTGGAGTGCCGCAGTTTGAAGACCCCTGCTTTAGACTCTCTTTCCATTTTTGGATTTATTCCACCCAGCGGGTTTTGAACAATGTGATACATACTGACAATTACAAGGAGGATAGTAATGTGGATATAGAACATGCTAACATTCTTACTAGACAAGAATGGTCTGCACAAGTCTACATTTTTTTAGATGTTTTAATAACATTTTTCATTGTGCTATTAAACATTTTGAATGTAGATAATATTTGTAATACAAAAGAACCGTTGACAGTATTTTTTTTTTCATGCTAGGTCCCCCTTAAACTACTTCTAGCAAAGGCCAATTTGTAGTAGTTCCAAGTTTTATGTAGGTATTTGGAAATGGAAATCTCTTATGTTGCTTATTGAGTTGCCTTCTATGCTGTTAAGTGTATGTTTTTCCACCAGTGATGATAAGCCTTGTTTCCAATAGTGTTAGTTCATACCACAGCATTGCTGTGGGGTGTACTGAAAAAAAAAAAAAAAAATACTGCATGCAGTGCTCTTTGCAGCGCAGTGAACAGGACTGTACTGACAGTTCAATAAAGTTCTGTATTTAAAAAAAAAACAGTGCAATGCGTATCAGCACACTGTCAAGCAGCTGTGCCTTTAGCCCTAAATGGAAACTTTGTCCCCATTTCATATGCATTTCTATCTGCTTAAAGAAGCCTGCTATTCACACAACATAATGAGTCATCAGAGTAGTGACTGACTGAATCTTCAGATTAAAGAAGAGTTCCAGTCTCCTGTGAAAAAAATAAATAAAAGTCAGCAGCTACAAAAACTGTAGCTGCTGACTTTTAAAAAAACAGTTACTTACCTGTCCCACAATCCAGCGGTGTGCTAACCCTAGCCGGTCTCACCCGCTGTCTTCTTTCCTCAGCACCGGCATCTTAACTATGGGAACATGGCTGTGACAGCTTGTGGCTTCACAGTCGGGTGCCCACTGCGCATCATGAAAGGTCAAAGCAGTGGCAGAATTACCGGGGGTCGCAGTTGCAGTTGCGACAGGGCCCGGCATTCCGCCACTGTGGGGGGGCCCAGCGGGGTTGCTCTTTACACACGCTCTGAGCGGAGATCGTGTGTCATATAACAACAGCACAGAGAGACACCGGCGGCGGCATTAATGTTCTATTTGTCGGTCCTCTCTGGCACGGATGAGATAGGACACACAGCTGATCTCACGGCTCCCCCTTCTCCCCCCTCCCCTCTCCTGTGTGCTCCGCGGGCAGTCTAGTGTGAAGCTAAAGAGCTCACATTTCTCGCGGAGCACACAGGAGAGGGGAGGGGGGAGAAGGGGGAGCCGTGAGATCAGCTGTGTGTCCTGATGGGACACTGATAGAAGGCACTGATGAGCACTGATAGAAGGCACTGATGGGCACTGATAGAAGGCACTGATGGGCACTGATAGAAGGCACTGATGGGCACTGATAGAAGGCACTGATGAGCACTGATAGAAGGCACTGATGGGTACTGATAGAAGGCCCTGATGGGCACTGATAGAAGGCACTGATGGGCACTGATAGACGGCACTGATGAGCACTGATAGACGGCACTGATGGGCACTGATAGAAGGCACTGATAGACGGCACTGATGAGCATTGATAGAAGGCACTGATGGGCACTGATAGAAAGCACTGATGGGCACTGATAGAAGGCACTGATAGAAAGCACTGATGGGCGCTGATAGAAGGCACTGATGATTGGGGCACTGATTATCAGTGTAAACAATTTACTGACATTCTTGATAGTTAACGGCAGTCCTTTCCTCACACAGACACAGCGTGTGAGGAAAGGGCTGTGGATAACCGGCAAGTCTGTTTACATGTGATCAGCTGATCACATGGTAAAGGGCCGATGTGATTGCGCTGGATGCACGTCCCAGGGGTCATGCAGGAAGCACGGTTTTGGGAGGATGTCCATGGACACTCTCCCAAAATTGGAAGCCCGGGGCTCGGATGGAAGGGGGGCCCATCATGGTTTCTTGCACCGGGGCCCTGAAGGTTCTAGTTACGCCTCTGGGTCAAAGCAGTCGTCTGGGACCTGTCACGTGTCCCTAAAGATGGCGCGGGGGGGGGGGGATGTCGGAGAGGGAAAAGAACTTCCGATCGCCCAGGCGGTCGGAGCAGAAGTGGGAGTGGGTACCTGTCAAAATCAGGTACTAGCTCCTCAAAAGTACCAATTCTTCAAGAGGAGTGGGGGAAGAGGCCATAACTGTGTCTGCTGTGCCATCATGTTAGCTAACCCATAGTGCTCTGGGAATTTAGTTAAATATTGAATGTGTATTTGTGAAATAAAGATTGTGTACAGTTGTTTATACAAATAAACACGCACAACCTCTTTATGATCCAACAACACTAAAGCATGCCTTTCACAGTCCAATTCAAGTAACGCAGCCTAATTAGCCTTGGCTTGCATTTACTAAGTCATGTGCATAGCTCCCAACTGTCCCTGATTTCGAGGGACTGTCCCTGATTTGGAGCAATGCCCCTCTGTCCCTCTTTCCTCCTCATTTGTCCTTAATTTTGGTCCGATCTATATAGTTGTATATAAAATGCACTTTTTATCTATCAAAAAGTGTTTCTCAGTGCTATACCTTTCATCTGATTTCTAAATTGCTGCATTTGTAAATTCCAAAAGCCAATATAAAGGAATAGTAGTGGTAAAAAAAGTACTTGTGGGTTTAACCAATCTTGTTTTTTTTGCAGCACTACAGAAGGTTTTTCACCTTAATGCATAGAATGCATTAAAGTGAAAAACCATGAGGGTTTACAACCCCTTTAATGCTGCCCATGCGCTAGTAGAATTTAATTTGAACTTTTTCAATTTAAGAACATTTGTTCAATTTTCTAATTGTTAATGGCATAATTATTATTATAAAGAATTTATATAGCGCCAACGGTTTGTGCAGCGCTTTACAATATAAAGGGAGACAACACAGCAACAATACAATAGGGTTAGGAGGGCCCGTTTCCTGTGAGCTTACAATCTCAACTCAATGTTTCATTTTTGACCACAAAGACTGAAAAATTTCAAAGAAGTGCAATGGAAATTTTGTCTTGAACAAATTTCTAACAGGGAATGTGGTTTTTGTTTGGTAAAGTCCATTTATTCCAAGCTTGAATGTTTAAAGCAAACAACATTTTTAAGTGCTTTCAAATGACATTCATCAAGTCAATAAATGTACTGAGAATATTTGTACTAATGTTTGTATTTGGTTGGAAAATCCACTAGTGTATGGCCAGCTTTAGGCACCAGATCATTGCCCAGGAACCTGTATGCTGTAATAGCTATGAATTGGAAGCTTTAATCAGGGAGTACATTCCCTTTAAATGCAAGTATAAACTGTTAAGTCCCAAATTAATTCACACAGTCATATAGCAACTTTTAAAGATTGTGTCTGTTGACCCCTCCTTCACAAAAGAATGATTCTCTGTAAAGAATTATGTCAGCTGCCCCCTAGTGGCTTCTCCAGGGGGAAGAAATGATAAAGCTGAATTCCAGGAATTCAGACACTTTGTAAAAAGGTCAGACACACTAGGAGTTAAGGCCAAGGAGGTTCATGACATCTCTTGAACTTACCTCTTATTTATATCTCACAAGGTTATGGCTCTGCCGGTTTTATACTCTGGGCTGTGAGCGAGGAGTGAGAGGCACACACAGGAGCTATGCCCGCTCCTTCCCTCTGCTTCCTATTCAGAGAAGCCTTTGTATTTTGTTAGTTCACATAATACAAAGGCTTCTCTGATTAGGTAGGGGGGGAGGGGCATGCATAGCTGCTGCACCAACTCTAATGTTGAAGATGCTTAGACTTGAAGCATTAGAGTCAGGTTCCCGGAAATACTATGATAACCGTCTTCCAGAAGTGCAATAAAACTGTCAGATGTAAATGAAATGACAGCAATAAGTCCAGGAGATGACAAATATCTCCTTGGAATTAACTCACATTTGTGCCTTCACTTTACAAAGGAGCAGAGATACTGGAATTCGGCTTTAATGTCACAGTCAGGGACAGTGTGAGATTTGCTGAAAACCTAAAACAGTTCTGCCAGAGTTAGGAAGGCTTTACTTGCCAGTGTTCTATAAATTTTGGCAGAGGCCAAAGAAATACAGTGTAAAAGAGACATTTGGTGTTTCTATATATGGCCAACAGAATATTAGCTTTCAGATTTTGACAAACTTTAGAATATCATTTTTAATGGTGCGCTCAACAAAATCAGACTTGCATGCCATATTGTATAGAGCACACTGTATCCAAACAAAAGCAAAATTAAACTTGGCACACAAAAAATCTTTGCACTAGTCCAAAATCTCTATGCAAGGCATGCAGTGGACAAAGGAAAGTAGGTGCTCAAGGCAAAAGGCACTCAAAATTCAATGGTCCACAGTAATCCAACACCAGGCCCATAGTTAGAAGAAAGGGGGATTCAGGAACCATCAGGTATGTGACTGTTTACTATAAAATGCAACGAATTGTATTTGTATTAAGATTTTTAAATGTACCTGTGGCATGAGTGAAACCTGTGTACAGGTGCTACTGTATTGATAAGGTACAGATAGAAATAAAGGGAAAGTTCTCATGTCTCACAGTCCTATAAAAACAGAAGGGTCCTAAACTAGCTGCCCTTTTGCCAGAAAACCCCAGGTAGCAAATATTGTTCTATTTTCACTGAACTGAAAGTGTTTTTCTGCTCTTTGTGCCCCCAACTGGAGGGATTTCCCAAAACTTCCTCTCCTGACTAATAAAATGATTGACAAATAGTGATTGAGTAAAAATGTCATAGATGTTTTCTCTTCTACACTGTCTAAAACTTAAAAAAAAAAAAGAAGGTTGCAGGTATACTTATTGTCAAAAGAACAAACTGTTTAACTGCCACTAGAGGGAGACATTGGATCACTAAGGTGCAGACTTGTAAGCAAGATAACGTCAAGAGAGAAAAGCAGATCTATGAAAGGTCTAATTTGTTGCTATGGGCTGCAGCTCTCTTTGTTCTCCAGAGTTGCCTTGATTGAGAAAAAAAACAATTCCTTAGCACACAGAATGGATTTTACGCACAGTACAGCAAAGAACATTTTCCACCAAAGTACCAGACGACTAAGATCATTTTCCAACAAAATAACCCTTGTGAAGCCAATACTGTCAAAATAATAATCCTCAAAGTTTTTGCCCATTTGAGACCACTGAATCCCATCATCCTTACAATAACATTAAAGTGCTTATGTATTAAGAACACAAGACAAGTTGTAACTCACCGTCCTGAAAGACACGTTCCACATTGAGTCCATAGGTGGCACATGTTTCATAGTAAGTGCATCGCTTGAGGTCATTGGAAAGCTTTCGTGCACGGGAATCATCGATGACACGGGGGTTAGTGCAACTAATGGCGTCTGAAAAGACAGATAAAATAAACATTATTGTTGGGGGGCACAGGGGTAGGTTCTGGATCATGTTATACCCTAAATATGGCTGTAATGTGTAAACCCTCACCTTGTAAAACATCTCATTCAGTTTAAAATAGAGATGAAATGCAAAACATATCAAAAAACATATATTTTTTCCCTTTTTTATAAGTGATCACATCCCCTCTGTTCTAAACTGCATAAGAGCTGGGGCAGGGGAAGCAGCAGCAGTACACTGAGCTTCCCAGTGGATGGCTGTGCAGCAGGGGTGTGTCAGGACAAGTTTGATCATTGGAGGCAGGGCCACTGATAGGGGGAGGGCACCGGTCCTCTTGTAGGGGGCCCAAGCACACATTGGGGGCCCACACAGGGACAGGGATTTGTAATGGACGACAATTGCAGAACTCTTCCTCTGGCAGCTGAAAGCTGGTCTCTCCCCCTCTCCCTGCTGCCAGCGTTTATCTGCTGAGAAAGAGACAACTGTCCCTCACTAATCACCCTCCCTGTGCCGGTCCCCCTCCCAGCACTGGCTCTAATGTTAGCTCTGCTCCTGAGTTTGTTATCTCTGTAACTTTGTTTCTCTGATCCCGGCGCTCCAATTTCCCAGCCTTTATATTTTTTCATCTCATCTTCATTTTATTTTTTTTTTAACTCAGTTTTGTCTTTCAGATTTAGCAGGAATGTTGTATTTGTGTCTGCTAATAATGATTTTATTGTATTTTTAGAAAAATATAGCTTCAATACTTTCTTGGGAGGGGGGGCTGTCAGGTAGTCTGTACAGGGCCCCACAATTTCTATCAGCAGCCCTGCTTGGAGGAGAGCATACGGAGTTCCCAGCATAGCTAGAGAACTGACCACGGTATGTTCTCCTGCTTAGTGTGGTCAGTTTTTAATATGAAAGCAGAGGGACTGGCAGGAACACCAGGGATTTTACATAAAAGAAGAAATACAAAGAGAACAGGATACTTTCTCATAAAAGTACAGCAGGTACATATCAGGAATATGAAGTGTCGTGTAACAAACGCTTTAATTAACATTTTGTGGTGCACATGCTTAATTTCCTATCTATTTTGTGTTTTATTTTTGTATGTTTTTGCTACCTTGTGCGGTACATTTGTACCTTTTTTGTATTATTGACATCTTGTTTTAGTATATGAAAACTTCCAATAAACTTAGATTGAACACAAAAGGTGGACTTCGTATTCTTCATGTAGTGTTTAAAGGCTAAGTATACAACATAAGTGTCAGTGTGCGCTAATATTTGCATTTACAAGACAGACACACCGACTTTGTGCTGGTCATGTAAACACATGAATAAAGCAAAACTGAAGACAAAATAAATCCCCAGGTCGCAACAGTGATGATGGTTAAATAAAGTGGATGATAATTGCGTTCACTGCAAAAGCAATAAATGCTTACATAAGTGAGTTCAAGTTCTAAGCGATTGCAAACCTGTGAAAAAGTAATCGTCGTGCTAATTTGTGCCCTCATCAAACTGACATAACCTTATCTTTATTTTAAGTAAACAAGTTACGCAACCCCCCCCCCCCCCCCCCATAGCAATGTAGAGCTGAAAGGGAAATAAAGCTCTCCTATAGTAATATGCATACGTTAATGAGTTTTACTATTTCACTGTCAGTGTTACATAAACTCACACTGACATGATATCATTAAAAAGGAACTGCATCCTCCCGCATTTTATTTTCTATCCATTCTTACCTTTTCTGCTGGGTTTGTCTTAAAAAAAATACCACCACCATTCACCCGGCCAATTAAAGAAGTGTTTGCTGCAATCTGTACCCCCACCACCACCACATGCTCGTGCTCTACCATCTCCTTTCCTACATTATCAGGGGGCTGGTTGCCTCTTTCTGCCGGCCCTCAGATTATGTGCCATGGTACAGGCAGTGTGTACTGGAGAGTTCCCAGTGCATGTACAGTGTTTACCTAAAAATATATATTAGTGAAACATTAATATTTGAAAAAGTGGTAAAGAGTAAAGGGCTACTTTAATTTAATATTTTGGGGTAAATATTTAGTGTGTGCTTATGGCACTTAAATGTTGTGTTGGGAAATATTACATGAAAATAAATTTTTTCCTATTTTTTTTACCATTTTCTCTCTAAAACGAAGGAATCTGTTCTATCAGATCTTCAATATGAGTTGTAAATTAGATTTGAACAGTGTCTGTCCTAACAAAGGGTAAGGCTGGCCATACACAGAGCAAATTTCTTTGCTGCAACTACGAGTTGCAGCAAAGAAATTTGCTAGATTCCCCCCATCAACACAGACAGTGTTGATTCTGGAATCTCTCCCGCCAGGCGATTGTCTTCTCCTGGCAGGGGGGGGACCATTCACACTGGGAGAAGACCGTGATTATCGCTAGCTGCCATTGTAGCCTCTAGCAATAATCGCAAGAGAATCTAACAGGCTGGTGAGAATCCAGCAGGCTGGTTGTACCCAAGTTGATCGACCAATCAACTTGGTACATTCAGCCTGCCCATTAACGGTTCGAATCTTGGCTGGGTCCTGCTGAACCAGCCAAGATTCTAACGGTGTATAGCTTTCCTTCTGCATTGTATGTTAATGAGGGATAGTTTTGTATGTGAATGAGGGATAGATTTGTTTTTAGGTATGCTGTGTAAACAGGAAAAACAAACACATAGTGGGGTTTTCTCAAGTTTAATTGCACTAGTGGAACACACATACATACATACACATATATATATATATATACATACACACACACACACACACATACATACATATATATAATATGTTCGGCTAGACTACAAAACCTATACCAATAGAACATGTAATGTGTGAAACAGACATCACCGAAACAAAAATACAAAACTCTGGGATTTAGGGAAAAAAGGCCTGGTGATCTAAGTGGTTAAAAAAAATCAGTTTGTAAAGCCAGATTGTAATGCAGTTAGCTGTATGTCCAGTAGATGGTGCTATTTGCACACATTTGGAACTCAAGCAGACAGCATTGAACAGCTGATTTGTGGGTGCTGGATTTACTCACCCTGAGTTCCCACCAGAACCATGGGGATCTCATTGGTGTTGCGGTAGTTGGCAAGGCGGCTGTAGTAGTGATAGACTGTCTGGAAACTGATCTCATCCTCCAGGCTGAAGACAAAAATCACAGCATCCACCCACATAGCAAACTAAAGAAAATAAACGATATTTAGAGCAAAACAAAATCAGGAAAAAAAAAAACTAGAAAATTAAATGCATACACAATAGCTTAAGACAGAAGATAACGTGACGATAAATGTGCTAGGTCTAACACAACTCATAATAAGGAATATTAATGACACATTAAAGAGATAAAGGACCAATCCCAGAAGAGATATTAGTGAACGGATGACGTTATCCAGGAAACATTGTGTGCTGTGCCGTCATATTCTGCTCACTTTATCTCACCTAAAGATCCTTCATCTTGGGCTTTTTGAGCAGGACAAGAATTTCAACAATCTATTTTTTTCCAGCGCTAAAAATGTGTACAATGTAGAGTTTTTACGTCCTATACATTTGTCACTCGCAAGCTATGGCATTCAAGATACATTCATTCATACCCTAAATTTAAAGCAGAACTAAAGTCAACCTAACCCCTGATTACTTTCATATATTACATGTTTACCATATGCAGTCAGCAGGTGGAGCTCGAGGGTCAGCTCTCTGCAAGTTTTCTTCTATGCTGTAAATAATATTTCTTGCTGTTCAGTTCTGTTCCCAACACTGCCTGCTGATCATTCCTCTTTAAGAGGAGGGACAGACCACCCTTCACCATCTATAATTCACACAGCTCTGTATGGAATTACTTTTAGGCTGGGTTCACACCATTGCGAATTGGATGCGGATTTCCCTGCATCTAATTCACATGTCAGGAGACTGTGACCGGCTCTCTATGGAATAGAGGAAGAGTAGAGGAAGGTTAGAGCTCCCTTCACCTTTTTATTGCTGTCTTTGTAGATTTTTCCTCTCTTCCTGTCATGGTTACAACATTGTCAACGGTAAAGGAAGTCAGGGCAAATCTCCTACAGTAAACCTCAGTCAGTAATAAAACCATTGTACATATTCGCCAGCACACCAGAAATCTTCAGTTACCGTCCAAAGGTTTTTATTGCAGATGGATCACATCACAAAGACAAGTGCAACGTTTTGGAGCCACACAGGACCCCTTCATCAGACATATGATGATCACATGATGATCACATGCCTGACGAAGGGGTCCTGTGTGGCTCAGAAACGTTGCACTTGTCTTTGTGATGTGATTTATCTGTAATAAAAACCTTTGGACGGCAACTGAAGATTTCTGGTGTGCTGGCGAATATGTACATTGGCTTGGTTTTCTGGTATCCAGCTGGTAATTGCTGAAGCACCCATTATTGATGAGTCTTGTTTCCAGAAAGGTGTGCGATAGTAATATTGACAAGACAGTAATAAAAACATGACAGAGCGTCTAATCCTTCCCTATTTCTAATAAGGACAAAAACATTTTTACTGTAGCTGGAGCAGGTAAAAATAAAATTGTCCAAAACAATTGCAGCTTCCCTTTAGGGTTACTTTATGTGAGACACCTAACACATTGATAATAATCTTTTCAGATCCAATGTTTTAAAGGATAAACCCATATCAGGCAAACCTAGCCAATTACTATACTGACAAAGTACAACATCGAGGAAAGTTTTCACTGAAACGTTTTACAGGGCCTTTAGGTAGAACTTCACTTTTATCTGTAGCCAGACACCTTATCTGACCATGGACATCATTCTGCGTATCTGTGACAAATGACCACCCCTGAATGTAATATATATATATATATATATATATATATATATATATATATATATATATATATATATATATATATACACACACACACAGCAGTGGAGGTGGAAAAGAGGTATGAACGGTTTCTTTACAAATGATAGGAGATATAAACTGAACAAAGACTCTATGGGGGAGATTTACTAAAACTGGAGGACTGAGAATCTGGTGCAGCTGTGCATAGTAACCAATCGGCTTCTAACCTCAGCTTCTTCAATTATGCTTTGGCAATAAAACCTGGAAGCTGATTAGTTTCCATGCAGAACTGCAACAGATTGCATACTCTCCAGTTTTAGTAAATAGTCCCCTATGAGGCAGGCTGAAGATGTGTAGGCGCAGCTCACTCATTTCCAGACCACCCGGCCTTCAGCCAGATCAGCTGTCTGGTGTACTCAAGAAATACCAAGAACAAATACAAAAGCTCTGGACAGTAAAGTACAATAAAGGCAAAACGTTTCTTTTAGTTGTGGACAGAGTGAAGATGGATTAGAACATCAATTAGGTCTTTATTGCTGTCTGTGTCCTCATTAAGCAGATTCACCCTCCCTATTTGTCCTGTTTATCAGGATCATTGAAAGTAGAAGAAAATTAGCAATGCACCGAAATTTTCGGCCGGCAAAAATCATCTGCCAAAAATAAGGTTTTCAGCCTTGTGCCGAAAGAAAAAAAGGTGCCGATAATGGCTGCTGAAAATGTTTTACTGCGATTCTACCGTGCTTATGGTGTGTTTTTCATAGGTCATGCGACTCGAAAAATGCATTAAATACACAACACTGGTGCATTTTTGATGTGTCCTTGCTGCATTTGCAATGCATTTGAATGGGGAGGTGCATTTTTGATGCGTTTTTTTTTAACCGACCAAATATGCATCAAAAATGCAGCAAGCAGGATTTTTAACACTGCTTCAAAAAGGTACCGATAATGGCCGACAAATTCATATTCATTTAAATTCATGATATTAATTAAAAAGTTGAATATAAACACAATAATTTTAAAATAAATTTTATTTTATATATATATATATATTTTTTTATTTATTTTTTTTATTTAAAAATGTCAACTTCGGTTTCTACCTGAATTTTTGGTCTTGGCACAAAAATTTTCATTTCGATTCTGGTGACCCCAAGGGATTCCCTTAATTTTCTCACTTCCTGTTTGGATATGGGACAGGAAGTGAAGGGAAAATCTCCCCAATGGGACACAGATGGCGAAAATACACCTTCAAGGGGTTATAACCCTCCCTTACCATATCCAAAATGAGAAGAAAAAAAAAAGTTTTGCCTTTAGCTCTTTAAGTTATGACACTGTATTTGTAATCAAGTTAAATCTTCCTAATAATAAGAGAGATGGGTTAGCAACAGAGAGAAGGACCATGAAAGTTCACTTGAAGACATCTTACTTGTGCTTCTGGCGGTCCACCTTCATCACGGATGAGTAGGAGGTAGCTCTGTCCATCAACTACAATCTCCTTCTTGAATCTCCCACCTGTCACAGACAATACCGTGTTAATCAGTGTCACAAACCGTCAAGCTTACAGGACAGGATATGGATGGAAGGAGAGACGAAAGGAAACCGTGGATCTTGCTTGTAAAAGACTTGCATGCACAGGAGCGTGGTAAGGACAAGGGACACTTAAAGCTGCCATGGTTCCAGTAGGGACACCCCTGTACACCTTTAGCTAAAGGACCACTAAACCCCAATTAACTAGTTCATGTAAAGTGTTTCTAACAACAATCATGTATGGATAAAGCTTCAGAAGATTATCAGATGACGAGGGTATAGTGGGGGAAATACAAAGCTGTCCTCCAGCCCACAGTCTTGTAGGATACCAACGAAGTGTCATTTTTGGTGCCACCTTTGTAGAAAATGTACAGAGGTTGGTACTTTTCAATACATAGCCGTGATTATCATCAGTGGCTTATTTGGTTTTAGCATAGTGATATTGTAAGTGTGGTTTTTAGTGGGCAATTTATTCAGTGCAAAACTCTGGAGGGTTTCTAGAGGCATCTCTTCATTGCAGATTATTGGGTGGCACTGGCTGAAGGTGCTTATTGGGTGTCATTCATTCATGGATCATTAAAGCCTCGCTCTCCATTCACTGTATGGTTCTGGTAGCTGCATGAAGCCCGGTATACACTAGGCCCATACAGTAGCTCACCAGATGTGTTCTCCTGTAGCAGGATATCCTTTCACAAACAAAATCCATGTGGTTAGTATTCTACAATATAGATGAATAAACTGTGCCAGAGCCCCACAAGCAGGGCAGTGCTGCATTTCAGAACTGGTTTCCCAAACCCTTGATACTTAGTAAAATGCCAAACGGTAGTGTGATTTATACCCAGAAAGAAGGTTGGATTTTCCTTTATATTCTGCAGCACTGCCCTGAACAGGCGACTCATAAAACACACGGTGTCACACAGAATGAAAAAGTCACCACGGGACAAGGTGAATCTTGATGAATGGGAAGATGGAACAAAAAGTACAAAAAAGCCACCCGTATACCCCAAACCTTTATCCCAACAGGCAAGCCTCACCTGAGGACAACACAAACGCACAGTGCTACATAGAAAAGCCCAATATTAATACCGTTCCCTTATCTTCCACTACACCATTTACTAATAAAAGAGAAGAAAATACACACTCCTTGTGATCCAAGTCACTGCTTTATAAGAAATGGAGCCTGTGATTACTAAAAATGCATACACAATAATTCATGTTGAATTGGTCACATAAGCCTCATAGTAAAGTAGAACTGTGGCTAGGCTAGCATTCAAATATCTACTGTGGCCTAATGTACACGGGACGCCGAGGCAACTTCTTCTGAACGTTTTTTTGACAGCTTGAAACCGGCATTTAAAAAAGCCAGTTTAGCCATGTTTGCATGCCGCGTTTAGTGGCGTTTAGTGGCGTTTGCATCTAGGAGCGTTTATTTAAGATATCATAAGACCCTCCCAAAGCACAAAAAATAATATTATTTACGGTAACTATTTCAGCCATTCTGTGAGTGGCAGCAGCTGAGAGAGCAGCAGTGTACTTGTATCTACCTCAATTTCGGTGCTTTTACTATGGATCCCATAATGACCATATCTGAGGAAATTAAAAAAAGCCAGATATTAAATTTCATGGAACTATGTTTGATCAAGTCGGGGTCAAGCTCAATGGTGGGGTCATCTGGTTCAAATCTAACAATATATATAGGTCAAATTCCAATTCTATTTTGGCTAACAGCAATACTAGTGGTGTATTGGATGGGATCATGGGCTCATTGGGGGTATATAAATGGTCTATGAAGCATTGCAAGCAATTACAAGTTTTTAAATTATTTTCTTAGTGGTTTTTCATCATTTGCTATAATTTTTAAGTTTTGTAATGTAAAAAAAATAGGGAACCTTTAAAAACGCTTCTAAACGAAAATGCGGCTAAACGTAGTTGGCATCTGAAACGTCGGAAACGTTGGCGTTTGAACTCATTTTTTTACCTTCAAAAAAAAAAGACTCTAAACGCAACTACCTAAAAACGACATTAACCATTAGCTGCCCGCCCACTGTCATATGACGGCGGGACGAGGCAGCTGTTGTTCTGGGCGGACGTCATATGACGTGATCGCCCTCCCGAGCCACTAGGGGGTGCGTGCATGCCGCCAAGTCATTCGGGACCCGATGCGCGTGCCCAGCAGCCGTGATGTCTGCTGGGCACCCGCGATTGCCAGGTAACAGAGCAGGACCGTGGATCTGTGTATGTAAACACACAGATCCACGTCCTGTCAGAGGAGAGGAGACTGATGGTGTGTCCCTTGTACATAGGGACGCCGATCGGTCACCTCCCCCAGTCAGTCCCCCCCCCCCCCCAGTTAGAATCACTCCCCTAGGACACACATTAACCCCTCGATCACCCCCAGTCTTAACCCCTTCCCTGCCAGTCTCATTTACACAGTAATCAATGCATTTTTACAGCACGGATCGCTGTATAAATGTGAATGGTCCCAAAAATGTGTCAAAAGTGTCAGATATGTCCGCCGCAATATCGCAGTCACAATAAAAATTGCAGATCGCCGCCTTTACTAGTAAAAAAAAAAAAAAATTGCTATAAATCTATCCCCTATTTTGTAGACGCTATAACTTTTGCGCAAACCAATCAATATACGCTTATTGCGATTTTTTTTTTTACCAAAAATATGTAGAAATATACATATCGGATTAAACTGAGGGAAAAATTTGTTTAAAAAAAAATTGGATCTTTATTATAGCAAAAAGTAAAAAATATTGTGTTTTTTCAAACTTGTCCCTCTTCTTTTGTTTATAGCGCAATAAATAAAAAATGCAGAGGTGATCAAATACCACCAAAAGAAAGCTCTAGAAAGAAAGCTGAAAAATGGCCTGGGCAGGAAGGGGGTGAAAGTGCCCAGTATTGAGGTGGTTAAACTAACCTGTGTACATGTACACATAAGATAACATTGGATGCGTTCAGGCACAGCTGAAAAAAAAAGCATCCAACTGCCTCTGAACGTTCGTTTACCAGCAGCAGTGTTAGGACTCATTTACATTAATTTAATTTTTATATTGTAAAGCGCTGCGTAAACTGTTGGCGCTATATAAATCCTGTATAATAATAATAATAACATAGGTGTGTGACTTTACACAGGCTCTTGCTGGTAGAAACATCACAGATGCTGGCAGATCTTACTGCAACCTCTGCTATGCTTCCATGCAGTGGTATCTTGTACTGCACCGCATTTTTTGCCACCCCCCCCCCCCTCCAAAAAAAAAAAACACGGGCCGCCACTTCTTACATGTGTACCCATAAATGGCACCTATTGGCCACCAATGCGGCTCAGGGCCACCTGCGTCTCTGAATACACATGACTGATGTCAACATGTCCGCCATGACCAATTGGTCATTCACGCAGTAGCGGTGCACAATGATCTCGGCTGATTCTGAAAGACCAAAGACCAGGCACAGTATAAATAAATCACTCATTCAGGGCCTTGATGACCCTGAACAGCAGTTGCAGCTAATAGTGTGCCTTAAACCTATATGCATGGAAATGTTAGCAAAAACATTTACCTTCATACATCATAAAATACGCCCCCCACACGTAACCATGTCCTAGTCTCTTACACTGCTGTACTCAGGGGAACATTACTCTCTCCAGCACAGCTGTCTGAATAGGCCCATAGCCATCCTGGGCGCTGCATACCAAAGTATGCATTGTAGGCATCCGGATGTGGTGTTTTTATATGCTTATCTGAATGAGCCCTTATTTTATCAACTTCCCTTATCAGCAAATGCTTGTCAACCTGACAGCCTTTTAAAAGAGAAGTATGAGAATGGCAAACGATTAAACCATACTTACTAGACAGTTGCAGCACTGATCCCAGCTGCAGCTATCCTCCCTGGCATTACCCCGAGAACTGAGTGATCAAACACCACTGATCACTCAGTTCTCCCCTCTGCTTGAGGCAGAGAGCGGCGGCTGTCAGTCACTGATGCTCTGCTTTGCCCCTCCAGCGCTCACTGGAGTGCTGGGCTGTAAAGGGGCTGGCTCAGGCTCTCAGCAAAGTACTGGGATTAGACTTGAACATTATTGCTTCTCTTGTGGAATTTGAGGACAAATTATTCCACAATGCCTACAGATACAGAGATCAGTGAGGACTTGTTTTAAAGCCTATTTTCTGCTGGTTAATAGTCTTTGAATGTCCACAGCCTGGCCACATATGAGCATGAATAAGAACAGCAGAGAGGGATAAAGCTACTACTCTTGCCCCGTGGTTATCACGGAGATGGCTTGCTGTAATGCTTTACCACTTCTACATAAACACACATATACTCAAAATGCTGATTCACTTAAAAGGAGGAGATGGCTTGCTGTAATGCTTTACCACTTCTACACACACGTATACTCAAAATGCTGATTCACTTAAAAGGCGGAGATGGCTTGCTGTAATGCTTGGGCAAGTCTACACACATATACTCAAAATGCTGATTCACTTAACCAAAGGCTACAGGACACACATGGACAATTGTTACCGGAAGCACCACTGAAAACAGATGCTGGCAGCACTCAATGAATGCCTTTTCTGTTGGTGAAATTGTTTTATAAACGAGGTAAACATTACCTGGCACATACACACTGACTGGCCATTCACCTGTTCTATTGCTTGGTAACACAAATTGCTAATCAGCTAATCACATGGCAGCAACTCAATGCATTTAGGCATCTAGATGTTGTGAAGACTACTTGCTGAAGTTCAAACTGAGCATCAGAATGGGGAAGAAAGGAGATTTAAGTGACTTTGAACGTGGAATGGTTGTTGGTGCCAGATGGACTTGTCTGAGCATTTCAAAAACTGCTGATCTACCGGGATTTTCATGCACAACCATCTCTAGGGCTTACAGAGAATGGTCCGAAAAAGAGAAAATATCCAGTGAGCGGCAGTTGTGTGGATGGAAATGCCTTGGTGATGTCAGCGGTCAGAGGAGAATGGGCAGACTGGTTCGAGGTGACAAAAAGGCAACAGCAACTCAAATAACCACTCGTTACAACCAAGGTATGCAGAATACCATCTCTGAACGCAACACACATCGAACCTTGAATCAGATGGACTACAGCAGCAGAAGTTCATGACGGGGGCCACTCCTGTCAGCTAAGAAAAGGAAACCGAGGCTACAATTTGTACAGGCTCACCAAAATTGTACAATAGAAGTATGGAAAAACATTGCCTGGTCTGATGAGTCTCAATATCAGATGCGACATTCAGATGGTCGGGTCAGAATTTGGTGTAAACATGAAATCATGGATCCATCCTGCCTTGTATCAATGGTTCAGGCTGGTGGTGGTGTAATGGTGTGGGGGATATTTTCGTGGCACACTTTGGGCCTCTTAGTACTAATTGAGCTTTGTTTAAATGCCACGGCCTACCTGAGTATTGTTACTGACCATGTCCATCCCTTTATGACTACAGTGTACCCATCTTCTGATGACTACTTCCAGCAGGATGATGCACCATGTCACAAAGCTCAAATCATCTCCAACTGGTTTCTTGAACATGACAATGAGATCACTGTACTCCAATGGCCTCCACAGTCACCACATCTCAATCCAATAGAGCACCTTTGGGATGTGGTGGAACAGGAGATTGGCATCATGGATGTGCAGCCGACAAATCTGCAGCAACTGCGTGAAGTTTTCATGTCAAAATGGATCAAAATCTCTGAGGAACGTTTCCAACACCTTGGTGACTCTGTACCATGAAGAATGAAGGCAGTTCTGAAGGCAAAAGGGGGTCCAGCCGGTGAGTGTATATGCCTCAAAGTTTTAATTCTTACTATTTTTTTCTATACATTATTGTTTATTAAATAGTTTACATAGAGGTGACTTTATTACAATCTAATCATTCTGTCCATTGTATAGAATATTTAGCTCTTAGAGTGTTCAGAGCTCTAGGTACCCCGGCTCAGTAACAAAGTATTGATGAAAATGATTTTAGGATGTTGGCAGTCATGTTTGTCTACAAGTCATTATTCAAACTCTGGCCTCCTGCTGGAGAAGTTTTTGTGGCTACAAAAAAGGAAATATGGAGAGATTTATAGATCTAGGCTGCCTGGCTGTATAAAACACATGCTGTAAATATCTTCATTTAGAGAAATAACACCGGACCTTCTGGACTGCATTATGCTCCAGCAATTACAATGTACTGTGGAAAAAAGTGTATTCCTGTGGGTGCAAGTGAGATGTGTACATGGAAAATGTGCATCATTGAGAAATCCCCTACCATGGTGGGTCTTGTGTGGGAGAGACCCTGCTGGAGCCACCTTCACATGTCACAGCTGCTGAGAATAATGCCAAATCCTATAGGCCAGCTCTGATCAAACAGGAGAAAGAGAGCCAATAGGAAAAGAGAATCTTTAGGGAATTGGATAGGAGGGTGGCCGGAGGCTGCAGCTGTATCCGTATACACAAATACTAAAGCAGCACAACAAGGGATATTAAAAAAACAAATTCAATAATAGAAGCCAATCAGAATTCATTTTAATAAGTGCTTGGTGACACCATACAGTGCTGTGTGAACGCATTGTTAAAAAACACATTGAATGGTTTGCTTTTTTCTTTCTATAAAATTCTCATGCGCTGTAGTGTGTACAGCTTGCCAGAACACGCTGCCCAAAATGCAACATGCCCTACTTTTTTCTGAGCACACTAGTGAAGCGAGTGTGAACTGAGTGTGAACCGAGTGTGAACCGAGTGTGAACCGAGTGTGAACCGAGTGTGAACCGAGTGTGAACCGAGTGTGAACCGAGTGTGAACCGAGTGTGAACTGAGGCCACTGACTGTAAAGTCAAATTGTCTTCTTCTTGCAACAGAACTGCATTGATCAACACTACTGATGTGATTTGATTGCTGCCTTCTGCACACCATTTGCCAGTTTCCATAAACCCAGACTATAGGTAAGGCCTCATTGTACACTGCTGCTCCTAAAACCCAGTTTTTGTAGCTTTTGCTGCTTTTTGCCAAAGTGCCTGAAAAAAAACTCAATAAAAGCCTATGGGGTTGATTTACTAAAGGCAAATAGATTGCAAGTGCAGTTGCTCCAGAGCTTAGTAAATACAGAATACTTTATTAATCCCAAAGGGAATTTGGGAAATTGTTACGACACAAACACACTTAAAGGGGTTGTAAACCCTTGTGTTTTTTCACCTTAATGCATCCTATGCATTAAGGTGAAAAAACTGGCACTTACCGCCCCCCCCCCCCAGCCTCACCTGAGCCCGTTTGTTCCCTCGGCGGAGACGCGCTCACCCACTCTGCCCAGGGTTCTCGGCTCTTGATTGGATAGATTGATAGCAGCGCAGCCATTGGCTCCCACTGCTGTCAATCAAATCCAATGACGTAGGGGGGCGGGGCCGAGTCCGGCATTCTGTGTCTATGGACGCAAATACTGGACTCGGTAACGCGCCCGCAAGATAACCCCCCTGGAAGAGCACTTCTCCTAGGGGATTTACTGATGTGAGGAGCCGCAAGCGATGTTGGGGGACCCCAGAAGACAATGATCGGGGGCACACTGTGCAAAACAAACTGCACAGTGGAGGTAAGTATGTCATCTGCAGATATCGCCCAAATCGCACCCTCCGCTCCTCCCAAGACCTCCTGCTCTCTAGCTCCCTTGTTACCTCCTCCCATGCTCGCCTTCAGGACTTCTCCAGAGCCTCTCCCATCCTCTGGAATTCCCTGCCCCAGTATGTCCGATCAGCCCCTACCCTGTCCACCTTTAAGAGATCCTTGAAAACTCATTTATTCAGGGAAGCCTATCCCACACCCACATAACTGTCCCTGAGCCACCCCCATCAAATCATTCTTTGCAGCTATTACCTTTTGTACCACCGCCCCCTCCCTTTAGAATGTAGGCTCTACGAGCAGGGCCCTCCTGTACCTTTTGTATTGAACTGTACTGTAATTGTGTTGTCCCCCTTATACATTGTAAAGCGCTGAGTAAACTGTTGGCGCTATATAAATCTCATATAATAATAATAATATAATAATAATATGTTTGTTATTAAAAAAAAAAAAAAAAAGAGAATTTACATCCCCTTTAACAAAGACAACACAAGATCACAACAATAAACTAAACAAGATGCAAAAACAGAACAAAATTACCAACAACAGCCATTAGCACCAAATAAACAAAATTAAAGCTACACTACAAAATATCCGTACAATTTAAATACAACATAGAATAAATAAAACAGATTAAAATAATAGACAAGCAAACTACCAAATACAAATATACCACTTTCTCTAAGGGCCCTTTCACACTGGGGCGGTTTGCAGGCGCTATTGCGCTAATAATAGCGCCTGAAAACCGACCCGAAAGTGCAGCTGCTTTGTCGGGGCTTTCACACTGGAGCGGTGTGCTAGCAGGACGGGAAAAAACGTCCTGTTAGCAACATCTACGGAGCGGTGAAGGAGCGGAGTATATACCGCTCCTTCACCGCTCCTGCCCATTGAAAACAATGGGACAGCACGGCTATACCGCCAGCAAAGCGCCTCTGCAGAGGCACTTTGCGGTGGTTTTTAACCCTTTCACGGTCCCTAGCAGGGGGTAAAACCGCCCCGCTAGCGGTCGAATACCGACGGTAAAGAGCCACTTACAATAACGCCGCCGCCGCCCCAGTGTAACACCATCCCAAATAATAACCAACATACTATAAAAACAACACAAAATCCTGATCATAAACCAGAACTAAATCTCTGCTGACTTCCATCATCCAATCATGTGCAAGGAAAAATGCTGTTTTTTTTTTTTATTTTCCTTGCACGTGATTGGGTCCTCTTTGCAAAGTGAAACTTTACCTCATTTACTAAGCTCTGGAGCAACTCATTTACTAAGCTATGGAGCAACTGCACTTTACAAAGTACACAGTCTATTTGCCTACAGTAAATCAACCCCTTTATGTCCAGCAGACTTTTACCAAAATGTAGGTGTTTAAAGGCAGCTAAATGCGCCTCTTCTGAATGCAGAAGAATTGCATTCAGGAGAGGGGAGTTTTGCCAGAAAAAAGTTGAACGCGGTCAAAACGCGAGTAAATGCATCTAAACACGCGTTAACGCTAGGCACGTTTAGCACTTTAATTTCAATGACCAAAAATAAATTATTATTCTAGCCAAAGAAATGAATTAATGCCTAAGCGCTGGACATTGCTAAATGCTGAAAAATGTGGCTAAGGCTCCTTTCACACTTGTGCGACCTGAAAGTCATGCGATTTTGCCGCGTTTTTTTCTCAATGACTGCCGCGACTTGAAGCAATGTCTGTGTAATCTTGAGGTCTATGGACCTCAAGTCGTATCAAAGTCAGACCAAAGTAGTGCAGGGACTACTTTGAAGTCGCTGCGACTTGAAGATGCAGATATGAATGGTACTCATTGGAAATCATGGGGAACGACTTGTCATGCGACTTTGCAGTCCCAAGTCACAGGACAAGTCGCACAAGTGTGAAAAGGGCCTAAAACGCGGTACACGTTTACTAGCATCCAGCATTTTTCTGCTGCCAGGAGAAAGGCATCTAGGCAACGTCCAATGTGCATGTAGCCTAAAGGGAACCTATCAAGGCAGACATGCTCATTTTTGCAGGCGCATGCTTTAAGCCGGCCATGCATGGATCGAAATTCGGAAAGTTCAGCAGGGACTGGACAAATTTCCATCAATGTATGGGCACTGTGGTTGTACAGAAGTCGATCTACAGATCTACTGTACATCTGTCCTGTTCAATTTTCCCCACTTGATCAGCGCTGCAGGCTATAGCCTGCAACACTGATCAGTGTTATTCTGATGGCGGGGAAGCCTCTCTGCTGTCAGATTACAATGACTAAGCAGGAGGATTTCCTCATCCACCTCGAATGTGTGGATAGGGGAATCGTTTTAGATTTCAGGTTGAGTGGCAAAAACTGACTCATGTACGGGTGGCTCATGAGATCTCATCCTTAGAGATCTCAACAGTTCAGTTGTAGTAGTAAGCAAAGGTTAAGATCACGGAGCATACACCTGCAAAAGACGTTAAAGAAAATTTGTCCGAAAAAAACTGCTGCAGGTATAAAGTGCTGGCAAGCTAAAGGGGTCCACAGGTATTTTCCGAAGACCCTGACCCTTCTTTTTCACCTGAATCCCAAGCTATTTTGCTACTCTCATGCTTTTCTAATGATAGCTCCCTTCTTCAATTTTTGCTTGATGTCATGATGGAAGTTTAAACAAATGAAAAGATGTGTCTATAGAAGCATTTTGAAGATGCATTCAGAAGTACTGGCACAACGTAAACATTTCTCAACAGACTTCATACATATACTGTAAGCACACATCTAGGTTTCCCATTGCAAGGGGAATGTTACCTAGTGGGCCGTGCATGGGAACTGTACTTAGCTGTATAGCAAAACAGAAACAAACATTTGGAAATGTGATATTTCTTCTGAAAGTAGACTGCACTGTCTGCCTGCATCAATGCTGTTCCTTGTCCTGTTCAAATGCTCTCCTATAGCTGTGGTCTCCTAACTGTGGCCCTTTGCTTGCTTTTACCCAGCCCTTGGGACACCAACAATGGAGCCCAATGACACCAATGGTGGGGCACAATTCCTCCCAATGACACCATCGATGGGGCACAATTCCTCCCAATGACACCATCAATGGGGCACAATTCCTCTTAATGACACCAAAGATGGGGCATTGTTTACTCCCACTGATGCCAGGTCATTTTCTACTCCTGATGGCCACGGCCCGGCCCCCCTAAAGTCTGAAGGACAGTAAACTGACCCTTTGTTTAGAAAGTTTGGAGACCCCTGACCTAGAGGGACTGCAAGTGGCAGGACTCTATAAACGTCAGGGGTTTGGGAGGTAAGTATTCAGTTTAAGGCTTCAGCAGTCAGTGTTGCAATCTAGCACATTTTAATTTGAAAGTTTAGACTATATCTACATTTTCCACATTTAAGTGTCCTCTTCACCTCATTGCTTTCAAAAACCTTTCAATATTACAAAATACAATGTTTGCATCTCACAAAGAATCGTAACCAAGTTGTGATCAGTAGAGTAAGACCAGATCTGGTACCAGACACTGACCAGGAAGAGGAAATTCCAACTTTGAAAAGCAAAATGCCAAGAAAATGACCTTTTCTGCAATATTCTTCTTTAGTCTGTCCCTTACAGAATTTCCTTTCAGCCAAGAGATGTCCCAAGTCTTCTGAACTGAATGATGGCCAGCATCACTAAATTCATTTCCTGTGAGCCCAGGTCTTAGGCTCTGATACAAAAGAGACGACAGTAGGAGGCAAACACCTGCAAGTTGACTGTAAGGCCTTTGGCACACCAGCAGTCCTGGTGGGATCTTGCCAGTTGCAGGATTGTTACAAAGGTCTAAGAATCTTCCCATCTGTTTCTACGGATTCGGTGGCTTGCTCACCAGGCCAGCAAAGAATTGTTGCAGAAACAGGTAGGCAGTTTCTTTCTTTGGCTCTCTAGCTGTTCTGTTGCTATTACTCATGGGATCAAGAATTTTAAGCCAGGCTATGGTGGGTTTTAAATTTAATTCCGTCAGAAAGAAGACATGTAAAATGTTATGAAAAGCAGGATAAGTGAACAGGCTGTTATGTATGTCTTGCAAACATTATTTCTGAAACATACTAACAACAGTCTATCATTAAAGATGCACAAGGGCCTGATTGCCTGAGATATATTCAAGGCTATTGTGCAATATATGTATAATTCAATAGCAAAAGTTGCTTATTACAAGAAGCAAAACCTCATCAAACTAATCTGATAGGTACTCAGTGGTCCAACCAGCTGAGCAGTGGCTGTAAGAATCCTCCTCCTGCTGTATTTAAATGTTTGGTATAAGATCTCTGTGTAGGCTTCTCCAGGCATATATTTCCCCAGTGACAGGTAGGGCTTCCTCCAGCTTTACTGTCCACTTCCATCAGCTCCCACAGCACCTCTGCTGTCACAACAAGTGACATGGAGCTGGCTGAACGAGATGCAGGAAGGTCGACTAATCTCATGAGAACCAGCAGTTTTGTACAGAAGAGCTGTCACCAACTGAGAATCACAAGAGGACTCCACAGCTACAGGATGCCATTACCTTACAGTGTAGTCAAAACTAAACAGAAGAATCAAGACATTGGAATAGGTCTGCAAAGACTTCTTACGCCAATACACAATCTCTGCTGTGATAAAAGATGAGCAAACAGAAAAAAAAACCTAAATCAAAACAATATTTGGTGTGACCATCCTTTGGCTTCAAACCAGCATCAATTCTTCTAGATACACTTCCAGAACACCCTGTTGTTCTTTACACTGTAGATAATTCCTAATGTCATTGGCTGTATGTTTGGGGTCATTTTCCTGCTGCAAAATAAATTTGGGGCCAATCACACACCTCCCTGAGGGTATGGCATGACGGGTAAGTATCTGCCTGTATTTCTCAGCTTTGCGGGCACCATTGAGCGGGCAATGATGAAGACCCTAGATGCAATGGTTGGCCAAGGAAACGTAATGACAAACCTTACTGATGCTGGGACAGACCTCTCCTGAACTATAGTCCATAAACTTATTACCAAAAGCGTTTTAAATGATTGCACACAAGTAATTCCATTGCAACACTACATGATAAATCTCAGCCAGCTTGTAACACGCAGACATCCAAACACATCCCATTAAAATATTTTACATTTTATTAAACACCTCTATTTCTGAAAGCATTCCTATTTACAGCATTTTCTTTCACACCTGCCTAAAACCTTTGTACACACACACAATATATATATATATATTGTGTGTACAAAGGTTTTAGGCAGGTGTGAAAGAAAATGCTGTAATATATATATATATATATATACACACACACACACACACACACACACACATATATATATATATATATATATATACACATACATAGTTCAACACTAACAACACTAAACACTCCCTACACTTCTACATTAAGACACCCAACATTTTGCCAAGATAAGCAGTAAAATACATTTGAAATGTAATAGTGATGAGCCAGAAACATAACAGTATATAATGCATATAAAAGAAGGGTAGACTGCAAGACAAAGCCCAAGACATGAAAAAAATTGTAAAATAATCAGAGATTGGAAAGACATAATAGAAAAGATCCCGTGAAACTATTGAGGTGATGGTGAAAAGGCAAGGAAAGAATAGAATAATAGGGAACAATAGGGAACAGAAAGAAATGACTTGAATCTGCCTGAGACAGGCAGGGAAAACAGGCAAAAGTCTGAGACAGGCAGGGACAACAGATGACATCCCGAGACAGGTAAGGAAAACAGGTGCCAACTTGGGACAGGCAGGGATAACATGTGACAGACTGGGACAGGCAGGCATAACAGGCAACAGCTTAGGACAGGTAGGCACAACAGGGACAGCATAGATGACACACTAACAGAGGATGAGATAAATTATTATTATTCACGATTTATATAGCGCCAACAGTTTACGCAGCGCTTTACAATGTATAGGGGGGACAACACAATTACAGTACAGTTAAATACAAAATAGTTTGGGATTGCAAGCACAGCCAGAAAAAGTTCTGGAAGAGCCAGCAAGAAACAGTGCTGTGATGAGAACATCTATACAAAGCAAAAAGGATCACTTCGACATTTGCCCCAATGACAAACATTACTGAGCTGGGACAGACCTCTCCTGAAATATAGTCCATAAACTTATTACCAAGTGTTTTAAATGATTGCGCACAATTCCATTGCAACACTACATGATAAATCTCAGGCAGCTTGTAACACGCAGACATCCAAACACATCTCATTAAAATATTTTACAGTCCTTCTCCATTACAATCGGTAGGTTTCCGGTCATCAGCCACTATTCCCAAGTACACTTTTCAACATTAGACAAATGATGCTTCTACATGACACAAAGTCTAGTGGGCAACATCGGGAAAACACAGGGAGTGTGATGAGAAGAACCCAAACTAGGAGATGCAAAGGAAAACAGAGAAGAGATGAAGAAACACAGAAAAGGAGTTAACTCTACGTCAGATATCTCAGCCGTCTCTCTGTCTCCTCAGCTTGTAGAGAATGTATATTTACCTGCATCCATATCTGCAAAGAACCAATGGGACAGGCAGTGAGGTAAAGAAGGAGCTTAGACAGTCAAAGACCAGGCGAGGATGCACCATGTACAAGATAGAGAGGCCGGAGGGTTCCTGGTACACCTCTTACATGACAGGAAGAAGACAGTAAGGAGGAACTAGAGACATTCTCATATATTACAAAGGGAAAATCAGCCAAATGTAAGTGAAAACTCTGACCAGCATTATTATAAGGAAAGGAGAAGGGTGCACAATTAAGAAAATGTATACTTTTTAATGATGTTAATTAATAGTACATGCACAGTTTATACTAAACAAAAATTATTTAAACTATTGCTGCATCCCGCCTCATCTCAGGCCAAAAAAGCATTTGGTATACATTTGGAAGATGATGGATATGGGCTTAAAATGTATAGATGAGCTGGTCGTGCAAGTTTCTTGTGGATACAAATGTATCACCTTTTGTTACACAGCAATATCTTCGTATTCTACAAAACAAAGAGGATGACGTGCACGGAAAACACATACCTTCTGGGGATTCCTCCTGAACATAAGTACCCGTCAGGTACCGGTGTACCAAAGCGGACTTCCCACTAGCTAGATTGCCCACAATGCCCTAGGAAAAAAAATAAAGAGAAAATCGTAAGGCAATGCTCCCCAACACCACCAGGAAACATTGAAGCTGAATTCCCAGCAGATGTAAAACACAAATTAATGCAACTTTGTATTCATTCATTCATGTGCTGACAAGAACTTTATAGGAGGAGACCACAAAGTGAGCAGAAGGATTCCCTCATCAGTCTGCTGGTACTCCTTCACAATTTAGACTGCAGGCTGGAGGTGGAGAGTGAACACCGCCATATTCTTTAGCAGTAAGTGGTGCTGTGAGATGGGGCTGTGTAAACAGTAAGTAAGCAGGGTTTTCCCATTTGTGACTTGTGTGTAATGAGCCGCTTTTAATTAGAAAGATACTTGCATGAGCATCTTGTATATTATATTTTCATACCTCTAATATTGGGGATAAAACAAAATACAGAGGTGTAAAAAAATTCCTTTACTATTAACAGTCCCTTCTCGTCCCATCGATGGGTAATTTAGTGTCACTAACTAGGAAGCATACAGTGCATGAGCACCAATAAATGGTCAAACAAGCAAAAGACTTACAGATCACACTAAACAAACCTCTACAGGCACACGTCCAATCCCTAAAAACACAAGAGGATGACAGCCAGAAACCAGAGCCTGGAGCAATAGAACAAGGGAAAACCAAAGTATGACAGATCAAGGACAAAAAGGAATGGAAGCTTCATGTACACGATGCATGGACAAGTTTGTTTGTTGTACATAACAAGCAACCGGTGCTTTCATTTATAATTGTTTGGTTAAACTGCCTTTTTTTTTTTTTTTTAAACTGTAAATCAGTGACATTTGGAGAAAAAAGTTAATCAATGTCAGTTCCTGGAATTCTATGTTTTGTTTAGGAGGCTTGACAGTGACTGGCCTTATTTGAATTATGCAGGAGGTCCATGAAACCTCATGTTATACACTGCGTGTGTGAGGACAGAAATATGGGGCTACCATTGCTGACTTGGTTTTAAAGGGTACAGACTTCAGGCCCATCATTGTGATCTGTGATCCCTAAGCTAGTAAGTCACTGATCTGGAACAAGAAGCTTACACCTTTCAGGCCCCTACACACGATCAGAAAAATACCACTTTTTATGAACTCAATAATCTGATCGTTAGTACACAGTACTAAACTAGCGCCATCCACCCCCCTGGACGGACAAGAAGGTGGAGATCACCGCAAGCAACAACCCCCCGCCCCCCCCCAGCGGGAGACGAACGGCGGACGGGATGGTGGCAAGCACACCAATGACCCCCCCGGGTGTTAGACGGATGAGAAGGCAGTGACGGTGACTAACCTTAACATAGGAGGCAGGGGGAATGAAGAGCTGGGCCATTCTCCTTTCCGTTCTCCTCCGGGGCTGAACAGGAAATGTGTCCTAAGACATGATTGGCCAGTGTGTCCTGAGACACGATTGGGAGTCCTAAGACTCCCTGGCCAAATCGGGTCTCAGGAGCTGCTTTCTGATTGGCCAGGAGAATCAGGAGGACAATAGCAAATATTAATTCATTATTGTCACACAAGTGGGTGGGCCTCAGGCTCTAATCATGCTTAAAAAATAAATAAATAAATTAAAAAAAAAAGCCCATTGGAATTCATGCATTGTGGCGCTCTGCATGTAGATTAGGAGCCGGGCGCATGGATTAGGGGAGCGGCGCCCCTGCGCCATGTATGGACGGGCCACCACTGTTATCTGGTTAAATACCGTATTTATCTGCGTATAACATGCACTTTTTTCCCTGAAAATCGCAGGTGCGTACCTTGGAGGGGAAGGAAGGGGACGAGTGCCCCCAGTAATCACCGAGCCATTATCTCCTCACCGCTCGGCTCTAACTCGGCTTGCACGTCACAATGCCTGGTCTAATGCCGATGGCGGAGGCGGGACTGTGTATGTGACTGCCGACAGAGCCGAGTAAACAGATGACGGCCCGGTGATTTCCTGCGAGGAGAGATAGTGAGCTGCATTGATGGGGGAGATGGGCACAGATCAGGCTGCAGATGGGCACAGATCAGGCTGCAATGAAGCTGCAGATGGGCACAGATTAGGCTGCATTGAGGCTGCAGATGGGCACAGATTAGGCTGCATTGAGGCTGCAGATGGGCACTAATCAAGCTGCATTGATGCTCACTGACCAGTATTTTGCTTCAAAGTGGCTTATTTTTTAAAAAAAAGTTTTTTTTCCTGAAACTTCCCTCTTTAATTGGGGTGCGTGTTATACGCCAATAAATACGGTAAATAAAAAATATCTAAATTCAAAAGTCTTTCTTTTGTGTCCCCATAAATAGATTTCTCCTCTACTTCCATTACAGTCAGATATCATCCTTGATAAAGACCAAACTAGCTTACTTCCCACCACAACACTATTTAAGACAGCTTTAATCCCAGAGAGGGCAGATATCTATAATATACAACCTGCTCACCACATCTACCTAAAAACTTCCCTATATACTACAATAGGAGCACAAAATCCACAAATCTATGGACATTCAGGAGAAGAGGACGCGAATAACGTGAAGATTGATGAAACTAATAACAATGATAAGATGGTGCATGGACCCCAGAACAACATCTATATAACATGCTCAGACCTCACAACAGCATTTCAGGGGTTGTATTCACCACATGTCCCAATAGACAGAAATTCTGAATCAGAATCCACAATGTAATCTATCTCATAACTTGGGTTAAACTTATTCAAACTACTTAAAACTGCCTTACTTCATAAATCTGGAAAGGGAAATTTCTAAATACACTAAAGGACGTGTGTATATACTAGTTGCCAGAATTTCAATAGTAAAAAATTGGTAACAGTCTACATTATTTTTAGATTTTGGTCAATGACAGATATACTTCTACAATATAAAAATACCCAAACTGAATTTGATAAAATGTAGAAATAGTGGATATGCTATTTATTGGTGGCCATTTGAGAACCGAGAGGTCTGAGCCCCTTCTTTCTTTACTTCTCTATCTTTTCTGTCCTCTACACAACTTTTAGGATACTCATAGTGTTCCCTTCCACCTCTGAGCTGACACCAGTCCAAACCTAAATGGGAATCAGAGGATCCCTATACCATCCTATCTTATTAATAAATTGGAATGATACACCTATTCACCCAATGATGAAAAAAGCTTATTATAGCATGTCAACTGGTGCGCATGTTTAAAGCATCCCCAAAAAACAGAAACACAGTGGGCAGCAATTGTGACTCTATTATTATAAGCATGGGTATGATGATACATCCATTCCATATGGCTGTAACTTCCCATGAAAAAATTCATAAACAGATTGCAATATTAAAGGATAAGTTTACATTTTCGGGAAAAATAATAAATGCACTTTTTCTGCAGGTAAAAGTACATTTATTATTTTTTGTTGCACGAGCCTGTAAAGCATTGCACCAGCAATCAGCAGATTGCTGATGCCATGCAGGTCTCCCGCAGACCTGTCAGTGTATCTGCTTCCTTGTACCTCATACATGCTGACATGAAGACTCAATGAACTACCACAGTGCTCACAACGCCGTGGTTGTTCACTGAAAACTACAAGCCGACAGCCGCAAAGGCTTCTAGACCTTGTAGTTTTCCATTCACAGAGCACTGTGAATGAGTGACGTGGCCGAGTGGGCAGGGCCCCACGCTGCCACTTTTTTTTTTTCGTCCAATTTTCATATCAAGCAGGTGGAGAAGAACCCTAGCTAGCTGGCACAGTGGGGATCGGGAAGGGGCGGGGGACGGTTCATTCAGAACATGTTACACCCCGAATATGGGTGTAACATGAAACATGTTATGAAAGGTGAACTTATCCTTTAAAGATTTCCCCTCCATTGCTACTGTGGTTATAATTCAGAAGGACAGTCCTCACTAGGACAAACTAAGTGTATGGATCTTCCCAGTAGAGACACAGACAGCAATAAAAACATGATTGGAGTTCTAACCCCTCACCACTCTATATAAAAGCTAAAGACAGCATACAGCACTTGTATTCTGTCCACATGTGTTTACTTTAAGGTGATATTAAAGTCTCGTTTTTTATTTTTTTTCCTTTAAAAATAACAAACATGTCATACTTACCTGCTCTATGTAGTGGTTTTGCACAGAGCAGCCCCGATCCTCCTCTTCTCAGGTCCCTCTTTGGTGCTCCTGGCCCCTCCCTCCTGTTGAGTGCCCCCACAGCAAGCAGCTTATTATGGGGGCACCCGAGCCGAGCTGCAGCTCCACGTGTCCAATCAGACACAGAGCTGCAGTTTGGCCCCACCCAATCTCTCTCCTGATTGGTTAACTGACTTTGATCGACAGCAGCAGGTGCCAATGGCGCTGCTGCTGTGTCTCAGCCAATAAGGAGGGAGAGTCCCAGATGGCCGAGGCACTCGTGCAATGTCACTGGATAGAGATGGGGCTCATGTAAGTATTAGAAGGGCTGAGGAGGGCTGATCATTTGAATTTCGTATAGTGTGTACACAACTTTCAATATCCGAATCCGACTTTGCAAATGGAAATTTCCAAAGGGACAATTGTCAAAATGTTTGCAAACAAAACAAATCCTTTTCATTTAATGTGTACCGTTTTTATAGAAGAAAAATCTGACACGAAAGATGTGCATGATCAGAAGCAATAAACAAAAAAAAAACCCCGCGTTGTACAAAAATTTGCGTACATTCCAACTTGCTGTGAAACATCGAGGAAAACCGGACGATTGTTCGCCCGATTTTACTATAGTGTGTACTGGGCTTAAGAACTTCAACTGAGAACCTGTAAGGTTACAACTACACAGAGAGCTACTCATCAGAACAAGGCAGGCCTTGGTAACCCAATAAAAATGACAGCAGCCCAGCTGCCTCAGCCCTCTACGGAGACCGTTCTTTGCTCTGACTTCTAGACTGTATGACTGGCTCAGAAATCCTGCAACATTATGTCAGGCTTTCCAACTACAAGTCATGAAATAGCACAATAACCACTGTGCAACACTGAGAATATGTAATTATTTACAGATGTAACAAGGGAACGTGTTGCAAAAAAGCCCACAGAAATAAAATTCAATAAACTTCTGGAAGGCTGACAAAATATTGTATTGAACAATTCAAAAAACACAGCAGCCTCTGACTCGGTTAGGAAATGTTCCTTCAACATTTAGGCTTCATTCACACTGGCACTCCTGCATTTAGCTTGTCCAAGTCACTGGGCAGTATAAACATTTACACCGCCCAGATCAGTTTTTCCAGCAGCTTTTAGCCTCGAAGAGGGTGAAGAGATCGGCGTCTATCCCAAAGGTGTTCAGTAGGGTTGACGTAAGGGCTCTGTGCAAGCCTCTCGAGTTCCTTCACACAAATCAGTCAAACCATGTTTTTATGGACTGGGCTTTGCGCCAAGGAACGTGGTGATGTTGGAACAGAAAACAGTTCCCCCAAACTGTAGTCACTAGTTTGAAAGAACACAATTGTATGAACAGTACCCTTCACTGGAAACACCTGAACCCAATATTTGGAGGGGTGGCCATATAGTGCAGGCAAGATGGTCAGGTGCCCACAAACCTTTGATCATATAAGTCAGGGGTGATTTGGTAACCAGTCGCGGGCCACACTGAAACAAAATGTTTCAGAATTTCATTTTTTTTTACATTTTGAATAGCATAATGAACTTTCAGCAGTTGCAGGAGGAAAATGAAGAGCATTGGTTGCTGTATATGCCACCCCTCCTATCAAAGTGTAAAAGAGAATATGACAGGGAGGCTGCACGCAGTGGTAAAAACACATCTCAACTGTGGGATTTTACAGCCCCCAAACTGCAAATGTAAACGATCCACTACTGTCCTGAGCCCCCTTTATAAGCCTAGTTTCATACTCACGCACTGCTGTTTACCCGAACCACGGGTGCAGTGCACTGCACCTGTGGCTTTTCTGAGCTTTGCCATAGAATTTTATTATATCCTGCTGGTGTGATGCACTTTCAGAAAGTGCAGCAAAACTGCGGTATTCAGGATTTTTTTGTGGGCTTTCAGAAAGCACACCAAACCCGCAGGATATAATAAAGTGTATGGCTCAGTGCAGCTTACCTGCAGGTCCACTGCACCCACAGATCAATGTGAAAGAAGCCTAATATTTGTTAACCCTTTTATAGGTGCTAATAAGCCCATTGCAAAACCATAGTGTATGTGTTATTTAATACATTGGTCTTCTTTTCCTCTTCCAACTTCTGCTGGCATCGCTCTCTGTCTCCAGACTGCTAGAAAGGTCCCAGGCAAAGTGCACTTGATATTACTCCGCCTGGTACAGGAGGCGGCACTACAGAGGAAGTATCTGCTTATGTGGCTCCTGCACGCTCCGCGGCCACCTCCTTCCTTCGCTGCTGGCTCAATGCATCTGATGCTCTGGGATGGCGAGTTGGCAAGCCCAGATAGCCATCAACGGGTTGCTGACTCAGGGCATGCGCTTCCCTGGTTTGAGGTCCAGGGCCACATCAGAGGGCCACAGGTTGAGCTGCTCTGATAAGTATGTGCAGGTGGGGAGATTATAGTTTGTATGGATCAAAAAGTCATCTGTTAATTGAATTTATAAAGTCAATCATTACAAAACTACTTTTAATGTACATGCAGAACTCTTGGTACTCACCACTTTGAGCTCTGGAACAGCTCGGCTTAGTGTCCATTCCTGACTATTTACAAAGGCATCTGAAAAAAATGGAATATTAACAAACCATTAGATAAACAGTTCACGGTAAAATAATTAATATACAAACTAAACTTTAAATGTCACATATAGCAAAAAGAAACAAGACCCTTGCTGAACACCAGAGGTATGAAAGGCCCTGCAGCTCCAAGCAAGGAGGCATTTCATGCATTTGTCTTCCTTCTATTCTATGCCCTAGTTTTGCTCTTATTTTTTCTTTAAAAATACACCAAATCAGCGCCTACCCCTTTGTGGTATGTATGAAAAAATGCAGTAATTCAAGAGCCTAGGGGTGCAGAGACATCAGAGAGATTCTTTAATCGAGAACATCAAGGTGAACTCTAAGTTATGCTGAATATTAAATACTAGACTTTACAAGACCTCAGGCTCTCTTGAACATTTAACCCCAAAAGTCCTATATTGGGGTAATGGCCAACACTTAATATTGTGAACAAATCAGAAGACTGAGGGATACACGTGTCTTGGCTCATAAAAGCAAATCTGATGACATTGACATTTTTGAGTATGAGTTGATGCTCCCCGTCTCATACTTGGTGCTCAGTGTGCCGTTTTATAGAAACCTAAACTGCCCTCGTGGCCTGCTCTGGGACCTCACATGGAGGACTCTGCCAGCAACATCTTGCATATTAGTTGTCGGATTTTCATACAGCCATGTGCATGTACAACTGGTGCAGCTGAAATGTGCATCATCACACCCAGTATGCTCAATGCCTGGTGGCATCCACTCGCTGAAGCCACTGGATTATATGCCAAGACCTGGCATTGCATTCTTAGCTGAAGCATTTTTTGTCTTTTTTTAACCAATATTGGGAAACCCTTTGTCTGAAATAATTAAAGTTGATGAGATGCAAACGCTGTCTGGATAACCACATTAATAATAATTGTTACAGTTAGCCAGAGCACATTGCTGCCGCTCAGTGATCCTCAGGGAAAGTTGGATTTGGGCCAGAAAATAAACATGATTTTATTATTATAATGTCATGGAGGAAAGACATGGGAAATAGCAGGAGGCTCAGACCCAGGTAAGGAGTCTGTAATGTCATAAGACAGGCCAAACACATTTAAAACAAGGTTTGGTCAACAAATCTTTCCCTATCCTTTTTAATAAAATGTCACTAAGCCCACATAATAAAAAAAACTATCAAATGCTGCATTACATGCTGTTCACACTCAGTCACTATGAGATTCCTTTTCTGTATTCTGCAACACACCTGGTTGATCCTGCTGCTTTCTATCTCAACCTTCTGTTCATGTCCCCAATTCAGCCAGGGATTTTGCAGCTGTGGTGGCAGCTCTGCACATACTCAGTTTTCAGTGAGTTTCTATGCTGAGCATTTCCTCCCTATCACATCTGAGCAGCCCATGTGACTATAGAGTCACACGTGAGCGTATACACTCTGGTAATTGACAGCCCACTCCCTCCCTCCTCCCCACTAACCAGCTAAACAAAATAGGGGTGGGGTATTACATGTAGATTAATGGAGGCTTCATCTCCCTCTTATTTTCTGTTTCAATATTTTTATTAAGTTTTGAGAGAGTATGACAAGCCATGGTTTTCCCACGCAGGGGCAATATTGAATAGGCACATAAAAAAGAAAAAGCGTATGTACGTAGAATGATTAACATAGCATATGCTCAAAGGACGTCTTACGAAAAGGAAAGGAGGCAGTGCGACGGAGAGATAAAATCCAGTTGCGCAATTGTAGATAAAGGTAATGTTCCTGCCCAGGGATCTCATGTGTCTCCTGGAGGGTCTCCCATAAAGGGAATGAGTGCATAGATAATAAATGATGCACGCTGGTAAAGTCATTGGAGGTCCAACAAGAGAAGGAACGGGGTTATTCCAGCCCCAGCAGAAAAAGAGGGTTGTTAACGATCGGTAAAAGAGGCATGAAAGGGGACATCAGATCACATTGGTCCAGGTTTATTGGCTCTTGTATAAAAACGCATGCCTGGACCAGCGCAAGGCCTTTTCAGCTTGCTCAGTGGCGAGGAGGTCAAGTTCAGTGGCCAAATCTCCCTCTTATTTTAAGACACAGGCTGGAGGGTTGTGACACAGCCTGTGACTGGCAGAAATCCCCCCATACCAGGTTATTGCCAAAAAATAATAGAGATGTTATTTCAAATACATATTTGTATGACAATTTAAAACAGCTTATTGATATTATTTCTGTATTCCAAAGGCTGTTTTTTATTGTATTTTTTTTTTTGAACATGTGACCAGCAGCAGAGGGACTAGAAGCTCCTCCTGCTTATGTTTCCCTGCAGACAGGCTGGGAAAGATGTGGGTCATGTGATGGCTGTATTAGGAAAGATGTATTTAGATGTTCTTTATTAATATAACTACAGTGCCATCATCCACATACAGAAATAGAAAGGACAATGTAAATATAAACAGTGTGTGTTTAGTATCACTTTAAGTCACTTACATTAGGCATTTAAAGGAGGTGTTCCAGCGCCCAACATTCTGAATTATGCGTTCCACAGTCAAACAGCCTGGATACAAAATATCCCCTTTTCCTTGGTCATTCCATACCCGCCCACTAGGAACAGCAAGCTTTGCCAGGACCCAAATCCACAGCTGGATTAGCAATAGACTTCAGTATTTCCAAGCTGTCCAAAATCGCATCATAGCATCCTTCTTATTGGCGGCTATGCAGTTTTCCCAATAACTAGCTCAGCAACAAACGCTAAACAAAACAACCCTGCTTCTTACATCACATCACATCTGTACTGCAACCGATCAACAAAAATGAGATGAAATGAGCATGCTAGTATTAATGACAATGGTTTTAGCACAAGCATGTATTGAAAAGAAAATCATTTTTGGGGAGGTGGGGTAGAAAATCCAGCTCAATCTGATGGACCATTCATTGTGTCTGGGTCAGGCAGCAGCAGGCTCTTGTTCAGTGAAGTCTAACCCAGATATGGATGTGATAGGATCTTTTCTGGAAAGCATACAAAGCATCCGCTACAAGAACATCCTGGCTCTGTATAAGATACTGTCCAACTCACGGGTCATCACCAGAAAATTCACAAAACCACAAAATCCCAATCTTGTGAATTAAAACTTCAGAAAACAAAAGGATACTAAACAAAATGGGGGGGGGAACAAAGCAAGCTCAAATCTAAGCTGCCAATAAACAACTAGAACAGACACAGCAAACCCAAATGTAGGAGGAAGCCAACACATGGAGATAACACGTAGCAGACTTCAGTAAAAAGGAAAGTCTTAAATGAATATTTTTATACAGGACAGACATGAACAGCTCAGATTCTTAGACCTTTTACCATGGTGAGATATCTGCTTTATAACTACAGCCAACTAATGAGTCCATCACAAGGACAGCTCAGTCATCTTTTTGAATTTAATAGTTGAAGGTTCACCCAAGAGAATGGCTGAGATTGCTACTTTTGGTTTATAACCAAAAAAGAAGAAAAAAAAAAAAGGCACAGAAGTTGGGGGTCATTTAACTCAGCAGGAACCGGCCGAGATTCATTCGAACCCTGTATGGGCAGGCTGAATGTACCCAAGTTGATTGAACGATCAACTTGACTACAACCAGCCTGCTGTATTTTACATGCAATTATTGCTAGCGGCTGTTATAGTCACTAGAAATAATCACACTGTTCACACACTATGGGAGAACACAATGGTTCAGAAGGAGGGATTCCCCCATCAACCCATGGTTGCAGGAAAGAAGTTCGCACTATGGTCAGCTTTTGTGGTCAATTCTCCTCCTTATGAAACTGATGAGCCTGCCTAAACAATGGAGTTGAGAATCTTCACACAAATTGTGTTATTACATTTATGGCGTGAGACTTCCTAATACCATAACTAAATCAGCCAGAATATCTTGCTTTTTATTTAGACTTTAGGTCTTTTTTTTTTTTGGTACTAACAAAGTACAAAATCTTTGGATTTCAAACTTGTATTTGAACTCATCAAGACCTGCATGTAGCCCAGAATGGCATTAGGACTTGCCAGCCCTTGTAAAACTAGAAGGGACTTAATTTGTTTTTACGAACCCCTGGCGCATCAAAGCAAAGCCACAAATCCCTGGATATAAAGCTTCCTCATCACCAATTGCAGCCAGGACTGGTTTACCCAAGAGACCAAAGAAAAAGGCATCAGAAAAGTCAGATCATTCCAAAAGGGTCACCCAGTATTAATGCAGTTCCTTATCATTTTGTACACGGACATAGGTTGAAAAACAGCTAAAAGCACACTCCAGGTTGTAGAATGGGTAGAGCGGGTGTCTACCCAACGTCAGCAAGGACAGCAATAAAATGAGACAATCTTCAGGAAAACAGGGGGCTGATGGGATACAATCAGACAAAAGAAAGTTGAAAAAAAAAAAACTTCCCTTTGATCCTTTTATAGCATCGTTAAGCAATATAAACATACACTAATTATCAAACATCAATGAGGTGTTTGACACACAGCACCACTCCAACCATCTGTGGGGGGGGGAACACACAGATCCAGATTTCTGGGATTAAAATGTAAATACGGGATTGATTCCAGACATGTCACTATGAGCAGAAGAACAGAGAGAAATGCAAATCCCAAACAGAGAATAGAAATCAGCAGAATTCATCTGGGTTAACAGCACAAAACAAAGGAGCCATACAACGTTCTTATGTCTGCTACACACACGTCGCTGTTATCGCCAATCACACTGGCTTATGAAAACTGCAGCAAAAAAAATGGAGCAATTTTGCTTACAGCAACCAATCGGCTTCTAGGTTTCATTTTCCCGACACCTTCTACAGAAATTGCTTTCAGTAACTGACCTTTTTTTCTTTTTATTCATTTTTCAAAATGAGTTACAAGGATTTCTGCAACATTATATATAGAGTATTGATAAAGGTCAGATTTAAGAGGTTTATTACATTTTGGCTAGCCCTGTTAATAGTTTTACAGGTATTATTAAAAAGCAAAAGAACAACTAAAAGCGTATTTATCCTGGAGAAGATGCAGTTCCAGGTCTACATGTTGCCATAATGTTGGGGGGTCTTACAAGAGTTCCCACCCATGGCCCTGCGGCCTTCTGAGATGCATGATATGTACCCCAGGAGGCTGGCAGAGGGACCCCCTGACAGGATGGCAACATGTAATGTGTAAGACATGGAGTCAGATCTCTTTGTGTACATGAGCTAAATCTGGTGCCACATCATCAGGGGGCTGGCTGCAAGAACCAAGAAGAGACAGCCGACTCCTAATGATGGAGAAAGGAATATAGAGATGTGGAACAGTACTCATTAGTCATATCATTGAATGTACTGATGGGAGTGATTGTAACAACGGTCGCCCGAAAAGCTACCAGCTTAACATAACGCTGCTTATCTTCTGCATTCTATTTCTAGCACATTGGTTGCGGACATTTCCCCAAGTATACCATTCATACCGTTTCAGTACATCGCAGAGATCAGATTTAGTGGATGGATGCTTTCTATTCTGTATACCAAAAAATAATGCATTGATAGTATTCATCCTGCTGGTCTTGACAGACACTTAAAACAGAACAATACTCATCCCAGCAATCCGGCGTCCTCAAGCTCCCCAACACCTGTGGGCAGCTGGCTTCTGGGTTTTGACCACAGTTCAGTCAGATTCGGCATTGCATGTGCGTGGCTCACTGTACAAGGGTGGACAGGCAGGTAAGTAGCGTTAATGCAGAAGAGACAACGTATGTCTGTGCTGCATTAAAAATCCTGCCTGTCCGCCAATTTTATTTCCATTGGCTAAAGTTCCATTTTAAAGCAAAACTAAACCCATTGATTTTAACAGTTTAAAAAAACAGTTACATTCATGGAAAGCTAACTGTCACATATGCTTGTGCACGCAACCAAACTACCAAATCATCAAATGATCACATGTACAGCACCTTGGCAGTTGCAGATCAAATAGAAGCTAGAATGGCAACTTCCTTGGCTGAAAAAGATTGGAAGGAATAAACCAATGGATTTAATGGTTTTCCAAAACAGTTACATTCAAGGCATGCTGTGAATGATAACTGTCAAAGTTGTTTGGGTTCTTGTCAAGCCATCAAATGGCTGGTGTCATAACTGATCACATGTGCATGATCATGACAACTGTGGATCGAACAGAAGCTAAGATGGTCGCTTTCCTGTAAAGGATAGGAGGGTTTAAGTAGGCCATGGATGGAATGAAGTTCTGCTTGTTCAGCAGGGATCAGCCGAATCTCAGTGTGTGGCCATTCTTGTTCAACGGAAGATGAATGTCTGATCAACTTCTGTCACACAAACAAGTTGGAATACTTTTCTCGATCAGTGGCCACAGACACTGATCAGTGTATCCTAATAATATGGGGTCCCACTGTCAGAATACAATATCTCAAGTGAGGGGGGGTTCCTCCATCTACCTCATTTGTGTGGATGAAAGAAGTTGGCACAGGCGGCACAGTGGTGTAGTGGGTAGCACTCTAGCAGTAAAATGGGTTGCTGGTTCAAATCCCAACCAGGACACTACCTGCTTGGAGTTTGCATGTTCTCCCTGTGCCTGTGTGAGTTTCCTCCGGGTACTCCGGTTCTTCCCACACTCCAAAGACATGCTGGTAGGTTAATTGCCTTCTATCTAAATTGTCCCTAGTATATGAATGTGAGTTAGGGACCTTAGATTGTAAGCTCCTTGAGAGTAGGGACTGATGTGAATGTACAATGTATATGTAAAGCGCTGCATAAATTGATGGCGCTATACCTTAAATAAATAAAATCTGGGTTTTTATTTTCTGGCGACTGACTAAATGAAAAAAAACAAAACAAAGCCGTGCATAGCTAACTTTAGAACGTATATTACAGAGGTAAGTTACTTTTCAGTCATTGACTGGAATTCCTCTGCAGCTTTGTTACCAAGTATTAAGTTCCTATTGTACTGCACAGAGCAGTGATTCTCAAAGTCTCACAATCCACACATCCCTTTTATCAGATTCACAGGTGCTGAAGGCCACCTAGCCTTTATCTGCACAGCCTTTCTTTTCTCTCCTGCCCAGCAGATTTTTGTATCTTCTCCGCTATTTTCTAACTGATTTTCAGCTTGTTTCTCTAGGATATTGTTGCTGAATGGTTGCTTTTTGGTACTCCCTCTCCATTAATCACTGCTTCCCAAGCGTCTACTCAATCAGTCTCTGGACCTTTTTCCAACATCTTTTATCCAATCTAGATGAAGATAGCAGAACATTCCTCCCATGGCCCATGGTATGGACACTTTGCTGAGTAGTTTGGACATCCATCCATCATGAGAATGGTGCCCGGCTTCTTAAAGAATGACATAGGGAAAGGTCATATATAAACACCCTATATATCCTTGACACGCAATGCAGCAACATTACCAGGTCAGTCAGAATCAGGTGAAGCTGTGATGGCAGCCACTTTGTCCACCTGACACCAATCTTTGTACAGGTTACAGATGAGATCACACCGCTTATTCACAATTAGAGAACCACTGACAAAACTCAAAAAACTGAAAATGTACCTATGGTTTTACCTTTATACTGAACTCTGTAAATTGTGTACTTTATTTTGTGAGTCAGTCATGACCACACTATTTTGTTGTGTGGTTCCTGTGCAGTATATTTGCGCTGTAGTGGATGCATAGCATGGAGCTGTTCACATGAGGTAAATTGAACCTGCAGTGATCAATTAAGACTCAATACAAGCACATTAAAAAAAAAAAAAGCAACTGTTCTCACCATACAATTGCTCGTGTGCATTGGGGAAAAATGCAGACATGCTGCATTTTTATGTAAGACAACGCACAAAAATGCAGGTCATCGCATGTCTATGCAATGTGTTATTTATAATAAAAGTGAGAATTCTGACCTTCCACGTGGCCTTTAAAAAAAAAATGTAACGTGCAGTTCAGTAATAAACGTAGCACAATGCATTAATGCATGTCAACACACGTGTTTTCTTCTGTGCACTGTAGTGTGAAAGAGCCCTAGTGGGGAAAAAGTATTTGATCCCCTGCTGATTTCGTATGTTTGACAAAGAAACAATGGTTTTGCCACCAAGTACTAAGTCATATTTTGCGAAGGGATAAAATACTTATTTCACTCATTAAAATGCAAATTAATTTATAACATTTTTGAAATGCGTTTTGCTGGATATTTTTGTTGTTATTCTGTCTCTCACTGTTAAAATAAACCTACCATTACAATTATAGACCGGTCATGTCTTTGTCGGTGAGCAAACATACAAAATCAGAAGGGGGTCAAATACTTTTTTCCCTCACTGCAACAAAGGCTGACCATAAGCAGGAATCAGCCGAGATTCGAACCATTAATGGGCAGGCTGAATGTACCAAGCTGATCAATCGATCAACTTGGGTACAATCAGCCTGCTGGATTTGCTTTAGATCAGGGGTCTCCAAACTATGGCCCTCCAGCTGTTCAGGAACTACAATTCCCATCATGCCTAGTCATGTCTGTGAATGTCAGAGTTTTACAATGCCTCATGGGAAGTGTAGTTCCGCAACAGCTGGAGGGCCGTAGTTTGGAGATCCCTGCTTTACATCATCGCAAGCCGGCCACACACACGGGTCGAATGTCGGCCGGTTTTTGTTGAAGTGGCCGATGTCTCCCGACATTCTGCCCATGTGTACGGGGCTTTGGGCTAGGTTCACACTATTATGGCTTTAAGGGCTGCGTTTGAGCGGGCATGGAAGCCCATTTATTTGAATAGGCTGCAGTGCCTGCGTTTCAGGCAAGAAAAAGGTTCCTGCGACATTTTGAAAACACAGTGGCTGGGAAATCGTGTGGTGCTTTTGCAACGTGCGATTTCCCTGCAGTTCCCATACCTACAAATGCGCTGGGTTTTTAGATGTGTGGAGGTGCCATTAAGAATGAATGACAGCCCTGCAGGTTTTTAAAGAGCAGTGCGTTTTGGCTGTGGGTGGGTGGGGAACAGGTGCGATTCCTGCACCCGCAATAGTGTGAACCTAGCTTAACTGTGCAGAAAAACTAAATTATATCTTTAAAATACCTGCACAGAAAATGTAGTAAAACTAAAACAAAAAGTAAAAAAACAAAATGGGTTATTAAACAAGCAAGTCGCTCTAGTGCCTTTCCCCTATTGCCCCGTACACACAGTCGGATTTTCCGACGGAAAATGTGTGATAGGACCCTGTTGTCGGAAATTCCGACCGTGCGTACACAAATCAGACGGACAAAGTGCCACGCATGCTCAGAATAAATAAAGAGATTAAAGCTATTGGCCACTGCCCCGTTTATAGTCCCGACGTACGTGTTTTACGTCACCGCGTTTAGAACGATCGGATTTTCCAACAACTTTGTGTGATCGTGTGTATGCAAGACAAGTTTGAGCCAACATCTGTCTGAAAAAATCCTAGGATTTTGTTGTCGGAATGTCCGAACAAAGTCCGACCGTGTGTACGGGGCATAAGTCTTTTGGAGCAGTGCCTTTGTGGTGCCTGTATGCTACATAATTGGTGCAATCCAAATCCTATTAGGGATGAATGGTAAAAGTATGTAAAATATGCCTGACACCATTCAGAAACTCAATGGTCATACAGAACTATGAACGTAGCCAGAGAGTAAAATAAGAAGGGGTTAACTACAGTACTATGTACTACAAAATGCAAAGACAAATAGCAGCAGGTTACACTGGGCCTGTTCAATCTCTAGCCGCTCTCCTGTATTTACACAGCAAATACTGGAAGGCAGAATGAACGAGGCCATGCCTGGGTCCAGTTTATGGGCTGGATCCTGACCTGGCCTCATCCGAGGGCAGCCATACAAGCGGGTCACAATTTGTGCAGAAACCTTTGACCGATGACACAGCAACGTGACGGACTTTTACCCACTGGCTGCAGCGTGATGTGGAAACATATGGTGCTGCTTTTGGTCACACATGGGTCAATAAATGGTGTGACTTAGGCTGGGAAAGTACAAAACAATTTGGCCAGTAGAAATCTCAGAGGGGACACAGGAAGTGCCGGGATGAGAACTGCGTTACTTTCAATAAAACAGAGTGAAATTTTCCATACGACTTGCACATGAGTATCCCCTGACGCTGACACAAAGGTCTGCTATGTGGACCCTGGGGCAGCAAGCTGGATCTAGCAAAACACAAGTCTGTTTTCACCCATACATTCAACGAATTACAAAACCAGCATAACCGTGTAGAACAGTTCCAACTGTAAAGTTTTAATAGTCATCAACGGAGCGGATGTATAACAAGCAGAGGAAGAACCCTGGAGAAAAATGGAGACTGAGCAGCCAACCAATTTTTATCAGGAATTACTGGGAATTAGAGCATACAATTGGTGGCTATGGAGAACTGCTCCATGTCTCCTGAGGTTTTTAGATTTAGTGTGTCCCAAAGGCAAAAAAGTAACAAAGATGGCTGCAGACAGGCAGATATCTCCCTAAGGCTCGGTTCACGCTACTGTGACCTGAAAGTCGTGCAACTTAAGGTGTGACTTTGCCAGGCGACTTACTAGGGGTGCAACGGATCGTCATCGATCCGTGATCCGATCCGCGGAGGTTGATCCGCACGGGACACCCGCGATCCGCGGAGCGCTCTGTGGCCTCAGCCATAGGAAAGGCCGCGGCTTCGGCCTAGCTCCGGAGCGGCGACCATCTTGGTACACCCGGCGGCCATTTAGCACGTGATCGCTCCGTCAAATGACGGAGCGATCACTTGTAACAAACCGGCGTCATGTCATGACGCCGGTTCCTCTCTCCCCTCGGTGTACTGATCTGTACAGTGGAGGGGAGAGATCTGATGGCAGCAGTGCCAATACTCTGCAATGCCCTGCCAATGCTCTGCAATGCCCTGCCAATGCTCTGCAATGCCCTGCCAATGCTCTGCAATGCCATGCCAATACTCTGCCATACCCTGCCAATACTCTGCCAATACCCAATACTCTGCCAATATACCCGCCAATACCCTGCAATACTCTGCCACACCCTGCCAATAGGGAGATTGTGGATATTACAGTGGGGGAGATTTTTTTTTTTTTGTTGATCCGAAAATGATCTGAACCGTGACTCCTGATCTGAGGAACGTTCCGAACCGTGAGTTTTTTGATCCGTTGTACCCCTACGACTTACTGGCAATTTGCCGGCGACTTGAGTACTACTTTGAGAAGACTTAATGGGACTTTTGTCTTGTGCAGGTATACAGAGATAACAGCATACAGGAAGATGCCATGCACTGCCAATCTGTGGGAGAGGCTACACCACAGGGAATGCCTGAGTAATGTTCCTGCAATGTCCTATCCAAATCACATCAATATAGACGAGTATCTGACTTGGAGGTGACTTCCATTAAAGTCTATGGGCAAAAGTTGGGTAGAAATAGCCATGAAGTAGTACAGGAACCTTTTCTAAAGTCGGAGCGACCTAAGTAGTGCTAATTAAGATAGCTCCCAAGTCGCGGCAGTATGAACCGAGCCTAAATCAAGATGTATTCCGCTCTAGAGGGAATCCTCAGCGTGCCAGAACCCCACCTAATTTCTACCTGACTGACAGCAGTGCGGATATAGAAGTCAGTCCCAGAAGTGAAGGACTGGGTCAGCTAGCAGAAGATATTCCAACAAGTATTCTAGATAACAAGCACCTCTACCATCCATTATTCCACCCTAGGAGTTTAGGGACCGTCCACTGAAATCAACGCTCAGAATTACATATAACCTATGACTGTGTCCTGTCATATCAACTGGGGTTGTTTTTATGATTCATGCAAAAATGAATAAGAATAAAAAAAAGGTATAGATATAAATATATTAATCATTTGTGAGGTAAACATATTCCAATATTTTTTTCTTGCACCCTTTTAAATGTATTTCTCCAAAAGTCCTAATTTATGTGGTCTTCTACAAATCCAGGCTTGAATTAAATTATGCAGAGTATCGTTCTCCAGGCAGAAATGGTTTGCTTCATGTTTCATCTCGTGTATTTCTCTAGAACGGCCTCTCTCAATCAGGGTTCCTCCAGGGTTGGTTATAGGGGTTCTTTGTGCAAGGAGTGTCTTCTCCCTCTCAGATCTTTTTAGGTATCTATAAGGATGAGGCAGAGATTCTTCCCACTGACCATTATGGTAATAATCAGAGAGCTGTAGATACAGTAATTATTACCAATGGTTTCTTTAGACCAGAAAGCTAATTTAAGGGTCCATCCATGTTGAAAAGGCTGCTCTAGAACAGTGGTCTCCAAACTGTGGCCATTTGCTTGCCTTTATCCAGCCCTTAGGGAACGATTCCTCACACTGACACCAACAATGAGGCATTATTCGTCACATTAAAGCGGTGTTCCGGACATAATTTTTTTTTTGAGATCCTAACAGTATTACAACATATAACCAATAATCATATAGCAATCGTTCGTTCCCGTTCTATATTGTAAGCATTTCTAGAACTTACTTAATATCTTGTCCCTGCTGTTGTGGCCGTTTCCATATTAAGTATGGGCATGTGAAGCCCAGTCAATATTTTTTCAATGGATTTCCTGATAGAGGTGCATGCTGGGTAACCTCACGCATGCGCAATTAAACATTGGCCATAGCACTGATTGTTTGTATAGTTGCCAAAACAACGGGCGGCGACGGAGGTAGGTCCCGCCCTTTTTCTGACAACTTAGATTCCTGTCTGGAAACAACGGGATTTTTCAACACAGTACACCACACAGACTCATGGGAAATGACGTGTCGCCCAGGCGATGAAGAGAACTAGGAGCACCACGGAATAGGAAGTAGGCAGATTAGGACGACTGCCTAGCAACAGGGCCTTTCAAGTAAGTAAAAAAATTTTTTTTAGCAAAATTATTTTTATTACATTTAAAAGGAGACTACTGATGTAAAAAATTTTTTTTTTGGGTGGACCTCCGCTTTAACACCAATGATGGGGATTTTTCTTCAAACTAATACCAATGATGGATCACTGATACCAATGATGGGGCACTAACCCTTCCACTAATACAGCACTATTACTCCCACTAATACCATTGATGGGGCACTATTCCTTTACCGACACCAATGATGCGGATTATCCTTTCCATCGATACCAACCATGGGACAATATTTCTTCCACTGATACCAACAATGGAGATTATTCTTCCCATGAATACGAATACCTCCAATGTAGGTGTCATGTAAATATTTTACTCCTGCTGACCACCATGTCTGAGGCATTTTCTAAACCCACTAGCCATAATCCGGCCCTCCTAAATTCTGAAGGACAGTAAACTGGCCCTTTTCTTAGAAAGTTTGGAGATCCCTGCTCTAGAACAACTTTTGTAGTGTTAATTAAAATCCTGTTGCTTTCTTCTCCATGAGAAGAGAGCCATCTTTTTCAGGCATCAGCCAGGGAGGTCAGCATCTACTTTGTGGACTGGAATGTTAAAGTGTTACTCAAAGTTAAAATTTAAAAAAAAAAACAAAAACAAACATGTTATACTTACCTGCTCTGTGCAATATTTTTTTGCCGGCGGACTCCTCTTCTCGGGTCCGCCAAAACTCCTGGCCCCTCCCTCCTGCTGAGTGCCCCCACAGCAAGCCGCTTGCTCTGGGGGCATTCACGCGTGCTTGCTGCCAAGTAGGGTGGATTAGATTTAAATCAAGATGACTTAAATCACTACTAAAAAGGCTTGATTTAAATCAACTCGATGTATATCATAAATTTTAAAGAGTAACTGTCATCTCTGTCCTGCAGCGGCTCTTCCTCTGACCCGCCGTTGACTCACCGACAGTCCCATTCACTTTAATGGTGATTGCAGCAGTGACACAACAAGATGAGGGACGTGGCAGCAGCAGGTGAGTGGATGCCGGCTAACAGGCGCTGCCATGATGGATCTGAAATTACAGTTGCCCTTCTCTTTAAATGTAAGGACCAGTATCGATAATCGTTTTATTTGTAAGAAGTGACCTAGCTTGGTTTAATCTCCTAATATGTATATGGTTCCGCATGTTTGGTTATCCCTGATTTAGGAATTTGTTGCCTAATGTGCCTGATCACCGCTTGTATTTTCAAATACCGGTATCTTGAATAAACTTTTTCTTGTTAAAAAAAAAATTAAAAATATGTACCGGCTTCTGGCTGCGGTTGTACGCCAACACCAAGTACAGAAATATACTGTGTGTATCAGTATACAGACCCTTATACCCCCATAAATGAGCCCTAAAGGTCACTTTAATGCAATGACTACATCTTCATGAATCAACAGGCCACGGACTCATAAATATAAGCCAATCTATAAACCACCTCCACTTGACCTTGGGACTGAAGGTGCTATAAACATAACAAAAGTGAAAATGGCGCATTTTTTACATTCTCTAACACAGGAGGTGTAACGATAACGCTCAAGTTTCCACAATGAATTTTGCAACAAAAAAGCCTAAGCCAACACATAAAAAGTTCCAGGGTTCATAAAATAAAACAAAACCAAATGCTGACCTCGGGTACGTTACGTCAATTTTCCAAACAAGACCTGGCTGCATCTCTACTGTTCAAGATGGCTCAAATATAATCACAGAGCTAAAAAGTGACCTCTATAGGCTTTATCACAGACTGCCTAAATACAAAACACATTGGCACGCCTAATTTCTGCATTCTCACAAAGGTTAAAGCATGCCAACTGAGATAAATGGAGGAGAGGAACGAGTGTCATTTTCAGGCAAGTGTCATAATGTTATCTGCCTTCTCTATATGTCGATAGTTTTGTCTATTCTAAAGCTTTTCTTATTACTACAATTCTGTTTCCTAATTGTTAAATACTGAAACATGGAGGTTTATGCGGCACATGTGCATCTTTACGAGTTTACCATATAGAAAACAGGGGAAAACCCAACAGCAAACATTTATTATACTGCAGTTTAACAATTCTTAGATGTGATGACTGCATTGGTTTCCTTTTTTAGGCTTTCTTCTACTTTTATCTAGCGATATAGCCAGCGAGTTTTTCTAAAGCTCTCCAGTAGAATGTAGAAGTTTACATGGATGAGATGCCACATTTGGCACTTTCTGGGAGGGAGAGGGGAGCAGGTACCTGGCATGACGATCGGAGCGGAAGTTCAGCCCCCCCTTTTCCCCCACAGCCTTCTGGGGCACATCACAGGTCCCAGAAGACTGCGAGACCATGCATGAAGGGCAGCTCACACATGAGCAATAGGAAACAGGCTGACAGCCAGGCGGCTTCCCTGACAGTTTCTCTTGCTTAAAGCGGAGCTCAAAAAAATTTAACGTTAGCAGCTACAAATACTGTAGCTGCTGACTTTTAATATCAGGACACTTACCTGTCCCGGGATCCCGCAATGTCGGCACCCCAGCTGATTTTTCAATTGGCTCTCGGGTGCTGTCACCGCCATTCCTTGTAAGGGAAACTGGCAGTGAAGACTTGCGGCTCCACAGCCGGTTCCCTACATGCGTGAAGCCCAGAAGCGGAAAGAGGAGAACCCCCCCCCCGAAAGGTGCAAAATGTGGCAGCTGAAGGGGGGGGAGGAAGCAAACAAGCGGAGCTTCCCCTTTTGGGTGGCGCTCCGCTTTAAGATGCCGGCGACTGGACCCAATGGCAGCTCGGTGAGGATTTCAGGCTGATCTCTGGACAGGTAAGTGCCCTTATATTTAAAGTCAGCAGCTACAGTATTATCCTTTGAGGACAAATTGATGCTCAATTTCAACCAAATGGACAGGAAAATTCGAAGACTTGGGATGGAAAATGTTCCTGGTTTCCTATATAAACAAAATTCCGTTAATGTGGTCCTCAGTTTGGAAAAAAAGTGTATATTATGGCAACAATCCAAAATTGGATTCTAAAGTTCTATACATTATCATGACAATCAAATGGAATTTATAACAAAATTCATTGATGGCATCACTAATGCTCTGATGAACAATTTTTCAACATTTTGTACAAATGTTTAAATGAAAATCTAACCATGTATGGCCAGCTTTAGTTTATAGTCTTCCATCCTCTGGAACTCTCTACCTCAATTTGTCTGGCTATCTCCTACTCTGGCTGCCTCTTCATGGAACCCTATCATCTGGGATTTTATTATTTTTTGGGTTGAACTTGATGGACTTGTGTCTTTTTCCAACCTATGTAGTAACTATATCATGCCAACTAATCTTATCACACCCATCAGCTCAACCCCGCAGTTATAACCTTCTTTACCACTCGCCCCATACCCTATTAGATTGTAAGCTCATATGAGCAGAGCCCACTTAACTCTCTTGTGTTTGATTGTATTGTAACTGTACCGTCTCCCTTTTATAATTGTAAAACGCTGCGTAACCTGTTGGCGCTATATAAATCTTGTATAATAATTTTTATTGCTATGTTTCACAGCATTAAGTCTGGAAGAATGGAGGAACTGCACTTTAATAATTCTACATGCTTTAAAAAATATTCATGTTGAACGTATCATATATATATATATATATATATATATACATATATACAGTTCGGTGTCTTAGCTACACACACTGCACAGCGAGATCTGCAGTCTCCTTTTGTGGCTCTAAGAGAAGTTAACCCTGTGTGTACAAATAGAGCCGAAGTGCCTTGCTGGGATGTGATACCATATCACTTGTACAGGTACTTGGAACAGAAAGAGTTATTGTTCACTGGGAAGGGGAACAGAGCTGCCCCCAGTGACCTGTCTGACAGGAGGGGCAATAATCTAGAGCTGTCACTTGCAAACACTGAGCTCCCATGTGTTGCCCAGACAAAAGCCAGAAGCAGCAAATATAAGAATGGAAACACATTGACAGCGTTACCACTCCCCCCACCTCTCATTCCCCACCACCTCCCCCTCTGGGGTATAGCAGGATCTGACAATGCTTACAGCTGCAGCGTCCAACCTGGGGCCACTCATTAATTAGCCCTCCCGCACAAGTCCCCAGGGCCAGCAATGTCACAACAGCACATGTGCAGATCTCCATGACATCAGCTGATCTCCATGACATCAACAGAGAGGACATTACAAGTCCCACACAAGGAGCTGTCTGAATGTAAAGGCTGATATGAGACGGAAGCAAAGAACTAATAAGAGAGCAAAGACAATCCGATAACTATGCATTATATAGCATGTAGATCATCGGAAAAATAAAAGCCACACAAATACAATGCGAATGGAGACACGGAATGTAATGCCTATAAATGATGCACACTCGGGGAAAAGATCAACCACATGCACTCAACCAGAATGACAGACTGACTTTTACAGAAGATATTCCATAGATAAATGGTATGAAGCAGGAAATACTCACCTTCTAGCATTATCATGTAGTGTAACTAATGAAATCTGATTTCTCATAACATTAAAGTGGTTGTAAACATGAAATATGAGCAAAGCATATCCCTTTATAGTGTGGATTTGTTTTCAATTAACAGCGCCAAGTGTCATATCTGTCTGCTGTCACTTTTGACAAGTTTTCCTGACACCAAGAGAAAAATGGTGACAGGGGAGGGAGGTCCAGCTGATTGACAGCCTCAGCTCTCTTCCTGTTTGCTGTGTGATGGGAGGTGTGTCCCTTCCCTCCAATCAGCTGTCGGGCCCGATTCACACTTCTGCAAGTTGCAGTTTGCATATTGCAGGTGCATTTTGCGTTTTTTCAATACACAACTTTAAACCATTGAAGTCTATGGAACCAAAAACCAGAAAAAAAACCTGGCCCTTTTCATAAAATGCACAGATGTGAACTACATCCATAGGAAACCATGTTCAATGGACTGTAGTGTGTTTCTGCATAACTGAAAATGCACTAAATAAAATACATAGGTGTGAACCAGGCCTTAGACCTCTCTGCTCACTGAGCTCTGCAGAGTGTAACTTCAGCTCTCCGCCCTCTTTTTTCTGAAATCTCAGACAAGCTTTAAATTTCGGCACTGATGTAGAGAAAAAAACTTATGTAGAAGGATTTGTTTAATCTCTGTGTATCAACTGAGGTCAGTCCCTTCTTTAGGCATAGGTAAGGGTTTACAACCACTTTACGTTATGGAGGCTCTATGCATTTGTAAGTGGCTTGCAATCAAATTGTCTAGTATAAGTCTTTACTGTCAGACTAAGTCATGCAACTTGTGATTTAATATTCCAGTATATTGCACTCAAGTCGCAGAAAAAAACAGTGCAGGAATCTTTTTTTGACACATTGATTAAGATGGCACCAATTGAAATGAATGTGTTTTGACTTGTAATGCGACTATGTGTTGCAAGTCGCATGATAAGTTGCAGCAGCGTGAACCAGGGCTCAGGGTTCCTTGCCTGGAGACTCACTGACCAACCGACACCCCTCCCCCCCTTCCAGTCATTATACACTTCCTTTTTATAACTGTATGTAGGAGATTCAAAGGTCTCAAAGTTGAACTACTGTACATACTGCCCCCCCCCAAAAAAAAAATCCATGGTTATTTTACCTGTGGCAAAGCAAGGTAGTTTGGTATCCATAAGAGTAACAAACTACCTACAAGGGAGGCATCTGCAGACTGGTGTGTTGATACAGGTGCCAAAAAGGCTGACAATAAATCATCCCATCACTTTCAAGATTACAAGGTTGGTTCTACTCAAATTCAGCTGTTGTTGGTGAAAATCAGGATAAGATACAAATAAAGAGATTGACAGGTACATGGAGAATCCCAGGTTTACAGAGCAGCAGGCAGATGATTAGGAGCTACCAGGACAACAGCTTACCAGCAACAATAGAACTTTATACAATCGGCTAGTCTAGTGTACTTCTACATCTTCAGGGTGGCAAACTAAAGCATAAAGCAGATATACAATCCAGGGTGAAACTTGTGCTATAATTTTTATATGGACTAGCAACTAAAAGACCTATGAATAAATGGATGTGGAACGAATCATCTGAGATTCCATGATTTCTTATGGGGAAATTTGTTTTGATATACAAGTGCTTTGGATTACAAGCATGTTTCAGGAACAAATTATGCTCACAATCCAAGGTTTTGCTGTATGTATATACACACACATACATACATACACACATACACACTATATTACCCATGTCTTAGTATGCTGAAGAGTTCCCTTCACTGTAACTAAGGGGCCGAGCCCAACCCCTGAAATACAACCCCACCCCCTAATCCCCCCTCCACCAAATGATTTGGACCAGTGCACAAAGCAAGGCCCATAAAGAAATGAGCGAGTTTGGGGTGGAGGAACTTGACTGGCCTGCACAGAGACCTGACCTCAAACCGATAGAACACCTTTTGGGTGAATTAGAGCGGAGACTGCGAGCCAGATCTTCTTGTCCAACATCAGTACCGGACCTCAGAAATGCACTTCTGGAAGAATGGTCAACATTCCCATAGACGCATTCCTAAACCTTGTTGGGCAGCCTTCCCAGAAGAATTGAAGCTGTTATAGCTGCAAAGAGCAGACCAAACAAAGTTCATGTGTGTGTAAAGGCAGGCGTCCCAATATCTCTCCTCCTTATGCATCAGAGAACAAAGATTGTGTCATCACTTATGGAAAAGGTATTAATAATGTGTGTGTGCGTGTGTAATGTGTAATATATATATATATATATATATATATATATATATATATATATATATATATATATATATATATATATATATATATATATATATATATATATATATATATATATATATATATATATATACATACACATTATTAATACCTTTTCTATAAGTGATCACATAATCTTTGTTCTCTGATGCATAAGGAGTTCTAAGAGCTGGGGGAGGATAAACAGCAGCACCCTGGTCTTCCCAGTGAATGGCTATGCAGGGCGGGGGGGCTGTGACTTGGCTCCAGTGCCCCTATAGGAAGCTGCTGACTCTGGGGGCACTCAATAGGAGGGAGTGAGGAGCAGCAAAGAGGGACCTGAGAAGAGGAGGATCTGGGCTGCTCTGTGCAAAACCAACTGCACAGAGAAGGTAAGTATAACATGTTTGTCTTTTTTTTTAAACAAGACTTTACAATCACTTTAATAAGTGTCAGACAAGGCCATTTTTCCCAATGACCACCAATGTAAAGGAGTCATTTTGCTGTGATCACCAGTAAATGGGGCCCTTTTCAACTGTCCACCAGTGAACAATGCACCTCCCCAGTTACCATCAATGTAGGGGATCAATCCACTGACCACTAATGGAAGGGGGCCACTTCATAGACCACCATTGTATGTGGCATTCCCCACTGCCAACCCACTACAATTTTCTCTGCTTTATTTTTTTTCTGGCTATTACTATTATTGGTTTTATTTATTATTCAAAATAATTTGGTTGTATCGGGAAACCTTTATGTCTCAACTGTGCACGCTAATGTACCATGTGTTGTATATAGAATGAATCTTCGTTCAGACAGGCGCTGACACGGTCCTGCATGCAGGCTCACTTTGTTACTGCGCCAGCATCCGCCCCGGGCTGCACGACAGAGGGGAATGCAGACGCAGCAGCTGCATGTCAAAACCGATGTAGGCAGGAGAAGGCGCACAGATCTGAATTGTACATTGTCTGTGTGTGGATCTGCGCACTCGCTTCTGCCCACATGTGAAATTTTGACATGTGGCTCTGTCTGCATTCACCTCTGTAGGCTGCCTGCATGCAGAGCAATAACAAAGAGGTCCTGTGTGCAAGATGAATCTCAATACTCATCTAAATGAAGTTCCCTAAAACCTGAAAATTATTTCAAGGGTTCCTTCATGTTCAAAAGGAGGAGAATGACTGCCCTATAAAGTCTACCTATATCAAAGCGTTCATAGGTAGGCTTATCATTGTATTGCTGACTGTGATAAACTGAAATCTCATTGCTACGAGTTACAGCACTTTGATCATTTCCACTGCTTTCTGGATGCTTTGTATGAAAAAGGACACCATGCCTTATCCATAGAAACCAATCACATCCGTCATATCAGTCTTCTATATTACAACATGAAAGGAAACATTGGACTGGCTGAAAGACGACAAAGAGTTAAACTTTCAATCACATTGATAACTATGCCCAACCGTCAGGAATAAATAAGCAAATGGGTGGAATATGTGCCAGGTAAAGTCTGGGCTGACAGATTGTATATAGAAGCCGTCTAGACCAAGTCAAAACTCTACCTGGAGAAACAAAAGGGCAATTGGTATCATTCCAGACAAATTATTAAATTATGTAATAAGAAAATAGAAAGTAAACACAGACATATGCTGAATCGGAGACAGACTGTGTGCAGATGTCTTTATAAATGTGATCGGAAGACTCTTCCAACACTGAAGATGCACACACAGTACACATACACACACTGGACACATACACACACTGGACATACACACACTGACCATACACACACTGGACATACACACACAGTACATCCATACACTGACATACACACACAGTACATACACACACTCTGACATACACACACAGTACATACACACACTCTGACATACACACACTGGACATACACACACTGGACATACACACACTGGACATACACACACAGGACATACACACACAGGACATACACACACAGGACATACACACACAGTACATACACACACAGTACATACACACACAGTACATACACACACTGACATACACTGATATATACTGTACATACACACACTGTATATACACACACTGTACATACACACACTATACATACACACACTGACATACATACACTGACATACACACACTGACACACACACACACTGACACACACAGTACATACACACACACACTGACATACACACACAGACATACACACACAGTACATCCATACACTGACATACACACACATACACACACACACAGTACATACACACACAGTACATACATACACTGACATACATACATACAGTAACGTCTTCACAGGGCATGACTGTGACGTCAGCAGGCAGCAGTGTGTCCGCACAGCCGGGAGGGTGGTGAACACACAATGCATTCCTGAAATAACTCTACAGGATTGGCAGAGCCAAGAATCCACCTTGTTCTGATCTGATACAGGCACCTGATTCTTCACCCCTAGGAGACAAAGAGCATGCTAGACCTGTCGCTCTGGACCAAACAATGGCTACTAATGTGTTTACCTTAACATTCCCAGCTTGTAGGATTCGGAAAGTCACAATGTCCAAAAAAAAAAAAAGTGCCTAAATGTATCACAAGCTGTTGAATACACATCTTGGTGTTTGCACCTGCACTGCCTTAAACAAAAGGCCATTACTGAAAATAAGCTTAAGAGTTCATTTCAAGTGAAAAAAAATAGATGTTTCATGTCTTTTTAAAGTGACAAGAGAGGTATGGGGGTCCTGCCATTGCTGGGGACCTGCAGGAGTCCTATCTCGATCCAGAGCTGCTCTCTCTCCCTCCTCACAGGACTCAGAGGCAGCAGCGGGGGTCATTGGCTCCTGTTGCTGTCAACCAAATCCTGCAAGAAGAGAGCTTGGGGCAGGGGGCACTCAAAGGGGAGGAAGAGCTGAGAGCGCCAGTGGAGGGACCCCAGAAGAGGAAGAAAGGGACTGCTCCATGCAATACCACTGAACAGAGCAGGTTAGTATAACATGTTTATTATTTAAAAAAAAGTTTTATAATGAGGAGTTCCAGCATCCTGGGGCAGACAGTATAAAGATGGCAGAAGATGCTGAACCCAGAAGACCACAAGGCACATGCAAGGGAGCTCTTGGGACCTTGTGTGACTGGGGTAGAGGTACGAATAGTGCAATTTAGTTTAGCTTTTGGTACTTTTGAGTCACAGACCCAGAACAACCAAGCTATATAGAAGAGTGCCAGAAAAGAGTTAGAATTCCTTATTTAAGAGACTCAACACACTGAAGCCAGGAGAGGCCACCTTCATGACAATGTCCCTTTAATCACATGTTCACCATGGAGGAAGAAAGTAGCACGTAACTTGACTTTTCTATACCGATTTTTATAGATTTGCTCCAGGAAGTACAACATTAGAAAACTAAAGCAGTGCAATTATGCATTTCCAGTACAAGAACAATTCTAAGAATTTAGAAAAAGAAAAATGTCATGAGTGGAGTGTGCATTCCATGCCGTGACAGTGATTAGCTTATATTCAATGAATGATCGCTGGCATTCTATACATCCAGTCCAAGGAAGCTCAGTAGAAAGACTTCATACGCATTTATAAATGACCTCCCTGAATGTATTTTTGCTACATAGATTTTCCATGGCCTGCAATGAGTTTTAGGCCTGCCACAGTACAATTTAGTTCTTTTTAATACATGCAAAAAAAAAAAAAAAAGCACTTAAAACGACTCTGCAATAAAGGCAAATACACCAAAACATGCTTATTAATAGAATATAACAAACACTCACCTCATTACACTCAATCTACCAAAAATAATACATTTTCAATCATTTAAAGCACTCAATAGGTGCAGGTACCCAAAGGTGTCTACTTAGAAAACCACAATCAGCGCCTCTTCTCTGTGCAGCACTTGTGGAGGGGATCACTTTTCTAAGTAAGCGTGTCATGTATAATTCCACATTATGGCAATATGCTCCTTGGGGGCTAAAATGTAAAACGAAATGTAATCAGTCTAACATTAAATGCAGAAGTTAGACTGGAATTGAAATAACAAAACTAACTCCTCCAGAAATAAATCTTCTAGAAGGTGATGTGCTTCATACATACACATGGATGGACATCTGAAGTACAGGTTGGTTCTCTACACTTCAGTTTAGTATGTAAGGCCCCATTCACACCTCAGCTTTTGTAGCTCCAAAAAGCTGAAGGAGAAAACATCAAATGATTCTCTATGGAGTTGGTTCATTTCACTCCAAGTCGCCTGAAGCTCAAAGAAGTTATGGAGCTTTTTTTTGTAGCTCAAACTGGGCAGATTTGTGCATTTTTGACACATTTTTATTCCCATAGAAATGAATTGAAATGTGTGATTTGCACTTTTTTGTGCAATTTTCTGCTCAAATACTAAAAAAAAATGAAAAAAAAAAAAAAATAATATAATATATGAATGAATAAATGTAAAATAAATACACAAATAACTAAAATCGTAAATAAATTAATAATATGTAATAATAATTAACCCCTAACCTTAAAAAAATATATTCAATATATGAATAAATAATAATAAAATAATAATAAAGACCGCAACTCAAACAAAAAAAATAAATAAATGAATAAAATTGTACAAAATAATAAAGTATTATTATTAATAATGTATTTATTTTGTGTTAGGGTGTTTATTTGAGAATAAATATAATACATTATATATATATATATATATATATATATATATATATATATATATATGTATATATATATATATATATATATACACATACACATACACACACACACACACACACACACACACACACTTAGGGGTTAATTGTTTGTTATTACATAGTATTCATGTTTTATTTATGATTTTTATTTATTCATTTTTTTATTATGAGGAGGAGTAGTAGTAGTAGTATTAACACCCTAAAAAAAAGACCTTAAATAAAATATTAATGCCAAATCATAACCCCAACCCCTAATCCTAACATAAACTTAACTCTATCCCCTTACCCTAAACAAAAATAAATAAAAAATAAGCGAATAATAATAAAAAAGTTTTTCTAAAAACTGATGGAGAAGCTAAAAACGCTGAAAAATCTAGCAACAGATGATTTTTTATTTTATTAGCCAATAAAGAAAACTAACGCCAAAGCTCAAAAACGTGCAAAAGAACACTGGAAGAACATTCAAAGACGCCACGCTCAGGTGTGAATGCAGCCTAAAGCACAAGCCATCCTCAAAGAGCCAAAGACAAAGCTATCACAATGATATCTGAACCTCTTATCCCCCACTTTTTTTTTACGTTTTACAAACTATAGCTACAAAATGCTATTTATTGTCACCTCCGTTTTTATCAGACGCCTTCTTGTTGTAGGAATGGAAGTCTAATACAGACATGGTCCCGATGTAAAACCTTCAGCCATTAAAAGTAGAAGACTTTGATCCAACACTGGAATGACGAAGCTCACAGGAGATAGTGAAGGCTTCAATGTCTCCATCCTGACCACAAACTATGACCCAGCATCCTATGTCCAGTATCAGTGAATGCTTACTGCTTACATAACATGATACTTAACACTGTAAACAATTCAGTTGATTCCCTGAAAGTGCTGTTCATTGTGCACTGGGGATTAAAGGCGAGGGAAGGGGGAGACCAAGTGATGAGGACTAAACTGCTAATGACTTGAATGCCAGTTGATGCAAATTGAGCTTTATTTACCTGTCGGTTCTCATAGATCACCAGAAACTATCCCTGAGGCTCTAAACAGCCAACCATTTGTATTGTTACACTCAATGTGATGAGGGACACATCAGGAGAGGCCTGACTAGTCGTCATGTCCATACAGACAACAGGTCATTGAATATAGCTCCTCCGGTAATAGACAGGATCACCGGGTTACATATAGTAAAATGTGATCCTAATTCCATAGAAACATTTCTTTTCATTGGCTCCAATTTCTCAGCAGAGCCAACTATTTAGACATAAACATTATCCCATTGCCACACATTTCTACCCAACCATACAACCCAAAGCACAGCAGACAATCTGCACAGACATTGCCCCATATGTCACCAGACCAGGACAGCTTTTACTGCAACTCAACATGGAGAACATCCAACAGCATCCATAGACAATGTGATCCGAGCTGGAGAATTCACAAGACGAGCCACATGTCTGTATGGTGGAGTCCACAATGGACACTTCCAGAACCTGCCCGGGGGAAGATGAAGGGTTAACTGCAACATATAGGAAATATTACCCATCCAAAGGGCAGCAAACTTACACTTTTGATTTTGGGTTTATTACAACTTACTAATATATTGCAGCTTACCAATCCTTTGATGTGGTGGCTGCACCAGTTTACTTATTTAGGCTCGGTTCACACTGGGACGACTTGGGATCCGACTTGTCGCCCCTCAAGTCGCCCCAAGTCGCCCCAGAAAGAGATTCACATGACAGTGAATGGGAGCGTCTTAATAGACACTACTATAGTCGCTCCGACTTCAGAGCGTACTCCCTGTACTACTTGGATCCGACTTGGTAGGCGACCTGTACCATAGAAATCAATGGAAGTCGCCTCCAAGTCGGATCTCTCTCTAAAGTCAAGCAACTTTGCAGGCAAAAGATTTCATTTGCCCAGGCAAACCCCTCCCTCCCAGAGAGCTGATTGTCCTGTGATTGGCCACAGCCGAAGTCGCCTGTCCTGGAGGCGACTTGAAGTCGCGTTGTAATTTGCTAAAGTCGCGCTGAAATCGCGCTGAAGTCGCGTTGAAGCCGCGTTGAAGTCGCGCTGAAATCGTGTTGCCCCTGTGTGAACCGAGCCTTAGGCTTTTTCCCCCTCTGTTTTCACCTGGTAATCTGGCCAGTAGAACACCTCCTTAGTAATGATGAGTTCCGGCGTGTTCACACAGCCCACGTGCAGAGCCCGCCAGGAAGTCGGCACATCGTTGCTCTAATCACAGGCAGTGAGACATTTCCCGATCTCTGCAGCCACACATCAGGACAATGTCTCACTGCCTGTGATGGAAAATGTGTGATAGGACCTTGTTGTCGGAAATTCCGACCGTGTGTAGGCTCCATCACGCATTTTCCATCAGAATTTCTGACACACACAGTTTAAGAGCTTGCTATAAAATTTTTCGACAACAAAATCCGTTAAATCCGAATTAAGAGACGAAAGCTATTGGCTACTGCCCCGTTTATAGTCCTGACATACGTGTTTTACGTCACCGCGTTCAGAACGATCGGATTTTCCGACAACTTTGTGCGACTGTGTGTATGCAAGACCAGTTTGAGCCAACATCCGTCTGAAAAAATCCATGGATTTTGTTGTCGGAATGTCCGATCAATGTCCGACCGTGTGTACGGGGCATAAGTGTGCCCCCACTGACTGAAGAAACACAAGGGCACCTATGAACAGCAGCATTCTTACAGTGGTTGTAGGGGTTCAAGGTTTTTTTTTTTTTTTTACTTGCATGCAGGTAAAAAACCTTCTCTGTGCCACAGCCCCCCAATACTTACCCGAGCCCCATTGCGATCCACCGATTTGCACCAGAGCCTTGGCTCTCCCTCCTCATTTTCTGAGACATTGGTTTCCGTTGCAGTCAATCACAAACAGTGAGCCAATGAGGAGAGAGAGGGGGTGAAAGACACGGCTCTGAGTGTAAATAGACTCGCTGGAGTGCTCCCATTGCAACCTGCTTGCTCTGGAGGCACTTGGCAGGGGGAGGAGCCAGGAGCGCAGACGGAGGACCTGAGAAGAGGAGGATCAGGGCTGCTCTCTAAAATTACTACACAGAGCAGATAAATATGAAATGTTTGTTAATTTTTTTTTTTTGATTGCCTTTTATATCCCTTTAATGTGTGTGTGTAAATGCAGCTCAGCATACAGCACTGACATGGGGTGCCTTCCAGTGGGCTGCAGTAAAATGCTACATGTCTGCTACTTTCTGCAGCTCTCCGCACTTTCCAGATGTGTGAGACCTGCATTGATACAGTGTAGAAAAACATAGGTCACTATGAAGGAGATTTACTAACACTGGTGCACACAGAATCTGGTGCAGCTGTGCATAGTAACCAATCAGCTTCTAACATTAGGCTTTGACAATGAAACCTAAAATCTGATTGGTTACTACGCAGAGCTGCACCAGATTCGTTTTAGTAGTACCCCCCCCCCCCCCCCCCCATGTGTGAATCAGCCCCGAAAGTGCTGGTACAGATTCCGGGCAATCTTCACCCACTCACCTCTGCAGTAGTAATCATAAAGACAGGCAAGCTACTGTCCAAACCAAAAGACTATAAGCTGCCCACACTCTTTGAATCATACTGCTGAATCAACCAATGTGGGTGGCCCTGTTGGCACCACCCGCCTCAACAAACTGACAGAAAAGTCAAATGAGCCAGGTGAAAAATGGGTGATAGAGCAGCAACTTCATCCAATCAGATATAGTAACTGTTCAGGTATTCAGGGAGCGGCGGGTGCTGTGGCTATCTGATTACATTAGTCGGCAGGGGCGATTTTTCCATCCACTCGGTTTAGCATGTATGTGGAAATCAACTGATTTCTCCTGCTCAGCCTGTGAGGGCTAAAAGTACACCCATCCGGTGATATTCCTCTGCCCGCCTGGTATTGGTAATGTTAGGACAGTAGCTCTCAGATTCTCCCACTTGCCTGCACTTTTGATGAAGTGTCTGAATTTGACACACGAGGTGCCACATATTGCTGATAATATCCCTTTCTGACACCTCGGCAGGCAGCAGATTCGCACATAGTCAGTGTCGGGCACAGATATAGAAACGTTTATATATAACTCTCATTGTCGGCGTGACGAGTGACGGCCTGTTTACAGTTTGCATTGACCTGTGTCAGGACTGCAGGATGCTTTTTCAAGCTGCCAACCTTCTCATGTCTCATCAGAAACCAGTTCCGTACATTCTAAGTACATTATACACCCCCCCCCCCGCACTTCAGTCATGTGCTGGAACACGTTGATGCATTATGCTCTGGAGGGTTGAATAACATATGTCTTTGATCAACCGTTCAGCCATATTTGACAGGCAGGTGGTTAATGGCGGCAGTGGGGTGAATATATAGAAGTGTGAGTGAAGGAAGAATGGAGGACCCTACACCTTTACCAGCCTCCATAATTAATAAAATGGACTGTTGTGGCTGACATAATAGTCTGTATTACTAAATTCAAGAATCAATTTGTACAGAATAATGTGGACTGCCCACACAACTCAACTGTATCTGAGAACCACAAAGCGAAACCGCTATTTAAATCATTTTTAATATTCATTAAAAACTCAGGGAGAAATCGCTTTGAAAAACACCCCCTAGTATTTCCAACCACGTCCATCTTGAGTAAGGGCAGATGATTCATGTAGCTTTTACTTCCTGGAATCCAGCTGCCCATAGTTCAGGCATGCAGGCAGAAGGGTGTGCTTAGCTGAGAGAGCCCCTCCTCCAGATGAAAAAAAAAGTAAATTAAGACTTCTAGGAAGTATGTTTTCATACTGGCCTAGGCCAGAAACCAGGAAAAAAAAAAAGTTTAAAACAAGTAAATATGATAAACCTTCCGAGCAGCATAAGGATTTAGAATAGTTAATATTGATTGAGAGAGTTTAGTACAGCTTTAAAGGAGTAGTACAGCTAAAGCTCGTTTGACTGTACTTCTATGGATCACAGGAGTGCAGTTCGTTCTGCACTCCTGTGACTTGTGTTCAGCAGACAGCAGGCTAAAGCCCGCTGTCAGCTGACGTCAAAGAGCCGCTCCAGGCTCAGGCAAGATCGTGACAATTAAGTTGGGATCCGCCCACATGCCTGGACCGGCACCTGGCTCAGCCACTCAGTGAGCTGCTGAGAGCCTCGAGCTGGCCGCTCCCTCCACAGCCTAGCACGCCAGTGAGTTTGGGGGTGCAGAGAGAAGTGACTGACAGTCACCAGCTCTGCTCAGGGAGCTCTGAGAACCAAGCGATCGGTGGTGTTTGATTGCTCGGTTCTCAGTCTAAGACCCCTTTCACACTGTTGCACTTTTCAGGCATTTTAGTGCTAAAAATAGCGCCTGAAAAGCGCCTCTCAAGCCTCCCCCGTGTGAAAGCCCCGAGTGCTCTCACACTGGGGCAGTGCGCTTGCAGGACGGGGAAAAAAAGTCCTGCAAGCAGCATCTTTGGTGCGGGAGCAGTGTACACACCACTCCCAAAATACCCCTGCCCATAGTAAAAAAAAATTTCTGCCAGTAAATACCTTATACAGCCTACTTCCTGTTTCTTGTCTGGTCATTAGACTAGGCTAATGACTCTCGTTAGCGTTTGCCGGGGGGGGGGGGGGGGGAATGTCATAAGAGGGCCAATGAGAGCTGCAGAGCTAGAGGTGTGCCTTTGGTTGTCTGTTTAAATCCAGGGAGTGAACAGGCAGCAGCTTCAGCTGTCCACAGTTGGAATGGATGCAGCCAGACTCAGTGGAGGGAGATTTCTGCAACATATTTGGCAAGCACAGAATCACAGTATATATATATATATATATATATATATATATATATATATATATATATATATATATATATATATATATATATATATATATATATATATATAAGTGGTTGGAGGGAAGCTTCAGAATGGCAAAGATGTTTTTATTACAAAATATGTGAGCAGACTGCAGTTTCTCTTTAATGCAGGGAATGCATTAAGGTACAAAATGTTTCCCCTTTAGAAGAAATTTAAAGTGGACTAAACAGAAAAAGTAAAAAACTGACTGCTATGTCTATCCTGCAATAAAACAAACTTACCATATATACTCGAGTATAAGTCGAATTTTTCAGCACATTTTTTTGTGCTGAAAGTGCCCCCCTCGACTTATACTTGAGTCAAGCACTTTTCTGCAGCAAAAAAATTCATTTTCCGAACCGACTTTGGGGCCCCGTATCTCAGGGCCACTTGGTGCTAGGAACCCCAAATTTGGTGTGCAAACCCAGTGGAACTGGTACCATAACATATCCAAAGATGAAGTTCCTAGCACTAAGTGGCCCCGATATACGGGGCCCCAAAATTGGTTCGGAAAATGTCATTCTCTGCTGAAGAAAAGTGCTTGACATTTTCTGAACCGAATTTGGGGCCCCATATCTCAGGGCCACTTGGTGCTAGGAACCCCAAATTTAGTGTGCAAACCCAGTGGAACTGGTACCATAACATATCCAAAGCTGGGGTTCCTAGCACCAAGTGGCCCTGAGATACGGGGCCCCAAAACCCCTTCGGAAAATGTCATTCTCTGCTGCAGAAAAGTGCTTGACATTTTCTGAACTGATTTTTGGGGCCCTGTATCTCGGGGCCATTTGGTGCTAGAAACCCCAGCTTTGGAAATTTTATGGTGCTAGTTCCACTGGGTTTGCACACCAAATTTGGGGTTCCTAGCACTAAGTGGCCCCGAGATACGGGGCCCCAAATTCAGTCAACTGTGTCCATCTGCAGCAATGTCATTTCAGGACCCTTTGGGTTCAGAGACCCCAAATTTTGGCTGCAGCTAGGGGGCATCTAGGAACCCTTAACTACCGAGTTTGAAGTTCAGGGGACCTATGGCTGCAAATGGGTACAGTGAGGCATGCAAATGGGCATTGTTGACCCTCTTTTCCACTTACAGTAGCTGTGCATTTCTCACCCTCGTCTTATACTCGGGTCAATAAGTTTTTCCCATTTTTTTTGTAGTAAATTAGGGCCTCGACTTTCACTCGGAACGACTTATACTCGAGTATATACGGTACATCTCTGCAATTTTCTTTAGATTGGACACAGAGCTGCACATGTGTAACGCAATGTACATTCTTGCCATACCTTGGTGCCAAAATGAATGCAAGGGAGTGATGGCATAGCCAATCAAAATGCAAATCCAGTATGTCAGTGCCAATGAGGGAGTGAAGGGAGTATTGTTCCACTTTAAGACAAGTCAAGCAGTAGGAAAGCGGCGACAGAGGTTCTAACCCTTCACCAAACAACAAAACATTGGAACGTTCATGTTATTTGGGGTTCCCTGTGACAAAGTGATGTGGTGAAAGCTAAAAAAATGTTGGAAGCAAAAATGAAACAAGAAAAGACTGCTTTCTGGCAACAATACATGGAAGGAAACTAAAAAAGATATTCTGGATTAGAAACAAAATATTTGTGAGAAAGGCAGCAGAGATATGAAGATCGATGGATCTGCACAGAAGAACATAATGCACTATAATATATGGTCTCCAATCTCCAGAATGTTCATATCTTAATCTCCATATAAATTTTCTTCTCTCCCAGCACAGTAAATTCCTCACAAGCCATCAAACAAGGACGTGCCTTTTAAATACTAATAGAGTCTCAGTATCTGTTAAAGCTGGCTATGTGCGTGTGCTTTTGGTGTCTCATTCACAAATCTTGCCAACAAAAATGTTGTCTTTTAGCCACAGTTCACTCTATGAACCATATGTGAATCGCATAGGAACCGCACCGCATTCCTATACACTTCGCATGCAATTCAGTGTGGTGCGATTTGAGCCCATTCATTTTAAATGGGCCCAAATTGCACTACATCACCCCAAAGACATGCATGCAGCAATTTTGGAACTGCACTGGCACCGGATCGCATGGACGCTTTGTACAAATGCACTGCGTTTGTGACCCGTGTTTGGGGTGTCGTTAAGATTGCACTGACACCTGAAAAACATCACAAGGGCAGTGTGATTTGAACGTGACCCGGGAAACGTGTGCGGATTGTGGGGTTTTCCGCAACACACTTAGTAAGAACCAGAACAAGCACATTATCGGCTTAGCACTGGACTGTACAATTCCTAGTCACCAGGTCAATGTAGCAACTGAAAAAAAAACAAAAAAAAAAAAAAAAAAAACACCTTTCTGGACAGCAGGTTACTAAGAGCTATCGTCATTGGGGAGGCTGGCACTGAAATGGGAAAAGGAAAAGCGCACTGTGTGAGAAGGTAGCCGCTTTTGCGACTGTATTGACAGCCAGCACTGTACGAGACAAGAAGACCTTAGATCAGTCTGTCTGTCGCAACACCGGCTGTCAATACAGTTGTGTTCTCCAACAACACTGGCTTTACCCAACCAAAGTTCCAGCATTTTAGCGTTTTTTTCTGCCAGTAAGCTCCAATCAGAAACGCAAACCAGAAGGGTTTTTTTCTGCTTCTAAACGTTGAGCTTAAAATATGCCTCCAATCGTCCTAAATGTACATGGACACAAAGGAGAACATTGAGCTGCTTCTACAGGCAGAACACAAAACTCCCATAGAAGTGATTTTCAAGCCAATGTGCATGGAGCCTAATCCAAAACAACCAGCATGCAACTGGAGAGGAGTCTATTTGGGGTAAACAATGGTCGGTCACAGGGGAACTAATTCTAATAGTAGCAAAACACACAACACAAAGAGAAAAATAACAGCACATGATGGTATATAACAAAAAAAAAAAATCTGACCGCACAGCTTTTATTACTCTGCAAACACGACACTTGCTGCTATCTATAAAACATAATCTGGAGAGAAGCCAATTAAGGCTGCATTCCAATGGATGATAAAATAAGCAGGCTTGTAAAGGGTGTATGGTACCAAGCGGCATAGCACATACATCGGGCTGGCATGGCGTCACATGCACCAGGCAAATGCTGGCCACAATACCCCAGATGTTAAGTGTTCTTTTCATCCATAACCTGCGTGTATGGAGCCTCAGACATGAAGTGGCATTGACCATGCCTTTGTTGCTACAGGTTTCATCACATAGTATAAAGCACTTATGTGTATGGTAGGTGTAATACCCCTTTCACACTGGCGCCTGTAAAACGCCTGAAAACTGCCTCCCATGCTGCTTCCACACCGGGGCGGTGCACTTGTGGGACATTAGAAAAAGTCCTGCAAGCTGCATCTTTGGGGCGGTTTATAAGCGCTGTGTACAGCGGCTCCCAAAACTCCCTGCCCATTGAAATGAATGGGCAGCGTTCCAAAGCGCCTGAAAAGTGTTTCGGAAGTGTGCTTTTAACCCCTTCTTTGGCCGCTAGCGGGGGTTAAAAGCGCCCCACTAGAGGTGCTTTAGCGCCAACATGGCCGCAGCTCAGTGTGAAAGGGGTCTTATGGAGCAGATGTTGGTGACTCTTGCTACACAAGAAGCTAGATTAGCACATGATTCAGAGCTCTATGGCTATACCATGTTTATCTAATCTGAATCTAGACCTATATAATAAATATTGGCTCACGTACACCGACACAAGGCACACAGCATGCAAGAGAATAGGGAACCTTCCACAGCCTCCCATAGAAAGCAATTATAGGATAAAGCTGTAAGTGGGTATATATCTGTACTTGGGTAAGCATGGATGTTCAGCCCTGAATACAGAATGTCTTCTGCCAGGGTTATGCCCGTTTACCTGCAATTGCTTTCTATGGGCGGCTGTACACAGCAGCTATGTTTCCCGGGGAAGATTTCTTGCAGCTTCTTTGCTGTATGACCCTCATGCAGCTGTGTGTATGAGCCCTATACTATTACACATAAAACAGTAATAATAGTTTATACACTAAATACATCACACACTCTGCACATCAGCATAGGGGTATGTACCCCCCACCTATTATGGCTGCTGTCACAGAACTCCACCTTAAAGTGGTTGTAAAGGCTGAAGCTTTGCATTGAAAGCATGAAGGTAAAAAAACTTGGATGCTGCTCCCCCCACAGCCCTAAAACTCACCTGAGCCCCTTCTTGATCCAGCGATGTGCACAGGAGCCTTGGCTGTCCTCGGTCTCCTTCTCTTCATTGGCTGATCACAGCTAGTGAGCCAATTAAGAGAGAGGGGGGAAGGGGCAAGTCACAGCTCTATGTGTCTTATTGATGCATAGAGAGGGGAGTTCGGGAGCGAACATATCCCCCTATAGTGTGTACATGTCTCTATCGAGAGCACCAAGAATCATTTCTGTTTGCTGCTGTGTTCCTCTGCTGTCATAAGTCACTTCAGACTAATTTTCATGACACCAAGAGAAAAATGGTGACAGGGGAGATAGTTCCAGCACACAGCCCGTGATTGACAGCCTCAGCTTTGGTCTTGTGTGCTGTGTAAAGGGGAGTGTGTCCCTTCCCTCCAATCAGCTCTTACTGAGCTCTGCACTGTAGCCTCAGCTCTCTGCCCCTGCTTTCTGAAAGCACAGAGAAGCTGTATAAATTCTGCATTTCGAATTGGTTGTAGAGAAGAGAAGACTGCAAATAAACAGGTACAACTTATCTAGGAGGATTTGTTTCATCTCTATCACCTCAGGCCAGTCACTTCACTGGGTATTTCTGAGGGTTTACAACCACTTTAAATTCTAAATGTCTGATTGTCATGCTGATCCTTTAGCTTCAATACTAATAGTCACTGATCCAGAACAAGTAACATGCATACAATCCTTTTTTTTTTTTTTTTTTTTTGAGCTGCTGCACGCTTCTTCCCAGCTTACGATTATAAAAACTGAAGCCTAAAGTTAAACATGACTTGTGCCTTACAAAAGGTCAGCAATAGTAGACAATGTACTTGGTCTTAGGACTGGTTCACACCACAAAGACGCACACTCCAGATCAGTTCCAGATGCATTTCTGTATGCACATTTTTAACGCATTCAGGTGCATTTTTGATGCATTTCCGGATGCATTCAATGTTTTTTCTTCTTTTTACCACTGTACTGGAGTCTGGTGCGTTTTTGATGCATTCCGGTGCATTTTTGATGCGTTTTACCGCAATTCAGTACAGTCCAGTGCAGGAAGAAAAGCAGCATGCTCTACTTTTTTTTTTCTGAAACTGGAACACCCTGAAACTGACTGCGCTGGTGTGAACTATGCCATTGGAAACTATATAACCTACTTTCCATGCGTTTTTGATGCAGAAAAAAAACGCACTGGACTGCACATGGTGTGAACTGGCCCTTATAAAGGATTTTTTTTTTTTTCCTTGTTCGTAGTAATCCGGCTAGGAACCTGAACCATGCGACTACACAGGCAAGGTATTCCTATTTCTTATTACGGGTATAAAATGTAGGCACCTAGGGGTGTCTGCACATACACAGTTGCAGCCGTACCCTCCAAGTCCCCAACTTACCAAGTCCCCCCCTTACCAAGTCCCCCCCATACCAAGTCCCCCCCATACCAAGTCCCCCCCATACCAAGTCCCCGCCATACCAAGCCCCTGCCATAACAAGCCCCTGCCATAACAAGCCCCCCCCATAACAAGCCCCTCCCATAACAAGCCCCCCCATACCAAGCTCCCCCCCATACCAAGCCCCCCCCCATACCAAGCCCCCCCCATACCAAGCCCCCCCCATAAAAGTCCCCCCATACCAAGTCCCCCCCCATACCAAGTCCCCCCCCATAGCAAGTCCCCCCCCATAGCAAGTCCCCCCCCATAGCAAGTCCCCCCCCATAGCAAGTCCCCCCCATAGCAAGTCCCCCCCATAGCAAGTCCCCCCCCATAATGACCATATGCAAAGCCCTGAGCAAAGTGCAGCTCCGCAGTAAATGTCACGTCTCTCGGACTAAAATTCAGAACGGGCTCAGTGGCTGTCATCAGCTCAACTATGCTGTACCTTCCAATGATAGAAGCCTCAGTATAGGACACCCAGACCAGTGCATATTATGTATACAGCACAGGCATGTCAACACAAACATAACCAAGGTCAAAGTACAAGAATGTGGCTGAGATTCTATCCCTATACAAGAAAACATGCGCTCATAGTGAAAGGGTTATTCTGGAATGGCAACAAAACGTAAAGAGACTTTGTTACTGCTGATATAAAAACACTACCATGTTACAAATATTTTCTTTGAGCTGTATTAGCACAGGAGGCACACCAACACCAGCAAGCAACAGGAGCAATGCACTAACATGAATGAGCAATTAAGCCCATCATACAAGGATCAAAATGTATCCTATTCAGCAGGGACCGGACAAATTTCGATCTATAGGCAAACAGAATGGAAAAAAGTTGCACCAATAAATGAGATTAGTCTATGGAGAACATAAATTAACACTGTCCATGACTTCAGTAGATATGCACCACGGTGAGTTCACACATAATGAGAAAGGGGTGCCCGACACCATATAAATTGCCTGCTTACCAGATGATAGGCAATAAAGAACGATCGGCTGTAACCCAGCCACGGCCTTGACTCCAGGAACGGCTGCTGGACACACACAGAAGGAATCCTGGTATTGGACCTGGTAACCACTCAAATTTCTCACTGGATCATGGCCATATTGAGGATGCACTCCAAGTACACTCAAGGAAAGGAAAAACTGACCATAGCGTAATACAGTCTACTATGTTTATTAAAGATCAAAAGGTTTTGCACTTACATAAATGGTATTAAAACTTCGCATAAAATCAAGTGCTGGCCAGCAAACACAGGAGCCCGTCCTCCTCACAAACAGCGCAGAAACGTCAGTGCTTGCCCTCCCAGATGCGTTTCGTCATAGGTGACGTTTTCAATTTCGATCTATGTATGGCCACTGTGGTTGAGCAGAAGTCAGTCTGCCAATCAGCTAACATTTAACCGCCCCGTTGGAAAACTTCCATTCAATCAGCACTGCAGATTATAGACTGTTTCGCTGATCAATGTAATCTGGTGGTAGGGAAGTCTTCCCACTGTCAGAATACAAAGGCTTAGCGGGGAAGACTCCCCCCATCCACCTCAAATTTATGGATGGGGATATTCAGTTTTTTCGTTTAACCGGGTGCTTGAATGAAAAAAAAAATAGACTCTTCTATGGTCAGTCTCAAACTACACTCAGTATTTTACCTCAAGATGTTCTTCTCATCAAAACATTAACTTTAAATACATACAGTAAATATTAATTAGGTTTGCATTCCTTATTTTCTTGCTTTAAAGACCAAGTCCATCTTTTCCAAAAAAAAAAAAAAATGTAAAAAATAAAATGCATTGTATTTGCAGAAAAAATGTTCAATGTATTTTTTGCAAATGCGCTTGCAAAGCATTGCAACTGCAATTAGCAGATCACGGGTGCAATGCCAGGCTCCTGCAGACTATTCCTCCAGCTCTATGCCCGTACCGAGGTATGGCATTATAGGTGGAGAGCTGAAGGAAGTGTCAATAGACTAGGAGTGTGGTAATCACTGCACTTGTGTTCTGTTAAAAAAAAAAAAAAAAAAGTCCATTTGCTGTGGTGACCAACGAGACTTGCAGTTGATTCATCCACAGATCTCTGTAAGGCCCCTTTCACATGATAAGCCTGCTTGGATCCGGCCCGGTCCGTTTTTCAGGCGGATCCGAGCGGGCCACCCATCGACTCCTATGGGCAGGCGGATGTCAGCGGAGATGTGTCCTCTGATACCAGTCTGCCATCCGATCTGTTTAAAGAGGACTTATGATGATACGTTCGCCATCCGTCTTGAGAGCTGACATGTAAACATGTAGGCAGCGGTGGCAGTGCAGATGAAGAGTGACTGAAGGCCGGTCATTCTATGGCATGGATGACCAATAAGTAGGTATCAATAGTGTAATCAGCAGAGGTGACTAACATCTTACCCTAAGTCGGTGCATGTCAGCGCAGTTCAGATGCAGCATGGACACTTTCTATGCAGGAGCTTGTAGCCAGCCGGTGTAGATCAACATGGCCTTGTGCATGAGGCCCAAAACTTTTAATAGCTTATGTATGAAAAGGAAACAAACTGCTGCCTTTAACAACCAATCAGTGTTTTTGTATCATTCTTGCAATGCCGAGTTGAAAATGAATGAAGCATTATGACTGGTTGCTGAAGACAACAGGAAATGTTTTTGTAAGCACACCTTTCATACCAAAGTGATCATACACAGCGCTGACCACAGATGAAGGGGGGGTATGGCTGACATTTCTCATGCAAGGTTGGGTGTCAATAACCACAAACTGCATTTCACTCATTAAATGGGGCTCTAGTATCCCTGTCATTCACCTCGTTTTATTACACTTCTCACCCCAGCTGTAATCTGCAATCTGTAAGTTCTTGTGCTTATCAGTTGTAAGTTTACCCACACTGATATCACCGATTACCTGCATGCTCTGTTCCTCACAATCCTCCCAGCTTTGTTAGCAGAAGCCCTTTCCAACAAAATATTTCAGAAATTTCGGCATTAATATTTAACAAGGCCATTTTTTTATGCCACATATTGAATCATAAATTCCTGCATCCCCAGAGGCACCATAACTCTGCCTGGTGCCATGACTGCTGCAAGGCTGGGGCTCCTACAAGGCATCCAGAGCTCCGTCCACATACTACAGCTTTCTGCAAGACCCCAGAGCAAAGCCTGTGTTTTATCATTCCTGGATTCCATGGAAGTCACAATGCCCCAGACTACAAGGCTTGGAAGGAAAATCTGAAACCAAGGATTGTGCCGGCTACAGCAAACAATTCATTCTCACTTTCTGGGTACATGCAGATGGCCGTAACTAACTAATGATCATACAAGTTGGATCTTGCTGACAAAGGCTGGGAAAAAAAAAAAAAAAGATTCTGCAGAAAAAAAATGCATGAAAAAGGTCCATACAGCTATTCCATTCTATTCTATTAAATGTACATGTGTACATATGTAGGCCTCATTCACACCCAAGAGATCTAAAGCACAAACTGAGGTCTGCCCAGAAGAACGCTGAACACCAGGATTTCCATTACATTCAATGGTACCCGTTCACACCTGGGCATAGTGTCGCTGGATTCTGGACAGACTTCTATTAGAGGACCCGGAATATTTGGAAGAAAGATGATTTTTTTTTTTTTTTTTACATTTTTTCTTGTTTAATACCTAGCTATCCAGTTGCTAAAAAAAAATAAAAATGCTCAAGACTGAAACGCAGGTAAAAAACTTCTGTACGATTGCTCCAGAAGACACCTAGGAAATAATCAAAGATGCTCAGCTCAGGTGTGAATGGAGCCTTACATGCGATTACAGACGTTTGCATATACAGTATCTCACAAAAGTAAGTACACCCCTCAGATTTTTGTATGTATTTTATTATATCTTTTCATGTGACAACACTGAAGAAATGACACTTTGCTACAATGTAAAGTAGAGAGTGTCCAGCTTGTATAACAGTGTAAATTTACTGTCCCTTCAAAATAACTCAACACACAGCCATTAATGTCTAAACCACTGGCAACAAAGGTGAGTACACCCCTAAGGCTACTTTCACACTGAGGTGCTTTACAGGCACTATAGCGTTAGAAATAGCACATGTAAAGCGCTTCTCCTGTTACTCCAGTGTGAAAGTCTGAGTGCTCTCACACTGGAGCAGTGCACTTGCGGGACATTAAAAAAAGTCCTGCAAGCAGCATCTTTGCAGCGCTGTATACACCGCTCCTAAAGCGCCGCTGCCCATTGAAATCAAAGGGCAGTGCTGCGGTAGCAGCGCTTTTAACCCTTTATTCTGCCGCTAGCAGGGGTTAAAAGCGCCTCGCAGGTGGCCGAAAAGCGCCCTTAAAACTAGAGTAAAGCGCCGCTAAAACCCGCGCCTCAGTGTTTTAGTGCCCCAAATGAAAATGTCCCAATTGGGTCCAATTAGCCATTTTCCCTCACTGATTTCATGTGACTCGTTAGTGTTACAAGGTCTCAGGTGTGAATGGGGAGCAGGTGTGTTAAATTTGGTATTATCGCTCTCACTCTCTCATACTGGTCACTGGAAGATTAACATGGCACCTCATGGCAAAGAACTGAAAAAAAAAAAAAGAATTGTTGCTCTACATGAAGATGGCCTAGGCCATAAGATGATTGCCAACACCCTGAAACTGAGCTGCAGCACAGTGGCCAAGACCATACAGCGGTTTAACAGGACTGGTTCCACTCAGAACAGGCCTCGTCATGGTCAACCAAAGAAGTTGAGTGCACGTGCTCAGCGTCGTATCCAGAGGTTGTCTTTGGGAAATAGACGTATGAGTGCTGCCAGCATTGCTGCAGAGGTTGAAGTGGTGGGGGGTCAGCCTGTCAGTGCTCAGACCATACAGAGCACACTGCATCAAATTAGTCTGCATGGCTGTCGTCCCAGAAAGAAGCCTATTCTAAAGATGATGCACAAGAAAGCCCGCAAACAGTTTGCTGAAGACAAGCAGACTAAGGACATGGATTACTAGAACCATGTCCTGTGGTCTGATGAGACCAAGATAAACTTATTTGGTTCAGATGGTGTCAAGCGTGTGTGGTGGCAACCAGGTGAGGAGTACAAAGACAAGTGTGTATTGCCTACAGTCAAGCATGGTGGTGGGAGTGTCATGGTCTGGGGCTGTATGAGTGCTGCTGGTGTTCTGCCGAGAAAGTTCCCCTTGGCGGATAAGGACCTCCCTGTACTGCGCAGGCGCAGCGCTTGTGCAGTACGACCCGGCGGAAATAGCCAAAGCTGAATAGGTGTAAATCAGCTGTACACGGCACCTGTAACAGGCTTCGCTCGGCACTTTTTTATTCTACCTCTAGGTCCACTTGGATGGTGGGGTTTGAACCTGGACTCAGGGCGCAGGCGCCGTGTACAGCCGATTGAAGGTTTTCAGCTTCGGCTATCTTCGGCGGCTCCTTAGTCGTTCGTACTGCGCAAGCGCTGCGCCTGCGCAGTACAGGGGCGTCCCTATCCACCGGGGGAACTTTCTCGGCAAGACACCGACACTGGGGAGCTACAGTTCATTGAGGGAACCATGAATGCCAACATGTACTGTGATATACTGAAGCTTAGCATGATCCCCTCCCTTCGGAGACTGGGCCGCAGGGCAGTATTCCAACATGATAACGACCCCAAACACACCGCCAAGATGACCACTGCCTTGCTAAAGAAGCTGAGGGTAAAGGTGATGGACTGACCCAGCATGTCTCCAGACCTTTGGGCCCAATTTGGACATTTTCACTTAGGGGTGTACTCACTCTTGTTGCCAGTGGTTTAGACATTAATGGCTGGGTGTTGAGTTATTTTGAGGGGACAGCAAATTTACACTGTTATACAAGCTGTACACTCACTTTACATTGTAGCAAAGTGTCATTTCTTCAGTGTTGTCACATAAAAAGATATAATAAAATTTTTACAAAAATGTGAGGAGTGTACTTACTTTTGTGAGATACTGTATATGTAAATTAGGGACCTCAGATTTTATGGATCTGAACAGAGTGAAGGTTTATTGACCTTAGTGCAGTGTGTACAGGGGCCCAGGGCAAACATCAGAGCCATAATAAAAGGAACAAAAACAACCACAATACTTTCTAAAAACACAGATTTTTTGAGCCTTTAGTAAAAGAAAACAAGTGGTTGGTTGCTATATAGAACACAGACGCTGTCCTTTACTTTTCCACCAAGCCGGTGTCTTGCCGAATAAGTTCCTTCGGCGGATAAGTTCCCCCCCTGTACTGCGCAGGCGCAGCGCCTGCGCAGTACCAACTAGTAACAGCCGCTGGAGATAGCCGAAGCTCAAAATCCACAATCAGCTGTACATGGCGCCTGCGCTCTGGGTCCAGGTTCCTTCCCTACCATCCAAGTGGACCTAGAGGGGGAATCTAAAAGAGCCGAGCGCAGCGAGGCTGTGCCCGAAGCGTGGCGAGCGAAGCGAGCCCGGGAGGGGCCCTCTTACAGGCGCCGTCTACAGCTGATTTGGACCTATTCCCCTTCGGCTATTTCCGCCGGATCCTACTGCGCAGGCGCAGCGCCTGCACAGTAGATGGGGGTCCTTATCCGCCGAGTGGAACTTTCTCGGCAGAACACCGGCATTATTTTATTTTAGCTCATCTAAAGCTCACCACACACGTGGTACAATCGGATTATATAATCTCTGATAGATCGATCAACGAACATGTAGTACAAGGGCCTGTCTGATTCAATAACTAAAGCCTAGTACACACGGATCGCATGTCGGGCGACATTAGAAACCAGCAAGAAAACAGCAGACATTCGGCCCATCTGTATGGCAGCGGGGCCGGCTTCTGTCGAAGGGTCATGGCCAAAAAAAGATTGCCGACCAACGTTCTCAGCCAATGGCTGGAGTGTTCTGGGGGGCCATCCTCCTCTCAGAACACAATAGCTCAGCAGGGGAGATCGCTGTACTAACATCAGTTTGTTAGTACAGGGGCTCTGACCAGAACAGATGGAGATGGAGATGTGGGAGCCTGGCACTGCCAGGAGGGAAAAGTGCTGTGTGTACATGCCAGCTTCACAAAATGTGATGGAGGAAGCCACAAACTCTCAGGCTCCTTTCGCACTTGTGAGACCACAAAGTCATGTGACTTTTGTAGTGTCAGATGGCAGAAAATAAATATAACATTACTGTACTGCAGCTCAGGGAAGGGTCGCCCACCATGTAGTGCAGCTCAGGGAAGGGTCGCACACTATGTAGTGCAGCTCAGGGAAGGGTCGCACACTATGTAGTGCAGCTCAGGGAAGGGTCGCCCACCATGTAGTGCAGCTCAGGGAAGGGTCGCACACTATGTAGTGCAGCTCAGGGAAGGGTCGCACACTATGTAGTGCAGCTCAGGGAAGGGTCGCACACTATGTAGTGCAGCTCAGGGAAGGGTCGTACACTATGTACTGTAGCTCAGGGAAGGGTCGCACACTATGTAGTGCAGCTCAGGGAAGGGACGCACACTATGTAGTGCAGCTCAGGGAAGAGTCGCACACTATGTAGTGCAGCTCAGGGAAGGGACGCACACTATGTAGTGCAGCTCAGGGAAGGGTCGCACACTATGTAGTGCAGCTCAGGGAAGGGTCGCCCACCATGTACTGCAGCTCAGGGAAGGGTCGCACACTATGTAGTGCAGCTCAGGGAAGAGTCGCACACTATGTAGTGCAGCTCAGGGAAGGGTCGCACACTATGTAGTGCAGCTCAGGGAAGGGTCACCCACCATGTACTGCAGCTCAGGGAAGAGTCGTACACTATGTAGTGCAGCTCAGGGAAGAGTCGCACACTATGTAGTGCAGCTCAGGGAAGGGTCGCACACTATGTAGTGCAGCTCAGGGAAGCACACTATGTACTGCAGCTCAGGGAAGGGTCGTACACTATGTACTGCAGCTCAGGGAAGGGTCGCACACTATGTAGTGCAGCTCAGGGAAGCACACTATGTACTGTAGCTCAGGGGAGGGTCGTACACTATGTACTGTAGCTCAGGGAAGGGTCGTACACTATGTAGTGCAGCTCAGGGAAGCACACTATGTACTGTAGCTCAGGGGAGGGTCGTACACTATGTACTGTAGCTCAGGGAAGGGTCGTACACTATGTACTGCAGCTCAGGGAAGAGTCGCACACTATGTACTGCAGCTCAGGGAAGGGTCGCACACTATGTAGTGCAGCTCAGGGAAGCACACTATGTACTGTAGCTCAGGGGAGGGTCGTACACTATGTACTGTAGCTCAGGGAAGGGTCGTACACTATGTAGTGCAGCTCAGGGAAGCACACTATGTACTGTAGCTCAGGGGAGGGTCGTACACTATGTACTGTAGCTCAGGGAAGGGTCGTACACTATGTACTGCAGCTCAGGGAAGAGTCGCACACTATGTACTGCAGCTCAGGGAAGGGTCGCACACTATGTAGTGCAGCTCAGGGAAAGGTTCGCACACAGCGGCCAGAGGGGGTTGAACACTTGCCATTGCTGCGATGCTTTGACTGACTGCCATGGCAAAGATGCGTAGAGCGGGCAGTACCATCATTGAAATGCGATTGATTCCAGCATCTTGGTGCAGCAGAGGGCAATGCATGCGACTGCAGGGCGGTGTTGCAGACTTACAGGGTTAAAGTAGGCGGTAATGAGACAACATATGCTCTCCCAGCCACCTGTCAGACACCCCCTCACCAAGGCCTATAAACAAACCCAAAGTAAACCAACAGAAAATTCAGCAGATGAGATAAATATTCCAAAACCTGCAATCTTCTAAACACTTGTATACACAATGCTGAGCCAGGGAGAGCCGAGTCCATAGACTTCCATGGAAACTAAACAAAATAGTATTTTCTGCAGGGTCCTGCGTGTCAGAATAGCACCGTGTGCCAGGGATAGGCTGACAGAGTGCCTGGAGCACGGGAGATACTACAGACTCCCTGAAAGGGGGGGAATTACAGGTTCTTCACACCATCCCACACAATCATCACTTTCTATATACCCCGTGTATATCTATGTATATCTATGCAGATCAACACAGCTGACATGGAGTGTGAAGAAGGCCTTAGAGACAGAGGGGGAGATTTACTAAAACTGGAGAGTGCAAAATCTGGTGCAGCTCTGGGGTAGGGCTTATTTGGTGGGTAAGGCTTATATTGCAGCCATCACTGACAATCACGCTAGGTCTTATTTTTGGGGAAACAGGGTATGCAACTGGGATGCATAGGAAATAAGGCTGTAGTGCATTTCTGTGGATCTGCAAACGCACTAAAACACATAATATGAACCACCTAGGCTCAGTAAATGAGAAAAAGTAGTCTGAAAACGGTTTCTTTCTTATGACACACCTCCATACTGAATTAACATACAGTAAAAATAAATAAAATGTGTCTGGAGGGCGGATATGGCGTTCTTTTCCCTTTCATTTTCTTCTTATCTTGGACTTGTGAGGTCATACCACTTGGATAAACATCACTTCATTCATTACATTGGTCACTGATGGCAATATTCTTACACTTTCCACTGACACTCATGTTCTGTGGGTCTAGACATCTACATTCCCTGCATCACCTAGCCATGTATTGTTCTCTCCATGTTGACTCTTATCATTTTTACTTCTTTTTTCATCATTCTCCCTTACTTTGTCCTACACTACTCCCTCTACTACTTTTCTTTCCCCTGCACATCTCTGCCCATAATGTGGCAGACTCAGTACACCACATGGATACCCTTATATCATTTAAATCCTAGTTAACCTTTCAGTAGTGTTTAATGGACTCAGTATACTCATACGTAATTTTGTTACAGTTGTCACGCTGCATATAGCCAACGGGGGACCTCCAGGGACACTCTTCTTCCACGCACTTTCTCTGCCTGGTCTCTATCTGGGTGTGCTGGGTCACACTCCTTCAGCTCCCGGTTGGAATGCCCTCCGCTGCCGCCATGTGGGGATTAGCCCTCAGATTCAATCTCCCGATGTAAGTATGGGATTCCCCCTCAGGCCCTGTCTTGTGTCTGGCCACAATGAATACTGTATGTCTCATCTCATGGCGATTTACCTTCTAGACAGATTGTAAAGCACTGCGTAAACTGTTGGTGCTATATAAATCCTGTATAATAATAATAATAATCATTGTGCACAAGCAGACATCAACTCCTGAAGAAGCGAGGCGAGCTTGCGAAATGCGTCCAGTATATAGATGTGCATGCATTTTTTGCATTACTATCATGTGTATGGCTGTTTACAATTAGCACTATGCTGTTTCAATGGGCTATTACTCATGTCTATGTTTTAATCTTTAGGCAAATAAATGTATTTACTCTCATTATTCTCCTGATGTAAGTATGGGATGCCCCCTCAAGCCCCTTCTTTTGTCTGGCCACAATGAATACTGTATGTCTCATCTCATGGCGATTTACCTTCTAGACAGATTGTAAAGCGCTGCGTAAACTGTTGGTGCTATATAAATCCTGAATAATAATAATAATCATTGTGCACAAGCAGACATCAACTCCTGAAGAAGCGAGTTGAGCTTGCGAAACGCGTCAAGTATATAGATGTGTATGCATGTTTTGCATTACTACCATGTGTATGGCTGTTTACAATTAGCACTATGCTATTTCAATGGGCTATTACTCATGTCTTTGTTTTAATCTTTACGCAAATACATTTATTTACTCTCATTGCAGGTTGTTGTGGCCATTATGATCACCTCATTTAAAGTCCCATGGGCAAATTTTTGTTTTATAGCCTCAGTAAATGGAAGTTTAATCACCGGACGTGGAGTACACACAGTTCTTGTAGTGCCACAAGAGGAGACACATCTGCTGGAGAAGGAGGCCAGCCCAGCTGGCGGTGCTGTGTGATCCGAGTACAAAAGACATTCAGAGTGAATAAGGAACACAGCTGGCTCTTCCAGTATTCTCCATATACTACAGGATAGAGAAAGAAGTCTAGCAGGTGCTGCCTGATGGAGATACACAATGTAATAAGACTGGTCATGCCATCACAGGGTAATCAGACATTGTGTGCCCACTGCTTTTGTAGAAGGAAAATCATCACAATATCCTGCAACCATTCACAAGCAGTCTTCTACAAAACTACGCCATCAACCTCCAAGTATACATTCTAGTATCTGCCAAACTGCTGACCACCGGCCAAAACAGGAGGCTGGAGCGCCTCTTTAGGATTGCAGCTTTTTGACACTGACAGTGATCTTATAGCACAACTCCAGCCAAAGTTTTTTTTTTTTTATGGAAGGGTTAGAACCCGTGTCAGGTTTTCCTTCATTGTTTGTGTCCTTTGGAGGAGACTTCACTTCCTGTTCTGATGACACCCTGTGCATAGGTGGGTTAACGGGGGTCACCAGGATAAAGAGTGAGGGAGGTGTAACAATCTCTAACAGAGGTTCTAACCATTCCCCATTGAATCCAAAACTAAAAGAAAAGTTTTGGATGAAGTTGGGCTTTAATTTCATGTTCCAGCCAGCAGTTAAGTTTCCACATCAGCACCGCCCTTCCACTGGGGAAGGCTGCACATTATGTGGACTTTATCCCAAACAGCCAAAAGTCTTCCAGTTAGCAAATTAACAGGAGGTCACACAGGATGTTTTCCACCAATATTAAACCTCAGTGCCCATTCCTCTGGAATTCGTAGAATTACACAGCCATATGCATGCATATGTTCTTATTCTTTAGTCCCAAGTTTCTGGTATAATGTATACATTGTGAGGATGACAGCAGCAAGAAATGGAATAAATCACATCATAATACGGGATGGGGGAAATATGCCCTGCAAGACAACACATGCTTAGCTGCACTCAGCGGAACGTAAAACTAATAAAACTATAGAACATATTGACCTTAAAGAACTAATAGAAAGCAAACTATGTGCACTTACAGGTCGAGTCAACATACACGCTCAATTTGTTTGCTTAACTCAATTGTCCAATAGCCATGACTGATTAACCTTACCCCCCAATATGATGCTGGGATCTGCCTATACAAGACACTGCTTCCTGTCTGCTAGGTAATATTACATCAAAGACAGGTACTAAAAATGCCAGATAAGAAGGGCAGAATTCAGCTTTTGCTAGGAATTTATTAATGCACTCACATTCAAAATATCATAAAAAATAAATAAAAAAATAATTGCAACTACAAAACAGTGAGGTTGATTTACTAAAACTGGAGAGTGCAAAATCTGGTGCAGCTCTGCCTAGAAACCAATCAGCTTCCAGGTTTTAGCCCTCGTTCACACAGAAGTCGCACAAATTTCAAGCCTGCATTTCAGCGCGCGTTCGGGGGCGATTTGAAAGACATCTGTGCAGGTTCATGTGTAGAGGTCTATAGAAATCGCCAAAAGTAGTGCAGGAACAACTTTTGGAAATTGGTGCAGTGCCGCAAAGTCTGTGTCCCACCGATTGGGACAGTGCCGTTGCCGGCAAAAGGCTGCGATTTGACATGTCAAATCATGCCGATGTGAATGGGGGGCTCGTTGTCAAAGCTTAACTGAACAAGCTGAAGTTAGAAGCCGATTGGCTACCAATACCATTCATAGCTGCAACAGATTTTGAGCTCTCCAGTTTTAGTAAATCTCCACCAGTGCATCACGATTGCAAAGTAAAGGCTCCTGCATTGTTTACATTCTGTACAGAGGGACGGAGTGCTTATAAAATATTGGCGGGAGTTTGGCTTCAATAGGTTAGTGTATTTAAATTTGCTAGTACATCTAACACTCCCCTCCCCCCAGGCTGACAAAAGCATAAGAAAAGAAAATGAATGGTAAGCTGCATATTTGCCATGCTGCGATGCAAAGCCTGTATATGGCTGCCTTTACAGCTTGGGTAGGGGCAGTCAAAAACGTTGGTCAACTGCCAAGTGTAAATTAGGTCTTAGGCTCTGTTTACACTAATGCGTTTTCAGATGCGATTTGAGTCACACAGAATCGCATGACGATGAAAATCACATTGTTTTTCAATGGGGCCCATTCACATCAATGCAATACAGCACGCATAATCGCACTGAAAGTCGGATCAAAATCGTATTACAGCAGTGTGAACCAAGCCTTAAAGTGCAAGTTCACATTTAATGCAGCTGGTTCTTCCTACCCTGTCACCATCAGGTATATAAACATCCCTCTTGTGCATTCTCACTGCCAGCCTGCCCACAGATTTACATCTCCTGGCGCCAGTCACTCTGCGTATGTGAAGGTTCTCCTACATCCAGGTGATGGTATATCTAGTTGCAGTCATATTTAGCTGGAAAGCTCTGTAATTTTGAAGACATTTCATATCTTATCCAATCAGCTTCTTCAGTTGTATCAAGTGCCAGAAAAATACCCGGCATCTATATCCATACAGGTAGCACATCTGCCTACCATACACATGTGTCCCCCACAGGGAATAAAGAAAGTTCTGGCCACATGCACTTGTAAATAACTACATCTGGGAAGTCGACCTCAACAGAAGCATTCTCTCTGTTCTTGGGGTTATGGTGTCAGGCATGTGCGCTGTGTAAACTGTGCCAATCACAGCTCTGGGTATACATAACCGGTACAATAAAACCCGCATAGAGGCCTGTAGACCTGTCCAGCGGTGGGGAGCCCAGGTAGCCAGGTATGTGAGGGGTATACATATGATTGGAAGGATGTGAAGGGTACAAAATGAATGGGAACTGAACTTAGACTTTAATTGTAATTCCACGCCCTCTGGGGAGCAGTCTGCAGTGAAAATCATCACCTGGCAGTTCATAATTAAAATACCAATTTATGGCAGAAAGATGCATTGGGAACTGTCAACACTATTCTGGGTCCAAACACTGGAGACATCTTTTCAACATGGCAGCACCCAGACTACTGGTGAGGCAGCTTCCATCAAAGGCTTCGGACATGTTTTGCTCTGTAACAGGTTCCCTTTAAGGCCCCTTTCAAACTGAGGCATTTTTCAGGCGTTTTAGCGCTAAAATTACCGCCTAAATACCGCATGAAAAACGCCCTCCATGTATCTCAGTGTAACCTTTCACACTGAGGCGTTGTGCTGGCTGTGCGTTGGAAAAAATCCTGCAAACAGCTTTTTTGGAGCATCTTTGGGGCGCATAAAATAGCGCTGTAAAAACGTCTATCCCAATTGAACTGAATGGGAAACGCTGTAAAACTGCGGTAAAACTGCGGTAATACCGCTTTAAAACCACCCAGAAACTGTGGGGAAGGTCACATGACCGCATGCGCTTAAAAATGCTATAAAAACGCGATTAAAACGCATGGGCGCTAACGCGGTAAAAGCGCGGTAATAACGCTCATCGTTTTTACCGCGGTTTTGCAACGCCTCAGTGTGAAAGTAGCCTAAGAGCTGTAGATGTATTATAATTAGCTGTTTACTTGCAGCAGTATGGCTTTATACCAGCTACTGTTCTCTGGCATCAGCACTTCTGCAAAGCCAGCGAAAAGATGCTGGGCGCAGTATCCGTCTGCATCATTCAGCCACGTCCGGAAGTCTGCTTTATGTCCGAAGATCTCACTGCATCATTCCTTACTTCCAGCACCATCATTTCACAGGTACTAGAGAAGCAACGTAGATGATTATTATTCAGAGCAGTCCACTAAATCAAGGTGTTAAAAAATATCCTGTATCCTTTATGTGTGAAAGTATAATGACTGCTGAGATGTCAATCTGTCCTGAGGGTGAATCTTGTCACTTGGTTTGTTAGCTGAAAGGTGCAGGTAATTATCTCAGCAAGCCATACACTTGCACATGACGCTTCCTAATCAGAAAATAAAATCAGGTGTGCAAAATAATGCAGTATTAAAGTGTTAGTAAACTCTTACTTTAAATTTGTACCTACAGGTAAGCTCACATTAAGGCTTATCTGTAGGTACAGTGAATATCTCCTAACCATGCACTGTTTAAGAGATATTCACATTGGCAATAGCCGATGACATCACCTGTGCATGCATAGTGACTCTCTGCATTGAGGGCAGAGTTTGGCATGGAATGCAAAACACCGTGCCATTCAAATGGCCGGAGTGAACCCGAACCTGGAAGGAAGACTGGGTAAAGATGGAAGCTCTGGCAACGATGACAGCACGCCGCTGGAGGGCTTCAGTTGAAAGGTAAGTCTGCAATAATGCACTATTATGCATACTAGAACATTGTGGCATTAAAGTGGTTCTAAAGTCTGAAGGATTTTGTTAAGGTAAAACACCTTCTGCACTAAGCTCCCCCCCACCCCCCATAAACGTACCTGAGCCCAACCTTGATCCAGCAATGTGCATGAGAGCAGCAGCTCTCTCCCTGCTCATTGGCACAGAGACAGCAGCAAGCCATTAAGGAGGAAGCGGGGCCAGGCTGTGCTCTGTGTCTATGGACACACAGAGCCGGCTCGGCAGCGAAACCACATGAGTGCCATCATAACAAGTGGCTTGCTATGGTGGGATCTCGGCAGGGAAAGAGCCAGGAGCACCAGCTAGAGGACCCTAAAAGGAGAATCGGGGCTGCTCTGTGCAAAACCATTACATTACCATTACAAAAATTGTAAAATCTATATATATATATATATATATATATATATATATATATCTCTATATATATATATATATATATATATATCTCTATATATATATATATATATATCTATATCTCTATATATATATATATATATATATATATATATATATATATATATATATATATATATATTATAGAGTTTACAATCACTTTAATCTGTGGTACACATCTGTAAACCTCAAGATGCACATAAGCACACACAAACAGCATGTACTACCACACTGCCACTGATGTTTACTTTGTTTTGTGCAAACTTTATCGAAATGTCACAAAGTAGCATTCCATTAGGTTCCATTGACCTCAACATGGTACGCTGTGCTGAAAAAAGGTATTGCATGCTGTACTTTTGTTCCAACACACACCAACCCAGAGCAACATGATATGAGGCAGAGTGGTTTGTCTCGTCTATGTGTTGGGACCCATTCAAACCAGATAAGAGGGTCTGCACTGGACAGCCCTGCCCCACGCGTCTGCTGTCAAAGGCCCTTAAATATGTACCATATGTAATTATTGTGCATTTATGTCTGCCAAGAGTTCAACTAAAAACTACCCCCTTGTCCTCTGCACTGGTACTAAAGTGCCCACACATATGGCTTCAAGTGTTCTAATCCTGGGAAATGCATAAAACATACCTTTGTATGGAACATGCAGGGATTTAAACAAAAATCTGAATAATGGAGAAATAAGCAGCCAGATACTTGGTCAGCCAAAGCCTGAGATCTTCATATCAGAAACACATTTCAGAGAGATAACAATAAATGTGTATTCTGTGCATGGCGCTGGCTGGTAAGAGGTACAATTCAATTCAGATCATCCACAGACCTGCTTGTGAACTTCATGAAGATGATAAACATGTTCCTTGCACAGCAGCAGTGAAGTTTCAAGGAATTCCACAAGCACCTGGAGCTCAGCTAATTAATCCCAGGCTGCCTGAACTCTGAAAGCCGATCCCCAACCATTCCCAGGGCTGTCACATCTCACCGGAGCTCTGCGTGTACCTTCATGTCAAGCCACCACCTCATCTTTCCACTGCTTGAAAAAAGCCACGGCCAGGTATTTGGGTTTAGAAATATAAAAAGGTACATCGCTTGATACATCCACCAGGAACCCCCCAGTATTTCAGTTGAACAATGCCAACATGTAAAAAGCTTGCCAGATGCAGGTATGGCAGAATATGTTAAAGAAGGGCGGCACAGTGGTGTAGTGGGTAGCACTTTCGCCTAGCAGTAAAAAGGGTTGCTGGTTCGAATCCCAACCACGACACTACCTGCCTGGAGTTTGCATGTTCTCCCTGTACCTGCGTGGGTTTCCTCCGGGTACTCCGGTTTCCTCCCACACTCCAAAGACATGCTGGTAGGTTAATTGGATCCTGTCTAAATTGTCCCTAGTATATGAATGTGAGTTAGGGACCTTAGATTGTAAGCTCCTTGAGGGTAGGGACTGATGTGAATGTACATTGTATATGTAAAGCGCTGCGTAAATTGACGGCGCTATATAAGTACCGGAAATAAATAAATAATAAATAAAGAACTCTAATAGGACTACTAAAGTCAATGTATTAGGCAAATGACCACTTTAACTTGAAACTTACAATAGGAGAAAAGCGCATTTGCAGCCTAGGACTTGATACCCAAATTGTGTCTGTGCCCACCATTCCCCATCCTACAATTCATGGACCGACATCTTCTCAGCTTAGTCAGGCTGCGGAGAACTAGTGGCTACATGGGTTTTCCAAATACAAATCCTTACACATACATCTAAACGTTATACAGAAACGCTATCAAATTGGTTTTTCCCCACAAGAAGGGCCCTTGTATTTTTTTTAAATTTAGAGTCATGTGACCAATTTAAATGTATCCAAAATTTGGGCTGGGTTTGCATACCTTTGTGTACATGCCACACACCTGGCAACACACAAGTAGAAGTAAATGGCTACATATAGTTCCCCTTTGCCTATCGCACAAAACTGAACCACATAGACATGAACCAGCCCCATAGGCAAAAGTAGAATTTCTGTTTGAATGCATTTCTATGCAGCAAAATACATGCATTGTGCTGCATCAAAACAGACAGGTGTGAATAGGTCCTAAAAGAGATCGCACACCCCATCCCAATATTACCAAGGGCACTGGCTACACCCTTGTTGACATAAACAAGTAGAACAAGTCTTCAATCTCCACATGTAACCTGCACCATGCATCTTCCATTTCGAAAACATAAAAAAATTGTACTATAGTCTGCAGTAGAAAAAATGAAATTCACTCCATTATACAGCAATATTTCAGACAAGTATCATCTTTTCAGGGGTCAGGAGTAGATGGTAATTGGCTGAACTGGAGGACAGACACAGCAGGGAACTTAGGAAAGTTAAAGACCATTTCAATGCATAAAAGTCAATGCAGAATTCATCTGTAAAAGGCATGTCCACCCATCTCAGACACGGGCAAATGACATCTATTGGGGTTTGGTTAGGTACACACAACATACACAAAGTAGCCACTGTATTGCACAAAAAATTATTTAAAAAAACAGTTATACTTGTTCATTAGCTACATTTATAATGACTTCCCGTAACTGTTTACAAGAAATCCAACTGAAAGTGGGAGCCTGCATGGAAAATTAAGGTGGCTATACACTTTTGTTTTTTCAGGAATGTTTGTTCAATTATCAAATCATTAGTGGGATCAAATGGGCGTTCATGCTAGTCGGTGACGTGAATATTCTAAAAAGCAAGGTCAAAAAATTTTCTCTAATACAATTCTAAAAGTGAATGTGGCTACAGAAGCGGCCATTGCTGATCTCCTGAAAATGTATGCTGCCTGGCTGCTGTGCTTCCCCATTGCCTTCCATACGTTCTAAATGATGGAGCTGATCAATTATACAGATCACAGAAGGTAGAAAAAAAGCAGAGTCCCCTTTCTGCATACCTGTACTGGGTCAGTGACTTCAAATATTGAACCAACACAGTCAGCATAACAGTCAGCTCTTCAGGAGAAATTAACAATGACAACCTTTACGTTTTTTTCAGGTTAAAGTTGTACAAGGATTATTTTTATCTTATGGTGATTGTAAAGTCTTATTTTTTTAGTTAAAAATAATAATGATGTTATACTTACCTGCTCTGTGTATTTGCTTTGCACAGAGCGGCCCCAATCCCCCTCTTCTTGGGTCCCTCTTCAGCTCTCCTGGCCCCTCCCTCCTGTTGAGTGCCCCCACAGCAAGTAGCTTGCTATGGGGGCACCCGAGCCGAGTCACAGCTCCCTGTCTCCATTCAGACACGGAGCCGCGGCCCACCCACGCCCCCTTTCTCTCCCGATTGGCTGACTGACAGCAGCGGGAGCCAATGGCACCGCGCTGCTATCTCAGTCAATGAAGAAGGGAGTCCTGGGCAGCTGAGACACGCCTGCAACATTGCTGGATCTAGATGGGCTCAGGTAAGTATTAGGGGGGCTGATGCACACAGAAGGCTTTTTATATTAATGCAAAGAATGAATTAAGATAACAAAAAAACTTCTACCTTTATAACCCCTTTAAAGCATTCTATACATTAGGGGGGGGGAAAAAAAAACTTCTGCATGCGGCTCCCCCCCAAACACTTACCTGAGGCCCCATCTCTGTCCAGCAATAGGCACAAGAGCAGCAGCTTGCTCTCTTCTCCTCATTGGACAGAGAAGCAGCAGCAGGAGCCACTAGCATCACTGTCAATCAGAGCCAGTGAGGAGAGAGCAGGGGGTGGGGCTGAGCCACACTAGTGTCCCTATAGTAAGCAGTTTTCTATGGGGCACTCAGCAGGGGGAGGAGGATCAGGGCTGCTGTGTGCAAAACGATTGAACACAGCATGCAAGTATAACACGTTTGTTTTTTCAATTTTTTAAAATGTTTGCCTTTAGAATTACTTTAAGCCCCCGTTCACACTAGTGCGATCTGTAATGAGTTTTGATCATTCCAAATGACATGACAAGTCGCACCCCATTGTCAGCAATGGAACCGTTCAAAGCAGCAACTTTGAAAAGGTTTCCTGCACTAGTGGTGCTGCATGAGGAGGGGAGCGTGCACTGGGTAGGCGGACTTATTGAACTAAGAAGAGCAATCGCACCTATGATGCTGGCGGTGAGCGATCAAGGTATGCTGCGTCCTGGCAACTAACCAGCACAGGGAAATTATATCAGGCAATATTTTTCAAAACTGCAGAGTGCATCCACTGGGCCCTCTGACTGCACAGTGTACCTTCACCCATTGGGTCCCCTGACTGCACAGTGTACCTTCACCCACTGGGGCCCCCTGACTGCACAGTGTACCTTCACCCACTGGGGCCCCCTGACTGCACAGTGTACCTTCACCCATTGGGGCCCCCTGACTGCACAGTGTACCTTCACCCACTGGGGCCCCCTGACTGCACAGTGTACCTTCACCCACTGGGGCCTTCTGACTGCACAGTGTACCTTCACCCACTGGGGCCCTCTGACTGCACAGTGTATCTTCACCCATTGGGGCCCCCTGACTGCACAGTGTACCTTCATCCATTGGGTCCCCTGACTGCACAGTGTACCTTCACCCATTGGGCCCCCTGACTGCACAGTGTACCTTCACCCACTGGGTCCCCTGACTGCACAGTGTACCTTCACCCACTGGGGCCCCCTGACTGCACAGTGTACCTTCACCCACTGGGGCCCCCTGACTGCACAGTGTACCTTCACCCACTGGGGCCCCCTGACTGCACAGTGTACCTTCACCCACTGGGGCCCCCTGACTGCACAGTGTACCTTCACCCATTGGGGCCCCCTGACTGCACAGTGTACCTTCACCCATTGGGGCCCCCTGACTGCACAGTGTACCTTCACCCACTTGGCCCCCTGACTGCACAGTGTACCTTCACCCACTGGGGCCCCCTGACTGCACAGTGTACCTTCACTCACTGGGGCCCCTTGACTGCACAGTGTACCTTCACCCACTGGGGCCCCCTGACTGCACAGTGTACCTTCACCCACTGGGGCCCCCTGACTGCACAGTGTACCTTCACCCACTGGGGCCCCCTGACTGCAGTGTACCTTCACCTACTGGGGCCCCCTGACTGCACAGTGTACCTTCACCCACTGGGGCCCCCTGACTGCACAGTGTACCTTCACCCACTGGGGCCCCCTGACTGCACAGTGTATCTTCACCCACTGGGGCCCCCTGACTGCACAGTGTACCTTCACCCACTGGGGCCCCCTGATTGCACAGTGTACCTTCACCCACTGGGGCCCCCTGTCTGCACAGTGTACCTTCACCCACTGGGGCCCCCTGACTGCACAGTGTACCTTCACCCACTGGGGCCCCCTGACTGCATAGTCTATTTTATTCAAAAGCCTTTAAGCGCCAGAAGAGAATGTATATCCTATGATGACAGCTATGTAACTCGGGCACCCTGAGATCAACATTTAGCACAGAGAACAGTGCTCTCTGATTCTGGGCTAGGCATTACTGCACAAGGCTATTACTACATATCGGTCATTTGTGTGATGAGACGATATTACAGCATCCCCCCCCCCCCAAAACAGGATTCATGAAATTATTCTACAGAGCCAGTGAATCCTTCTATTGGAAGGACAATGCAGATTGCATGGAACAATGGAAGGATATTCCTTGACCAAGCCATGACATTGTGTGAGCGGGTATAAAGTGCAGAACACACACGACAAACGCTGGCCAGGGTGACCCAGTAACCCACATTAGAACAAAACTGCCTCCTTCCATCCGGAGGGTCACAGACATAAGAAAAGACATCCTCCAACCACCACACTTCTCCAGATCCCCAGCATGAGCCAAATACCTGCATTGCACAACTGGTCACACAGCCAAATTCTACAAACATCCCGAACTCCACTGTGCCAATCTGATTTATTCATTTACAATCTGCTACAAACGTATCGCCATCCACACACCAAGACCCGATCCTCCATAATACATGTCACATCCCCATTCTCCACAGGTCACTGACAGCTGTCACAGGCCACTGCTGGGGGGAGGATTGTGCAATACAACCAATGGAGCAAGCTGCAGGAAATACAACAATGAACATCGTGTATCTTCACATCTACCTCTGGAATGGATCTACATTCATGACACTGTCGTCTCATCAAAGATCTGTACAATGACATTCTAATGGGCTTAGCCAATAAGGTGCAGAGCAGTGTACAGCAACCAATCACAGTTCATCATACAGTTAATATAAATCTGATTGATAGCTATCAGTGTCTGTGCTAAGAACATGACTCCAAGGGTCACCATACACGTGCCATACAATCTCTGTGCAAACAACCTTAGATCTAATAAAACTATGTAATACAAGGGCCTACCTAATCTATTTCAATCCCAATTCATTTGTATCCAATCAGGCAGGCTCTTGTACTACATAGTTGTTGGTATACCAAAAATAGATTGTAAGACCCCTTTCACACTGAGGCGCATTACAGGTGATATAGCGCTAAAAATAGCACCTGTAAAGCCCGAGGGCTTTCACACTGGAGCGGTGCGCTGGCAGGACGCTAAAAAAAAGTCCTGCAAGCCGCATCTTTGAGGCGCTGTAGGAGCAGTGTATACACCGCTTCTACAGCACCCCTAGCCATTGAAATCAATGGGCAGCGGCGCTTTTAACCCTTTTTCGACCGCTAGCGGGGGTTAAAAGCGCCACAAAAACGACGGTAAATCACTGTAAAAAGAAAAAAGCGCTTTACCACCGACGCCCGGGTGCTACCAGTGTGAAAGTGCCCTTACATGTAAGCTCCCCACACAGTCTGCCTTAGATTTATTATTATACAAGATTTATATAGCACTAATAGTTTACGCAGCACTTTGCAACATACATTTACCAACAACTATGTAATGCAAGGGCCTGCCTGATTGGATACAAGTTGAACGGATAGTTTAGGCAGGTCCTTATATTACATAGTTTTGGTAAATCTAAAGGAGGTTCTACAAAGAGTGTAGTGTCAGATTGTAACGTGTATGATGAGCTTAAGTCAGCCTTTCTCAATCTTCTTATACCATCTCTGGAGAGCCCCTGCTAAAATGATTCTATCTACAGCTCATGGTCTAATAATATTATCAGTAGGTTGTAGAAAGAAATCTCCCCGTCACATATGGTCAGTGGAAAATTGTCCCTCTACACCAGAGATTCTCAACCAGGGTTCCTCCTGAGGTTGCTAGGGGTTCCTTGAGCAATTTCTGTCTCCTGGATAAGTCCCCTCTGACACCATTGATCTTTTTAGGTATCTGTTAAGAGGGTAATTCTTCCCACTGACCACAAGTGTAAGGAACATTCTTCCCACCAACCATCCAATTTATGTATCATGAAGATAGAGTCATTTTTAGCAGGGGTTCCCCGAGAATGGAAAGTAATTTCAAGGGTTCCTCTGCGTTGAAAAGGTTGAGAAAGGCTGCTCTACACTGATGGTCAGAGGAAAATTGCCCCTACCTTCAATGGCCAGAGGAAAAACGCCCCTTACATTGCAGGTCAGAGGAAAATTGCCCCCTTCCATTAAAAGTCAGAGGAAAATTGCCCCCTTCCATTAAAAGTCAGAGGAAAAGTGCCCCTTCCATCAATGGTCAGAGGAAAATTGCCCCTTCCATCAATGGTCAGAGGAAAATTGCCCCTTCCATCAATGGTCAGAGGAAAATTGCCCCTTCCATCAATGGTCAGAGGAAAATTGCACCTTCCATCAATGGTCAGAGGAAAATTGCCCCTTCCATCAATGGTCAGAGGAAAATTGCCCCTTCCATCAATGGTCAGAGGAAAATTGCCCCTTCCATCAATGGTCAGAGGAAAATTGCCCCTTCCATCATTGGTCAGAGGAAAATTGCCCCTTCCATCAATGATCAGAGGAAAATTACCCCTTCCATCAATGGTCAGAGGAAAATTACCCCTTCCATCAATGATCAGAGGAAAATTGCCCCTTCCATCAATGATCAGAGGAAAATTGCCCCTTCCATCAATGATCAGAGGAAAATTGCCCCTTCCATCAATGACCAGAGGAAAATTGCCCCTTCCATCAATGATCAGAGGAAAATTGCCCCTTCCATCAATGATCAGAGGAAAATTGCCCCCTGATGTTGGTTCTCAGTGTAGACAGGAGGTCAGTCCACCAGTGCTCACTAGTCAAGGAACCTCTACAAGCTGTGAAGGTTCTCAGGATTCCTCTGGGCCATGGTGAGGTAAAGCTACTCTAAGTACCAGATCACACATGAGGCCTGCGAGAGTGAGAGATCCAAAGTAGTGCTTCTCCCACCATGACATGAACTCATCCCGCCAAGACTCCCCTCCTCTGGTAGGTCAGGCCATGTGTTCTCCTGTATGCTATGAGCCATCCACATATTTCCAGATACATCAATCCCCCCTCCCTTCCCCTCATCACCTGGCATACAACACCTGTCAGGCACACACGGGTTGTGTAGGAAGACACCTGGACTCCCAACTGCTAACCGTCACCCTGACACAAGAGATTTCCGTGTGCTCCCAGACAGGTCCACTTATTTATGATTGCTGGGCCCTCAGATACTATGCACAGGGGGGGTATAAAGCACCTTTGTAAGGGGATCCATTGACGCTCTCCGAGCTGGACTGGATGTTGTCGGCAGCGGGTCTTTTGAGGCTGCTGAAGTAACTCCTGGACCTGGAGTGTCCAGTTCTAGGTGATCGGCCCCCGGGCCCAACGAAAGATACAGGGGCCCCGTCCTTCCTGGAGAAGATCCCACTGAAGAACCTGAGCAGCCTCCTCTCCTGGCCTCTCCTGTCCATCTCCATCTGCTCAGACAATTTGGTGAGGTCACTGTTGTCCAAGGTCCGGTTCTTGCTCTTGCTGCGCTCCCACCTCTCCAGGTCGCTCAGGGGGTCGCTCTTGTTCAGCACCTCGCCCACGTCCAGGGTGTTCCTCTTGTCGGTGGTGTCGGCGGGGGTCAGGATGGACATGGAGGTCTCCCCCAGCCTGGGAGAGGGGCTGAGACAGCTGGAGCTGCTGTGGTGCTTGTCCCGGGTCAGGCTCCGGATCCTCAGCAGTTCTCCATTCCAGTGTCTGAAGCTGAAGCTTCTCCGCAGGAGGTTGGGGGGTCTCTTGTCCCAGGGGGGCTCAGTGTGGGGGGATGGGGGAGGATCTGGGGGAGTCCTCTGAGTCTCTGCATCCATCTCTGGGGGAGTCCTCTCCTTCTCTGGGGGGGTCCTCACCTTCTCTGGGGGGGTCCTCACCTTCTCTGGGGGGGTCCTCCTCTCCCCTTCCCCCGGGGGGGTCCCCTTCTTCTTCTCCTCCTCTGGGGGCTCTCGGGACCGGCTGAGTCGGAGGCGGCCCAGCTCCAGCTGTCCGGTACTGCGGGTCCTGAAATTCCGTAGTCCGGGGTGCGGGGGGAAGGTGTCGGTCTCCTCTCCTCCGCCACCCTCCTCCTCCTCCGGACATCGCTCCAGCCGGCTCTCCCCCGACACCAGCTCCTTCTTCACCAGGGTCAGGGAGATCCGGTACACCGTCTTCCTCTGCGGGGTCCCCCGCTCCATCGGGGGGGGTGCCGGGTCCAGCAGATACATGGGGGAAGGAAGGCGCAGGTCTTGGTGCAGAAGGAAGGAGGGGTGCCGGGGAGCTTCACCCCCTCTCCGCGCCTCTCAGCACCCCGAGCTGCCGGCTGGACCCCGAGAACCGAGCCGGGGACGGCTCCGATGGGAACGGCATGAGGAGCCGGGAGAGCAGCGAGCGGAGCCCGCAGGAGACTGACACTGGAGAGGGGCAGACACCCGGAGACTGGGAGGGGGAGGAGACACCGAGGAGGGGAGGGCGGAGACCTGGAGGAGGGGAGGAGAGAGGGAGGGGACTGGGAGGAGAGAGGGAGGGGACTGGGAGGAGGGAAGGCGGAGACTGGGAGGAGAGCAAATCCCGGGCCGGAGCTGGAGAGGAGACACAGCCGATACTACAATACAATCACATCGTGTCTGTCAGCTCCTCCCCCTCCTCCGATTCACAGCGATCACACCCGAAGATCGGCGCCTCATTATCTGTACACCGTCCAACCCCATTCTACTGCACTGAGTATAGTGCCAACACCGACCGCAGCCATGTACAATACAAGGAGACGTCCCCGCTCTACCCAAATGAATGTCTATATAGCGCCAACATCTTCCATAGCGCAGTACAATGTCACATCATGCAGGACCATCTCCTCTATCCCCAAAGGACACACACAGGATTGTCTGCTCCACCCCCATAGGAATGTCTATATAGCGCCAACATCTGCCCAGCGCAGTACAAAGGCAATCTCCTCATACTACTTCTTCCATCATTTATATAGCGCCAACATCTTCCACAGCACAGTACAAAGGCAATCTCCTCATACTACTTCTTCCATCATTTATATAGCGCCAACATCTTCCACAGCGCAGTACAAAGGAAATCACCTCATACTACTTCTTCCATCATTTATATAGCGCCAACATCTTCCACAGCGCAGTACAAAGGAAATCCCCTCATACGTCTTCCATCATTTATATAGCGCCAACATCTTCCACAGCGCAGTACAAAGGCAATCCCCTCATACTTCTCCCATCATTTATATAGCGCCAACATCTTCCACAGCGCAGTACAAAGGCAATCCCCTCATACTTCTCCCATCATTTATATAGCGCCAACATCTTCCACAGCGCAGTACAAAGGAAATCCCCTCATACGTCTTCCATCATTTATATAGCGCCAACATCTTCCACAGCGCAGTACAATGGCAATCTCCTCATACTACTTCTTTCATCATTTATATAGCGCCAACATCTTCCACAGCGCAGTACAAAGGCAATCCCCTCATACTTCTCCCATCATTTATATAGCGCCAACATCTTCCACAGCGCAGTACAAAGGCAATCCCCTCATACGTCTTCCATCATTTATATAGCGCCAACATCTTCCACAGCGCAGTACAAAGGAAATCCCCTCATACGTCTTCCATCATTTATATAGTGCCAACATCTTCCACAGCGCAGTACAAAGGCAATCCCCTCATACGTCTTCCATCATTTATATAGCGCCAACATCTTCCACAGCGCAGTACAAAGGAAATCCCCTCATACGTCTTCCATCATTTATATAGCGCCAACATCTTCCACAGCGCAGTACAAAGGCAATCTCCTCATACTACTTCTTCCATCATTTATATAGCGCCAACATCTTCCACAGCGCAGTACAAAGGCAATCTCCTCATACTACTTCTTCCATCATTTATATAGCGCCAACATCATCCACAGCGCAGTACAAAGGCAATCCCCTCATACATGTTCCATCATTTATATAGCGCCAACATCTTCCACAGCGCAGTACAAAGGCAATCCCCTCATACATGTTCCATCATTTATATAGCGCCAACATCTTCCACAGCACAGTACAAAGGCAATCTCCTCATACTACTTCTTCCATCATTTATATAGCGCCAACATCTTCCACAGCGCAGTACAAAGGCAATCTCCTCATACATGTTCTATCATTTATATAGCGCCAACATCTTCCACAGCGCAGTACAAAGGCAATCTCCTCATACTACTTCTTCCATCATTTATATAGCGCCAACATCTTCCACAGCACAGTACAAAGGCAATCTCCTCATAATACTTCTTCCATCATTTATATAGCGCCAACATCTTCCACAGCGCAGTACAAAGGCAATCCCCTCATACGTCTTCCATCATTTATATAGCGCCAACATCTTCCACAGCGCAGTACAAAGGCAATCCCCTCATACTTCTCCCATCATTTATATAGCGCCAACATCTTCCACAGCGCAGTACAAAGGCAATCCCCTCATACGTCTTCCATCATTTATATAGCGCCAACATCTTCCACAGCGCAGTACAAAGGCAATCCCCTCATACTTCTCCCATCATTTATATAGCGCCAACATCTTCCACAGCGCAGTACAAAGGAAATCCCCTCATACGTCTTCCATCATTTATATAGCGCCAACATCTTCCACAGCGCAGTACAATGGCAATCTCCTCATACTACTTCTTCCATCATTTATATAGCGCCAACATCATCCACAGCGCAGTACAAAGGCAATCCCCTCATACATGTTCCATCATTTATATAGCACCAACATCTTCCACAGCGCAGTACAAAGGCAATCCCCTCATACATGTTCCATCATTTATATAGCGCCAACATCTTCCACAGCGCAGTACAAAGGCAATTCCCTCATACGTCTTCCATCATTTATATAGCGCCAACATCTTCCACAGCGCAGTACAAAGGCAATCCCCTCATACTTCTTCCACAGCGCAGTAAAAAGGCAAGGTGGCCTGGTTTGATGAATTTTAGAATGGTTTGAGGAGCACAACGAGTTTGAGGTAATGACTTGGCCTCCAAATTCTCCAGATCTCAATCCAATCGAGAATCTGTGGGATGTGCTGAAAAAACGAGTCCAATCCACGGAGGCCCTACCTCACAATTTACAGGACTTAAAGGATCTTCTACTGACAGCTTGGTGGGTCATAATGTTATGGGTGATCGGTGTATAGCTCCAACATCTTCCACAGTGCAGTATAATGTAAGATCACGCAGAGACCATCTCTTCCATCGCCATTTTACTATACGATATAATGATGAGAAGACACACAGGGGATTATCTGCTTCATCCCCATTCTCCTGTACCCATGGTAATGTGTATATCTCCAACATCTTCCACAGCGCAGTAAACACTAGGATAAGCAGGAGCCATCTTCTTCATTCTACACTAGCCATGTGGAGGCCAACATTTTCCCCATCTCTAAAGAATAAGATCTGCAGAGGACAGAACCCATACAATGAGAATTCCACCAACAAAACTGTCCAACTAGATCTTTGTACATAACCATACACACCTGTCCTTGGGTAACAAAGGAAATGTATACAGTCTCCCCCTGGCCATGGATAGATATGTGGTCAGGATCTTGTCACCAACACAGATTTGAAAGGGTTAGCTCACCTTAACAAAAAAAATATAAAGGTGAACCAAAAACAGACACCCTTTCCACCCCCGATACCTGCTTGACTTACCTCCAAAAGTTGCTGAGCTGTCAGCACCCCGCCCCAGCGCTCCGAGGATCTGAAATCCACGCTGTTCTCCCTCTTTTCTGTCAGTGCTTCCAGGATTGACTAGATGGATTCCAATTGGTCAGCACCATTAAGTTTATCCATCTATAAATATGTACATTGGATCATCTCGACCTGGTTATGTCTGTGGAGAAGCTCTCAAGCCCTCATCTGACAACTGAGGTCCTGAGCCCAATAAAGACAAGGGCAGCCTCTAGTGTCATGGCCCTAGGACCTCAGTGGAGCCACATGGCTGATATGTCCTCCACTGCTCCTCACGCTTGTTTACTGACATTACATGATACCAGCTTCTATTACCTCTGAGGTGTACAGGGTTAAGGGGTGGATTACCAGATACCCCAGAGTTCCTGGTCTCTTCTTCAAGTAATAATACTAACTACCCCAAAATTTCCATCTCAGCCACTTGTGTACCTGATAAGACTGATCATTCCAGGGGGCCTACCAATAGACATGGCAATATTCTGAGGTCTATGGATAATGACAACAACAGGCTATAGGTAGATAGATTTGGATCAATGCTTGATTTTTGACAGTAAATGTGTTCAAAGAGGTAATGGCCAAGCATAGGGGGATCTTCAGATTAAAGAACTTGCTCTAAAGAAATTCTTCTACACGAAAAGTCAAAACCAACAATAGAAGGTATAACCACCAGTCACTCTCTACCTTCTGATTAAGGATGAGCTCCGGCGTGTTCGCTCATTCCACGTGCCGAGCCCACCAGGAAGTCGGCACGACGCTGCGCTAATCACAGGCAGTGAGACATTTCCCGATCTCTGCAGCCGTGATTAGCGCAGCGCCGTGCCGACTTCCTGGCGGGCTCGGCACATGGAGTGTGCGAACACGCCGGAGCTCATCCTTACTTCTGATAAATGCCCAGTACAGGCACTAATAGGACAACTACATTCCAAATTACCAATATAATTGCAATGCTCATTTAGTCTTTTAATTTTTTGTGATATTTAGTTGATGAATCCTACTACTACCTTCCTGTGAAATTACAGCTATCCTAAAATGTACCCCCCCCTTTCTCAGCAAGCCACTTTCCTCTCACCTGTCCACAATCCACAGAGATCTTGGCTGTGAGGACGTACTGCCTCTGATCCTGAAGTCTTCCAGCTCAGCTACGCACACTCAGTAGATGCTTCATTAATTCATGCCCTGACATGGACAGGGCATTCTAGGCAGGGAGGGGGGTACAAAAAGGTGTCTCATTACCAAGGTGTCACACAAGAAACATCTCATGAAGGGTATAAGCAAGGAGCTCTCTCAAGACCCTTGCAACCTTATTGATGCAAAGCATACTGATGGCATTGGTTACAGAAGGATTTCTAAACATCTGAATGTTCCAGTGAGCACTGTTAGGGCCATAATACGGAAGTAGAAAGAACATAATTTTACCACAAACTGGCCACGACCAGGTGCTCCCCACAAGATTTCTGACAAAGGAGTGAAAAGAATTATCAGAAGAGCTGTCCAGGGGCCAAGGACCACTTGGAGAGCTTAAAAAAAAACCCAGAAGTACAATTGTTTAAAAAAAAACAATAAGTAATAGCACTCAAGGCCGCGTACACTCAGGCCTCCAAGGCCTGTGTGCACGCTCACCATGCAACACTCCATTGCTGAAGAAAAAGCATGTTGAAGCTTAACCACCTCAATACAGGGCACTTACACCCCCTTCCCGCCCAAGCCATTTTTCAGTTTTCAGCGCTGTCGCATTTTGAATGACAATTGCGCGGTCATGTTACACTGCACCTTAATTAAATTTTTTGCATTTTTTCCCCACAAATAGAGCTTTCTTTTGGTGGTATTTGATCACCTCTGCGGTTTTTATTTATTGCGCTATAAACAAAAGAAGAGGGACAATTTTGAAAAAACACAATATTTTTTACTTTTTGCTATAATAAATATCCTTTTTTTTTTTTTTTTTAAACAAATTTTTTCCTCAGTTTAGGCCGATACGTATTCTTCTACATATTTTTGGTAAAAAAAAATTGCGATAAGCGTATATTGATTGGTTTGCGCAAAAGTTATAGCGTCTACAAAATACGGGATAGATTTATAGCATTTTTATTATTTATTTATTTTTTACTAGTAATGGCGGCGATCTGCAATTTTTATTGTGACTACGATATTGTGGCGGACACATCGGACACTTTTGACACATTTTTGGGACCATTCACATTTATACAGCGATCAATGCTATAAAATTGCATTGATTACTGTGTAAATGTGACTGGCAGGGAAGGGGTTAACACTAGGGGGCGCTCGAGGGGTTAATGTATGACCTAAGGAGGTGATTCTAACTGTGGGGGGAGGGGACTGACTGGGGGAGGTGACCGATCGGTGTCCCTATGTACAAGGGACACACCATCGGTCTCCTCTCCTCTCTGACAGGACGTGGATCTGTGTTTACAACAGTGAAGTTTGGAGGTGGGAGCATCATGGTGTGGGGCTGTTTTTCAGCATTCAGTACTGGAAAACTTCATATCATTGAAGGAAGGGTGAATGGAAAAATGTACCAAGACATTCTTGATAAAAATCTGCTGCCATCTACCGGGATGATGAAGATGAAACGAGGGTGGACATTTCAGCAAGACAATGATCTCAAATACAAAGCCAAGGAAACTCTCAATTTGGTTCAAAGAAAGAAAAAAAATTGATAGAATGGCTCTGCCAATTACCTGACTTGAATGCAATAGAAAATCTATGGAAGTGAACTAAAGGCTTGTTGGTACACACTATAATATAATCGGGCGAACATTTTCGTCCAAAGAATTTTCGTATGATTTTCATATAGTGTGTACAAATCTTTCGACAGCCGATGCCGAATTTCCGTATGAAAATTCTCGAAGGGACAAACTCCAAAATTATTCTCGTACGGAAACAGAGTGAACAATTTTCACTCAATGTGTACCGTTTTCGTACGATTTGCGTACAAGAAAAATCTGAAAAGAAAGACTGCCCATGATCATAAACAACAAAAAAAGCCTTTGTCGTACGAGAAAAATCGCAAGAATTTTCGTACAATTTTATTTCATCGGTTCTGATTTGCTGTGAAACAGCGAGAAAAATTGGGCGAACGTCCAATTTTCTTATAGTGTGTATCGCACTCAAAGATCAGAGTTCATAGAAGAGGCCCACAGAACCTTCAAGAGTTGGAGACTGTGTGGAAGAATGGGCCAAAATCACACCTGAGCAATGCATGGGACTAGTTTCTCCATACAAGAGACGTCTTGAAGTTCTCATTACCAACAAAGGATTTTTGTTCAAAGTATTAAATACTTTTTTCCCTGTGTCATTACATTTTATTATACACAACTTAATTTTTGAACGTATTTGTTTTGGTTTCTTTGTATATATGAATTACATGTGGTGAAAATTGCTTGTCAATAGCGCCTTTACAAATATATTTACCTAGAAAAATGGTGACATGTTCAATACTTATTTTACCCGCTGTATGTATGTACACATTATATATATATATAATTTTATTATAATATTTTATTATATCTTTTCATGTGACAACACTGAAGAAATTACACTTTGCTACAATGTATAGTAGTGAGTGTACAGCTTTTACAACAGTGTAAATTTGCTGTCCCCTCAAAATAACTCAACATACAGCCATTAATGTCTAAATCGCTGGCAACAAAAGTGAGTACACCCCTAAGTGAAAATATCCAAATTGAGCCCAATTAGCCATTTTCCCTCCCTGATATCATGTCATGTGACTCATTAGTGTTACACGGTCTCAGGTGTGGAGCAAGTGTGTTAAATTTGGTGTTATCGCTCTCACTCTCTCATACTGGTCACTGGAAGTTCAACATGGCACCTCATGGCAAAGAACTCTCTGAGGAAGAAGTTGAGTGCAAGTGCTCAGCGTCATATCCAAAGGTTGTCTTTGGGAAATAGACGTATGAGTGCTGCCAGCATTGCTGCAGAGGTTGAAGGGGTGAGGGGTCAGCCTGTCAGTGCTCAGACCATACGCCGCACACTGCATCAAATTTGTCTGCATGACTGTCATCCCAGAAGGAAGCCTCTTCTAAAGATGAAGCACAAGCACCCTTCAAATAGTTTGCTGAAGACAAGCAGACTAAGGACAAGGATTACTGGAACCATGTCTTGTGGTTTGATGAGACCAAGATAAACTTATTTGGTTCAGATGGTGTCAAGCGTGTGTAGTCGCAATCAGGTGAGGAGTACAAAGACAAGTGTGTCTTGCCTACAGTCAAGCATAGTGGGAGTGTCATGATCTGGGGCTGCATGAGTGCTGCCGGCACTGGGGAGCTACAGTTTATTGAGGGAACCATGAATGCCAACATGTACTGTGACATACTGAAGCAGACTGGGCCACAGGGCAGTATTCCAACATGATAACGACCCCAAACACACCACCAAGAGGACCACTGCCTTGCTAAAGAAGCTGAGGGTAAAGGCGATGGACTGGCCAAGCCTCCAGACCTAAACCGTATTGAGCATCTGTGATGCATCCTCAAACGGAAGGTGGAGGAGCGCAAGGTCTCTAACATCCACCAGCTCCGTGATGTCGTCATGGAGGAGTAGAAGAGGACTCCAGTGGCAACCTGTGAAGCTCTGGTGAACTCCATGCCCAAGAGGGTTAAAGCAGTACTGAAAAATAATGATGGCCACACAAAATATTGACACTTTGGGCCCAATTTGGACATTTTCACTTAGGGGTGTACTCACTTTTGTTGCCAGCGGTTTAGACATGAATGGCTGTGTGTTGAGTTATTTTGAGGGGACACCAAATTTACATTGTTATACAAGCTGTACACTCAATACTATACATTGTAGCAAAGTGTCATTTCTTCAGTGTTGTCACATGAAAAGATAGAATAAAATATTTACAAAAATGTGAGGGATTGTACTCACTTTTGTGAGATACTATGTGTGTATAATATATATATATATATATATATATATATATATATATATATATATATATATATATATATACATACATACATACAAATACACACGCGCACACACATACAGGGCCGCGACAAGAACCTTACATTTCATGGAAATGCATATATTTCCACATCAAAGTCCCTTCATTTCCTTCTCAGGTGTTTATTAAATGCCACTTCCTAAAATCTATGCCAGGTTTTCCATAAGGTTAAAGAGGAAGCCCAGTCCTGGCAGAAAAAGCCTCTTCTCCATCCTCAACTGACTCCACTACTGCTGCTCCCTGCCACTGACATACATTGCCATTGGGTTTATTTAATGAGTCAAACTGCCTAATTATGACAACATTATAATGTGACAGTTCATACATATAGTATATATATATATATATATATATTATACACACACACACACACATATATATATATATATATATATATACATATACACACACACATACATACATACACAAATAGAGAGAGTCTACATTATAGTTTCCAATATTTAAACTGCACAACTTGTATAATCTCCATTACTGAGAAAATCAGAAAATCAGACACATTTATACAGAATAATCTCCATATTTCTATGTATTGTGATACCTCTCTATGCTCTCAGATATGACATCTTGGTAAATCGCTCACACATTTGCACAGCTGTCATATTAACCATTGCACGGCTGCATTACCTAATATTTTCTCCCTGTCATTGTTCATGTTGCCTTTTCCCCTCACCCCTCATGTTCTGGAAATCCAGGTTAAGACACAGCAACCTACATAGGCTTCTTAGCGTCATACATTCAGCTGCCCAGGAGGCAATGAAAAAGAACAATAATGCACAAAGCTAACAACCCTCAGTACACAGCATACAGATGGAATAAAAAGCGTGTGTACCATGTATATATAAACACATCAAGTCACATATGCTACAATGACTTCCGATGTGCTCCAGAATGGACAGGGTTAAGTTACCCATGTATCTCTGTGACAGTGACTCTGACATAAGGGAGATCGCCTGGCCTCTGCACATTGTAAATTAGCTGCCACAGTGCCCATTACTGTATCTGCAAGGATTTAACACACCAAGTGCACCTGAGCCCCCTACCTTACATCACCCCTCTCCCCACATTACACACAGCCCTCCCCTTCAATATGGCAGATCAGCCTTTCCCTCCGATTAGAGAACAGACATCTCCATCATCCACCCAACAGCCAGCTTCTCCTCTTTATCAGCATTCTCCTTCCACTACAGAATGCACAATACATATTACTGTATATTCCAGTGCAGATCCCGTGCTCCGCATTTACAAGAACAAAAGTCTAATTAGTTTAATTTGATGTTTACAAAACTTAAGCTTGCCATACACAGCTTAGATTGCTGCTGAAATGGCCAAATTCAAGTCATGGGTGGCCCTGACAGCCCCACCAAAAATCAAAAGGGCTGTCACCCAATCAGTGATTCCGTCCAATCACGTATTCAGGCAGGTGTGGGTGTTGTGGCTGCTTGAATTTCATATCCAGCAGCAGAGATCCCTCCATTCACACTGTTTAGCACCAATAATCTATTTGATTTCTCTTGTTCAGCCTGCAGGCTGAATGAGACACATTTATGGGTATTTAGCTAGCCTAAGGTCAGCCATCGACAGTTTGAATTTCAGCCATTAAACCTGGGAAATGCATAGATTTCCCATAAGAGCATAGATGGAAGATGGAAGGAACTGCATAGATGGAAGATGGAAGGAACTGCATAGATGGAAGATGGAAGGAACTGCATAGATGGAAGATGGAAGGAACTGCATAGATGGAAGGTGGAAGGAACTGCATAGATGGAAGGAACTGCATAGATGGAAGGAACTGCATAGATGGAAGGAACTGCATAGATGGAAGGAACTGCATAGATGGAAGATGGAAGGAACTGCATAGATGGAAGATGGAAGGAACTGCATAGATGGAAGATGGAAGGAACTGCATAGATGGAAGATGGAAGGAACTGCATAGATGGAAGGAACTGCATAGATGGAAGGAACTGCATAGATGGAAGGTGGAAGGAACTGCATAGATGGAAGGAACTGCATAGATGGAAGGAACTGCATAGATGGAAGGTGGAAGGAACTGCATAGATGGAAGATGGAAGGAACTGCATAGATGGAAGATGGAAGGAACTGCATAGATGGAAGATGGAAGGAACTGCATAGATGGAAGGTGGAAGGAACTGCATAGATGGAAGATGGAAGGAACTGCATAGATGGAAGGAACTGCATAGATGGAAGGAACTGCATAGATGGAAGGAACTGCATAGATGGAAGGAACTGCATAGATGGAAGGAACTGCATAGATGGAAGATGGAAGGAACTGCATAGATGGAAGATGGAAGGAACTGCATAGATGGAAGATGGAAGGAACTGCATAGATGGAAGGAACTGCATAGATGGAAGGAACTGCATAGATGGAAGGTGGAAGGAACTGCATAGATGGAAGGAACTGCATAGATGGAAGGAACTGCATAGATGGAAGGTGGAAGGAACTGCATAGATGGAAGGTGGAAGGAACTGCATAGATGGAAGATGGAAGGAACTGCATAGATGGAAGGTGGAAGGAACTGCATAGATGGAAGGTGGAAGGAACTGCATAGATGGAAGGAACTGCATAGATGGAAGGAACTGCATAGATGGAAGGTGGAAGGAACTGCATAGATGGAAGGAACTGCATAGATGGAAGGAACTGCATAGATGGAAGGTGGAAGGAACTGCATAGATGGAAGGTGGAAGGAACTGCATAGATGGAAGATGGAAGGAACTGCATAGATGGAAGGTGGAAGGAACTGCATAGATGGAAGGTGGAAGGAACTGCATAGATGGAAGGAACTGCATAGATGGAAGGAACTGCATAGATGGAAGGTGGAAGGAACTGCATAGATGGAAGGAACTGCATAGATGGAAGGAACTGCATAGATGGAAGGTGGAAGGAACTGCATAGATGGAAGGTGGAAGGAACTGCATAGATGGAAGATGGAAGGAACTGCATAGATGGAAGGTGGAAGGAACTGCATAGATGGAAGGTGGAAGGAACTGCATAGATGAAAGGAACTGCATAGATGGAAGGTGGAAGGAACTGCATAGATGGAAGGTGGAAGGAACTGCATAGATGGAAGGTGGAAGGAACTGCATAGATGGAAGGTGGAAGGAACTGCATAGATGGAAGGTGGAAGGAACTGCATAGATGGAAGGTGGAAGGAACTGCATAGATGGAAGGTGGAAGGAACTGCATAGATGGAAGGTGGAAGGAACTGCATAGATGGAAGGAACTGCATAGATGGAAGGAACTGCATAGATGGAAGGTGGAAGGAACTGCATAGATGGAAGGAACTGCATAGATGGAAGGAACTGCATAGATGGAAGGAACTGCATAGATGGAAGGAACTGCATAGATGGAAGGAACTGCATAGATGGAAGGTGGAAGGAACTGCATAGATGGAAGGAACTGCATAGATGGAAGGAACTGCATAGATGGAAGATGGAAGGAACAGCATAGATGGAAGGTGGAAGGAACTGCATAGATGGAAGGTGGAAGGAACTGCATAGATGGAAGGTGGAAGGAACTGCATAGATGGAAGGAACTGCATAGATGGAAGGAACTGCATAGATGGAAGGAACTGCATAGATGGAAGGTGGAAGGAACTGCATAGATGGAAGGAACTGCATAGATGGAAGGAACTGCATAGATGGAAGGTGGAAGGAACTGCATAGATGGAAGGAACTGCATAGATGGAAGGAACTGCATAGATGGAAGGAACTGCATAGATGGAAGGAACTGCATAGATGGAAGGTGGAAGGAACTGCATAGATGGAAGGAACTGCATAGATGGAAGGAACTGCATAGATGGAAGGAACTGCATAGAAGGAAGGATCTCCACTGTATTCAGGCAGCACCTGCCGCCGCCAGACAGTGACTGTGTCTGATAAAATGCAATTATTGCTTGACCAATAATTTTTCACACCTAGTGCAGCAGATTTTTTTTTTTTCAAGCCAGATTGTGATTACAGGGCCACCCATGACTCACAATTCCAATTGCAGAAATTCTGAGCCGTCTATGGCCATGGGTGCACCAAGAGTGCATGCCGACCAGCATTACAACCAATGTTAATTTTGGCAGCAAATTTCGATTTAGTTTCCAGTACATTTTAGTCAACTAAAACTAATTTTAGTCATCTAAAATCTAATGGGTGTAATTAAATTGTAATGCATTAGTTAACATTTCTCTACAATTTCCAAACTCATTATATACTGCTGGAGTGAAAAATCTCATATGTTATTATTTAAGGTATTGAGGTATGAACATGCACTACAGACCAGCGTTAATTTTGAAGTCAAATTTCAATTTAGTTTTAATCTTAGTCTTTTGACTAAAATGCCATTTTAGTTTTAGTCATCTCAATTGTTTTAGTCGACAAAATGAACACTGATTACAACATCTACACATCATGTATTTTATGGAAGCATTTCACAAAACATATGGATGTGAGCGGCACCTACCCAATGCGTTATTGTGCATTAAGGTGTGCCGGACTTCTACCCAAGTTCCCCACCACAAAGCTCAATTCTCTGGGTTATATCTGTTCATTGTGGTGATGGATGCTCCTTACATTTGTAGTTATTGGAATAATACCCTTCTTATGCCCCGTACACACAGTCGGACTTTGTTCGGACATTCCGACAACAAAATCCTAGGATTTTTTCCGACGGATGTTGGCTCAAACTTGTCTTGCATACACACGGTCACACAAAGTTGTCGGAAAATCATTTCCCAGAACTCATATTGGCTCGTGGCTTTTACGAGAAGTCTACACTGAAGTCCAACACAGACTGCAGGCATCCCCTGCAACAGGTACTTCATTATGAGAAGATAGTGAGGCTCAGGCACATGGTCTCTTAGATTGTAAGCTCTAAGGAGCAGGGCCCTCTGATTCCTACTGTATTAAAGTGTATTGTATTTGTACTGTCTACCCTCAAGTTGTAAAGTGCTACGTAAACTGTTGGCGCTATATAAATCCTGTATAATAATAATAATAATGGGATGTACAATGTGCAGAGGTATGCTATGGGCCCTTTCACACAGCTCCATTTTGATGCATAGTGTTTATCTGCGTAAAAAAAAAAAAAAGAGAATTCAGCATCCACGGTCCGATTTTGGCCGTAATTTACTTCTTGTGCAAACGTTTACATGCACACAGCATAAATGGCCTATATGCTCCACATCCTAGTGAATTCAGGGCTGAGAAGTAAACATTCTGAATGAGTGAAGGACAAGGTGATTCTGCGTCTGCACAGCAGCCTCAGTCTATACATTGTTGATGGGCCATTCATGTGACAGGAGAAGACGACCTTGGCCATTGTGTGAATGACTCATTTCAGGGCAAGATGTATAGAAAATATCAATAATGTGTAGGAAGTCCCATGGGTAGTCACTGCACTCGATGTGTGAGGTTAATGCCCAGGTGATCACCCACAAAGAAATATCCATGCAAATCCAAAACCAGTATAGAGGCAATCACAGGTCTTGCAGAGGAGATAAATCAAAGCAATAGCTTTTTATTGTCAACATTTAGACAGAGCTCAGTCCGTCTTTAAGATGTGTAGGTAGTAGTGGTACAGAATGACTTTACATAGTATTTATCCCAACTTCTACAGACATAGGTGAGTGTAGGACTTTAAGTGTTACTGAACCTCGGACCCTGCATTTACTATATTTGGTCTCACACAGAACATGGAAAATGCTATTATTTTAGTAAATATAAACTGCTCAATACCTTTTCTCATCAGCAGTATATAGCAGTCTTGTGACTTCTACCAGTGTCCTGCCAAGCACTGGTTAAAGATTGTAAGAGGAGTTTTCATTCTCCTCTGACTGTTCTATGAGGCTGCATGACTTATGATCTGCACAGGGCCAATCAGCACTGTCCAGACAGAGGGTCAGATGTACCCTCCCAAAAAAAAAACTCTCTAGCAATACACACCCAACTGAGCATGTGCAGAGTGCCTCCAAGGCTCTGTTTCAATAAAAGAAGGGGAGGATCAGAAAAGACAGGATCAAAAAGAACAAAATGTGGAGGATAAACCCCTTAGGTTCCACGGTGAGTATAACAAGCATGCTTCACTGCATATATAGACTGATTTTTACTGTTGTGGGTTTAGTAGCACTTTAAATTGCAGTACAGACCACTTTTTGCACAAGATCTTGCTTTCTAATGATCAGATTTATCACTCCCCTAACTAGCTTTCCAATAGCGATCAGCATTAGCTTTTCCACTTCACATTAAAGGGGTCAATTCACCAATAGAGGCACCAACTTCTTAACAACCAGCTAGTATTCCTTAAATATCATATGAATAGACCACAACATATTTAACAAAAGTTTTTGTTTCCTTTTCTTTGTAATTGACTTTTAGACAGTATTTACCAATCATTTCTTATATTTGCGGTAAATACTGCGTAAACCTGTAGTAAATTGACATTTTTCATACTGCATGCGATATTTGGGTAAATGTATCATATGATCCAAATGTGTCATGCAATATGTTTTTGCTAATTGACCCCTACGTTTGGTAGAGATTAGGGATGAGCTCAGGTGTTCAGATATTGAGTCATTTTTCACACATATATTACACATTTTAAATTATATGTGAGAATCACATATTACATATATATCTATATATATATATATATATATATATATACAGTGGTGTAGTGGGTAGCACTTTCACCTAGCAGTAAGAAGGGTCACTGGTTCGAATCCCGACCACGACACTACCTGCCTGGAGTTTGCATGTTCTCCCTGTGTCTGCGTGGGTTTCCTCCGGGTACTCCGGTTTCCTCCCACACTCCAAAGACATGCTGGTAGGTTAATTGGCTCCTGTCTAAATTGGCCCCTAGTATGTATGAATGTGAGTTAGGGACCTTAGATTGTAAGCTCCTTGAGGGTAGGGACTGATGTGAATGTATAATGTATATGTAAAAGTGCTGCGTAAATTGACGGCGCTATATAAGTACCTGAAATAAATAAATAATATATATATATATATATATACACACACACATATATATATGAAAAATAACATTACTGGTCGGTTTGGATAAAAGGAACATTTGATGGAACATTTACCTTGTTGTAAAAAGGGTGAAAAGGATGCATACAATGAACTAGATGCAACAGTGATACATGTATGTACATATAAATACACAAACACACGTCGCCGCTGGGGGATAACTATACCAATAGGTGGAAGGTTACAGCAATGAGTATACATGAGTTGTGACTTTAATTCAAATAAAGGTTGGCTTGTTATTCGAAATGGAAGATAATAACAGTTTTGGAGAATTCATAAGGATCTATAAAGTATATTGAAAATACAAAAAAAGAAAAAAAATTACCAGGAAGAGGGAAATTTTGAAAAAAAATTAAAAAAATTAATAAAATAAAAAAAATACCAGGAAGAAGGTAATTTAAAAAAATAAATAAAAATAATTTTTTTTTGAAGTGAAATAGAAATGTTATGTATTCGAAAAAATGGGAATGTGGAAAAGGAACATAGTAGATAATCTTAACGAAAAACATTATTCAAAGTGACTTAAAGTATAATATTGTTACTGTAGCCATAGATGAGTGAATAAATGAGTGAGTCAATTAATCAATCGATTAGTATTTACCCATGAAAGGATATATATATATATATATATATATATATATATATATATATATAGATATATGATATATATATCTATATATATCTATATATATATATATATATATATATATATAATTAAACAGTATCTTGCCATCACCCTCAATACCAAGGCAGGAGACCAATCCTTAAACCTGGTACACACCGTTCGTTTTTTTGTCACTGGGTTGGACGGAAAAAAAAAACCTGGCAGCTCAGGTCGGAGCCGCTGTACTAACAATCTGATGTTAGTACAACAACCTCCCCTGCTGTTCTATTGTGTTCTGACAGGGGGATAGCCCCCCGCCAGAATACTCCGGTCGGCTGAGAGCGCTGATCGGGAGCAGGTCGGCAGACCTTTACTGGACAAGTGTCTGGCTTCTGTCAGACCTCCTGCCCATACGCACGGGCCACATGTCAGCCGGTTTCTATTGAACTGGCTGATGCCGTCCGGCATTTGGCTGTGTGTACTAGGCCTTAGGCCAGGGGTAGGCAACCTGGGACCCTCCAGCTGTTGTGGAACTACATTTCCCATGAGGCTTTGCAAGGCTGGCAGTTACAATTACTCCCAGAGGCATGATGGGACTTGTAGTTCTGCAAAAGCTGGAGGGCCCCAGGTTGCCCACCCCTGCTTTAAGCTGTGCTCACACCTGAGCAGAGTGATTTTCAAGCATTTTAAGGCCTTTTTATTTTAGTGTTTTTGTGCACGTATACAAATGTTTTAAAATTGGATTTTATGCATTTTAATTGTGTATTCAAGCTTTAGGCATTTTTGTTCTAGTCAATGGAAAGCACTGGGGGGGGGGGCTGGGCCTCTTACAGGCTAGAAAATGCCTGAAATACACCTGAAAAAAGCTCAAACGTGCTCGATTCAAGGTGACTTCCTTCAAACACACAGAAGGTTTATCATTGCCTACAGTAGCCGAGAATTTGTTCAATAAAAACAGAAATTTCCCGGTGAAAACTGAATCTATGCTGTATGTTTGTAATTCTTCAATTCTGTTTTAAAAAGGGATTACAGAGAGATTTACCCCTTTGCTGAAATGTAATAAATATAGCTTCTCATGGGATTATGTGCATATAAACTCCAGAAACTTAGAAATGGGTTCTGTACAATCTAAACAAACTGGGACAGTATGCTTTATCAAGTCAGTGTCCAAATGACACCAATCATAATAGATTCCACCTAATGAAACCGTAAACCCGAATTACCATGCCGGTTATTTAAAAGAATGACTAATAACGTTTGCATAGATCTTTCAAGAGCTCATCAGATCTGATGCTAAAGTAAAAGAGATACGGAGTGGGCTGCCTGCCTATTAAATACATTAAAAAAATTGTACACTGCCCCTGCTAAGGCTAGCCATACACGGGTAGAAATGTAAGAGATTCTTGTTTAGTGCGGATGGAGGGATCTCCTCTGCTGGCTACTGTATTCAAATACAATACAAAATTTAGCTCATCACGTGGGGTGCTTTGCACCTATCACGTAGCACAGATTTAAATCCTATTTACACTGTCTTACATTTATTAAGTGGCAGCTATAGGTAGGTGTTATTAACCTGGTGTATAGTATCATCAAGGTTAATTTTCCAAGGCGCAGTGGGGGTTGACTTGGTATAGGGTGGATTTTTTTTACCTAGGAAAAACCGTACATTTATAGACTGTATTCAAATAGCCACGAGAGCTGTGGCTGCTTAAAGTGCAACTACACTTTTGTTCCCCTCTGGAAGACCAATGTACATTGCAGGGATTTTAACAAACATTGTTGCAGATTTCTACCTTTTTTTATTCTGAAGAAATAGCTGTTTATCTGTGTCCATGCGCAAAGTGAATCTGTATGGGAGTGGTTTTAATTATCAATCAGCTGCTGGACCTGCAGGGATCTAATGGGGAAAGCGGCAGGGTCTGCATCCCTAATTTCCCTTTGGGAGTATCTCACCAAAAATTACATTTTTTTTTACAGGGGATGCCCAAAATCTTATTTGTATCTTAGTGCAGACTTCTGGGAAAATCGGCGAGCTAATCACACAAGCAGAAAATGGCATTTCTGGGGGGCAATCTGTACACGATCCGTATACAGAATGCCATATTAGATTGCATTTTACACAGAATTACAGAGCTGCAGATTGAAAAGGAAAGGTCATTTTTAATAACATTCAATTAAAATATGACTTGTGTCGCAATTGTATACGCTATATTATTAATTTTTTTTTTCCACGAAAGTGGAGTTACCCTTTAAATACCTAAACAGTGACTGCATCTAAATGAATGTAATCACTGCTTGACTGACAATTTTTCACCCGGCTTGGTCGATTTTTCCATCAAAGTTTGTTGAGCTGAGTGGTGCTGACAGGTGCTTCATCAAAACTGAAGACGTGTATGGCCGGCTTAACCCCTCATTGACCCAAAATGGCTGTCAGACTTCTCTTCAGAAAAGCCTATACTTCCTCCACCTAACAATTGTACTTTCATTTTCTTATTCAGCTCATCCCCCACAGTTATTACCTTTTGTATCACTTGTAACACCTCCTTTTTAGATTGTAAGCTCTGATGAGCCGGGCCCTCTTATTCCTCCTGTATTGAAGTGTATTGTACTTGCACTGTCTGCCCCCATGTTGTAAAGCACTGCGCAAATTGTTGGTGCTATACAAATCCTGTATAATAATAATAATAATAACACCTGTGAGTCCCAGACACAGAACTATACTTGTTTTTTTGGTGTATGGCCCTCTGTGCCCATGCAAATGAGCCCTATGTGGACAGCTTGTCTCCAACCATGAAAGTTTAGTTCTCCCCTTAAAAGATGTCGGTCATAAGAAGCTGTCATTGCGGACTTCATTCTGAAGAAGCTATTGACCTCGCTCTCGCTGGTGGTAATGTTTTAAGAAAAACAAAATCAGGACTGCACATTACTAGGTCAGTGACTCAAAAAGCCATGAAGTCAAAGTATCGGTAAGACAGCCAACCAAGAACCCACTCAGAAGATTGGCAATGGCAGTTCTCGTATTTCTTACATTGGCAGATTTACTTTAGCCGGCCTTTAACAAAATATTTTATTTATAATCTGCAGTGATATGATACTGGTGCAATCCAAAAAGAAAAAAAAAATCTAGCTGCAGATGCAAAAATGGGTATAGTATTAGCTAAATATCAAAATGAAACCCCAAGACTCTATTTCTCCACCACAAATGCCCCATCGTGTGGACCCTATACCCTGACCGCTCATCACATAGAAGACAAGACTCCGAATTTGCCTTTTTCCTTTCCTAAACCTGCATACAGAAAATCCCTGATCTCTCTCCACAACATCTGCTCGTTCCTGCACTACATGGAGAACTATGCTACAAACACTGCAGTTATTTATTACAGTGTCAGCCAGTAAACAGAGGAAGGTAGAACAAGATCCACACATCTAGCAGCCTGCAGCACCGCTAAAGCCCAACTCACTGCATTACATTATGCAGTAATCCCAGCTCAGGTCGTAGTTGGAGCTAAACCTCATATTTCATACTGCGTTGTGCTGGCTTACAAAATAAACACATGCAGGAAGAAAAACAAAGCTGCTTTTAATTAATGCAGCCAAGAGATGCCGCCTGGCTAGAGTAACACTGGAGAAATCGAACGTGTTCTTTTAAATATGGAAAATATGCTTAAAGCCACCACAGGCCAACAGTGTAGTGTCTGGGAGGTTCCGTAATGAAAAGATTAAAAAATAAAGCCAGTTTGTTGATTGAAAAATGTTTTTCCAGTGCCTAAAGTGAACTTCTCACCATGCTAAAAAAAATTACCGATCTACAATGCTACCTGAGCATGGTGTGGCTAGATACTAATCAGATGTGAAATACAAAGGAAAGCACATCCGTATAGGAAATTTGGCGATACCCGATGTTTATTGGGGAGACCATCTTCTATGGACTTCTTTGCAAGGTACTTTTGTATGTGCTGCGGATGTCACTTGGATATGAAAATGATCCGTTTTAAATAAATGTGTGTTATATAAAGTCTTATCTATATGTTTTATTTTAGATAGTGAGACCTGTTTTTTCCAACAAGCCCTGAATTTGTCCTGACGAAGTTAAATAGTGAAACGTGTTGACGCACAGGGGCTCACTGTTATTTATATTATGCATGTTTCTCCATGTTAGGTATTATATTTAGAGTGTATTATATGTTTTTAATTCTTATTCTCTTTTTGCTCTGTGTGCACTATGTACTGTCATAAATAAAATATTTTTTTACCTACTACTGTCCAATGTGCCTCCAAAGTCCAACCTTGGGTTATTTTTGCCCATTTTTCTGTTGTTACCATTTATCAGATGTGGTCATGTATTTATATGGCAAGATAAACCATGCCCCTGATTTTTGGCAAATTATAGGAATTGCCAGAAGTCCTCATATTATGGTTCCAATATGTTCAAATAGCTACAATGAGTCGGCTTAGGCACTCCCATCTTCACCGGGTCTTCCTTCCGGTTCGGGGGCTTCAGCGCTATGAATGGCCGAGACAGCGATGGTGTCACTCCCACGCATGCGCGCAGGAGTCGCTGTTACCCATGCCGGTCCTTCAGAGCCATGCTGTTATGCCATTCCTTCCGGGCGCGTGTGCTTGTGACATCATCTAAAGTAAATATGTCCTAAACGGTGCAGGTTTAGGACATAATTACTGTACCTATAGGTGAGCCTTATTATAGACTTACCTATAAGTAAAAATCATAAGAGGGAGTTTATTCCCACTTTAATAATTATCCTTAAGAATAAAGATGTTCCTGTAAAGTTATCTCCAGAAGTTGGAGAGATTTCTGACTTTATAAAGGAGCTGTCAGGTTAATGACATGTATATTGTTAAATATCTCCGCTTACCCAATTAAAACAAGTGACAGTGAAACAGGTGCTACTGCTTAAGTTAGCCTGAATATAGAGCTATAGAACTATGTTCATCCTAATAAGGGACAATCTGGAACAGCCCCTTTAAGGACCAAAACTGACATTTTTTTAGGAAAAGGACAGAACACAAAAGGAAGAGAAGATGCAGGGGAGGGAAGAGGAGCAATCCCCCAAAAAGGAAGAGATGACGTATAAAGGTATATTTAACTTGAGTGGGGCGGAGTTGCCCGAATCAGAAAAAATTATATTAAATCAGGGTTTAAAATATGTCCCCAAAAACCTATGAGCAAGTTTCAGATGTTCATAGATGTCCGAAAATATGTTGGAAATTTGAGTATCAAACGACACTTTCTATCTAATCCACTTAATAGGGATATTAACCATAATGTAAGGGGTAATAAGAAAGGAACAGGTTTGAGAAATGCGTCCCTGTGCAATCCTCCTGGTAACCCCGCCCCTAGTATTTCAGTCTTAGAAGAATTGGTTTTACGGGACCTACAGCAAGTGCATTTTAAAAAAGAATATCAGAAAGATATACATGAAGGTATAGAGTCCTTATGTGAAAGAAAAAATCGAATTGTACACCCTGCGGACATTTAGATGAGATGGATAATCTTTTATCTGATAAGGAAACTTATACCATCCTTGAAAAGGATCCTACCAACCTATATAAAAGACAACTAGTTTTATTCAGGATGGATACAGAAAGGGAATCATAAGTAAAAAAGAGCAAGAATTCCAAATTCCTTTAGCACCTAGGTTGCCGATTATTTATTACATACCAAAAGTGCATAAAAATCCACTCCACACACTGGGTGGTCCCATAGTCATTGGCATAGATTCACTTACCTCACGTATAGAAGATTTTCTTCTTCAACCCCTGGCAATGAAAACCCCAGTCTTTCCGAAAGATTCCATGCAAATTATTAATGAAATTTCTCAATGGGAAGCAGCGGAGGATGTGCTGCTGCTAACATCAGACGTCTCTTCTCTATATACCATTATTCCACATGAGATAGATTATCAAGCAGCCAAATCTTTCTTAATTAAAGATCAATCTTTGGACGCTCCCAAATTGGAGTTTATTTTAATATTGTTACAATTTGCTATGGAGCATAATTTTTTTTTTTTTTTATGGAGAAGAGTATTATTTGCAATGAACAGGGGTGGCGATGGGGGGCGAAATTTGCGCCCAGGCTCGCCAATCTTTTTATGGCACTTTGGGAGAATGTTTACATCTTCTCCCAGGAATCTTTGAATTAATTTATGAGGAGTATTAAAAGCAACCAGTGGAGGATTAGATTTACGTATGAACATCGTGGATTTTTTGTCAATTTTTTGAATATGGTAATTTTTAAAGGTCAGGGTCAATTATTAACTAAAACATACTTTAAACCAACAGACAGGAATGGATTTATTCCGATAGACAGCTTTCACCACCCCAATTGGCTTAAGGCCATACCTAAGAGACAGTTCCAACGTATTAGAAGAAACTGCTCTCGCTTAGAGGATTTTGAATCCCAAGTCAATATATTAAAAGAGCGCTTTATGGAAAAGGGGTATGACCCAGAAACTTTAGGAAAGGAATTACAAGATATTTCACTCTTCAAACTCTTTGGCCACCAAAAATAAAAATAAAAATAAAGATCTGATGAACAACAATAAGTTTGAGTGGGCTTTGCTAACTACTTTCTCTTCCCAATAATGGTGGGTAAATAAAATAATGAAAAAACATTGGCACTGAAAAGCGACAGGATCTTAGGTCCTAAACTCCCAGATAAACCAAATGTCATTTTTAGGAAAAATAAAACCCTGAAAGAAGTGCAATTGATCCACTTCAGAAAATGAGTATGTTTGGGAATGTAATAGGCTTCTTCCCATGTAAAAGATGTAGTGTCTGTAAAACGTCTAGGACCATCAGGACCTCGTCTTTCTCCTCACACGTTACTTCCAAGGTGTACAATAGCGAAGATTTTATTACCTGCCAAACTATAATGGTTATTTATCTCCTTAGGTGCCCGTGCAGCCTCCAGTATGTGGGGAGGACTATGCTTGCACTAAACGTCAGGATAGGGGAACACTTGACCAACATTCATAAAGGTTTCATAGGACACAGTGTGTCCAAGCATTTTCATTATCATCATGGTAGGAAGCCTTCTCTCCTTCAGGTTACAGCCATTGAGAAAATCACCCCACACTGGAGGGGAAATAATCTCGAGAGACTCATTTCACATCGGGAAACTCGGTGGATTTTTGACTTGCAGTCATATAGTCCCCTGGGTCTCAACATGGAATGGGATATCAATTGTTACATAGAGAATTATGGCTTCTTATAAAATAATCATCCCACAAGGGAAATATTTTATATGTGAGTTATGTTCTATCCTTCTTCTTAAATAGTGTCTATCTGACATTATGAAATTTCTTCCATGTCATTATCACTTTTTCCATTAAGATGCGTTTTACGCAATATTGAGGCTGGAGTCATGTATGGTATCAATCGATTGATGGCAGGTACATGCATCATTCCGGAAGTGTTTTTTTTTTTATAGGTTAACATATGATTGAGGTGGGAGTCTGGGGACAATTGATTTGTCCTCTGGACCACATCCCTTTACATTTTCATATATATTTATTCATAATGTATTTTATTTCATGGTATTAATTAATTCTGAGTTAGTATATCAATATAAAAAATATATTTTATATATATATATATATATATATATATATATATATATATATATATATATACACATACACACACACACACGTATATTTTAGATAAATAATAGTGTGCATAATTCATTGTGTATACATAAGGACTTTTTTTTAGATGCTTATTATATTCTTAGTAATTATAAACAAATTAATAATATTATACTCCATTGAAATGGATAACACTAGACAGAAAGAGCCAGTAATGGCCCTTCTGGTGTCTCTTCTGCTCTACATGTATATAGTGCGCGGCGAGTGACATTCAGGTAGAGCCTCCGTTCCCAGTCGATGCCTTGTATGGGGAAACGCGTTGGATGGAGCAGCAATTCTTGACGTCACCACGTATTAGCCTGCTGGCCTGAGCCACAGCTGTATGATTTTTACACTTTCTACAGTAATTTTCGATGCAAGTGCAGTATTATTTTTAAATAAAATCTTTGGAAATACTGCACCATGAAACCTCTTCCTTCTATACTATGATATACCATGATGCTGAAGATTACCTGGAGAAGGGGGTTTTTGTGACTCTAAGAGTTCCACAATATCGGACAGCCTGTTGTATGAAAGAGGATCTTTTCCTTGGATCAGCCTGAGGAGGGGTATTTCCTGTCGGCTGTTTCTGGTGTGAGCGTGTATGAGCTCTATAATTTAAGATCCAACAGTTCTGGAGAGTTCTGGAGTGGCGCGGGTTTATCTTTGTATGAACAGGAGCAGCAGGTGAACTTACTGTGTCCATCTACTTTTTTGCACATTGTGGAGAACTTTATGGACTTTTGTTTTTGCTTTTTTTTTTTTTGGTTTCTTTTTTTCAGATTTATGATTCACTATTGCATTCATCTATTTTGTCTTTTATATTAAAATCATTTTTATTATTGGATACGCGCTTAATTTATACTCATAGGTTAATGACATGGCTTTTATGATATCTAAGAAAGACAGTGGCTAAGTGGTTAGCACCTCCACGTAGCAGCACTAGGGTCATCAGTTTGAATTCCAACCATGACACTACCTGCCTGGAGTTTTCATGTTCTCCCTGTGTCTGCGCGAGTTTCCTCCCGGTACTCCGGTTTCCTCCCACACGCCAAAGACATGCTGGTAGGTAATTGGCTACTGTTGAAATTGGCCCTAGTATGCAAATTAGGATTAGGGAGTTAGGGGCCTTAGATTGTAAGCTCCTTGACAGTAGGGACTGACATATATGTAAAGCTCTGCCTAAACTGTAGGTTTACTGTAAATAAACTGCAAATGACAGTAAGTGAACTGACCTGTAATTAAATAAATAATACAAATCCTATTCTACAAACCTGGTTATTTTAACTGACTACTATCCAAAATTAAAAGAAGCTTTACAACATAATTCAAACACAAATCAAATTTTAAGCAGCCATTGTATAAAGGTTTATTATATATGATGACACTCTTCCCCTATCTGTTGAACTCAACTATTCTCTGTACGATTTTCCACACCAAGGGCATATGGTTGTCCCTCAGTAACATGACATAGATCAGAGGGCAAATAAGACAGATGCCAGAGAATTACACCCCTATCATTAATCAGATTAAAGGGAGACAACAAAGAAAGTAGGAAGACAGGCACGAGGGTGAGGAAAACATTCTGGAATGTCAGGGAAAATACCTATTACCTAAAATTCCTGGCTTATTAGGACAAAATGCAGCAAGCGGGCCATAAAGGGCAGACTCTGCATTGTGTCCATTTGACTTCTAAAAACACAATCTAAAATTTGGAACGGTGTTCTTTTTTTCCCAAAACAAGCCTAAAGAAAAACCAGAAATAACAGAATGATTTGGGCAAGATCCCAAATTCACTCTTTCATAGGTCAGTAACAGAACATACTGTATATCCAGCCTTCTGAAGGATGCTAAAGTCCTCCTTAATTTACTTCCTTGGCAATTCCAGATAAGACGACAAGGAAACTGCTAGTAGTGTAAAGCCTCATACACATGATAAGAATATCAGACAAATGATCATCAGTTTTATTTTATTTTTTTTTTGCATGCTAGTTTCTTATAAAAAATGAAGAGGTTACTAAAGTTACAAAAAGTCTTGCATGACAGAATACAACTTGGGAAGTGATGTCATGTATTATATTATAATATATTCTTTTATTTCCTAACAAGTGTGGTCTTGGTCTTCTGATATTTTTACGGATGAATCCTGTACTGATTATACAAAAATTGTACGTTCTGGTATCGTATGAGAAAAACTTGTGTTTGTCCTTCAGATAATTTTGTATGAACTGTTGTGATTGGCTCTCGAAAGCTGTGTACTATCAGATTATCAGACGGTCGCTCTGAAAGCGGTATTTTCAGTCCAGTGGGTTTTTATTCTGCATCAAAAACACATGGACAGTGTTCAACATTGATTCCAATGGCCCTAGTTCATACCAGTGCAGTTTATAACAACGCAGTCAACAAAAGTAGAACATGTTGCATTTTTTCTGTATGAAACACATTTGGATTATGGCAAAACACAAAAAAAAAAAAAAAAAAACACCAGAGCACACATGTCCCCAACTATCTTGAAGTGAGATGAAGGAAAAAAAAAACGCACTGGAATACATAAGACGCATTAAAATGTGCATGCAGAAATGCATCTGAAATGCAGAAATTGTAGTGTGAACCAGCCGTAAGAGACAAAGTGTTACCAACCTTCCTATGAGATGCCAAGGTAACCTACCATGTACATCTATTCACACTCTGAATGAACGAACGAACAAGGCACACATCAGCATTACCAGCTTATTAAAGGAGGACATCTTTTTACCAGGTTCTAAAAAACAAGCTCTCTAAGCAGCCATGATCATTTCTGTCTAGCGGGAGAATTGTGGGTTTTTACGTCATCAGAGACTAGGGATAGTCTTATTTTCAGTCATACAGTCCCTGTGAGGTAAACCTTGCAATAAAATTGGAAGACATCAAAACCAGCTTTTTAAAACATCAAAGTGCGTATTTGGGGTTATTCAGTTTTTGTATAAAACACTGTAGTCTTCAATGGTTGGGACCTGGTTGAAACAGCAGGGCTACAGATGATGGTTATGCAGCATTTCCTTTAACATATGTCAGTATTCATATATAAGCCTGCTCCCTAAATATTAAAGGGAAAACATTTCTGTCCATTAATTCCTGCAGGAATTACTTCCATTTAATCCCGGAGCACAATCACTCTACCAGAATGGAATACAAATAATTTCCATTTCACTGGAATAGCAGCACTGAAGCACAGCAGTAAAGTAGTGACTGCTTGCAGACATGAAACCGCTGAGGAACATTAATATCTTGTTTTTAGCCGCTGTTTCTACATAGTAAGTATACTGTATGTCAATGTATGCAGTGCTAAAAATTAGAACGGCTTGAGAGATTGCATTGCACCACTAAGTACTCTAGATGTGGCATCAAAGAGTAGAGGTACCACAAACTGTGTGAATCAGGAAAATAAAACAAAAACTCTATTACTAGGCCCGGGTAGATGTTTATCCAAGATGATGTTATTTTCAGGTTTGCCCAGTCTCAGGGGAGACGTAAGCACCAACAGGTTCCTGCAGAAACCAGATGGACAAGATTCTTGCATCTGATGCAAAGAGAAGCCAAGAATAGACCTCGCTTTTGACTTCTGTCCCTGGCACATATAAAGAGGTCTCAAAACTGTCCCACCAGGTTCAATGTAAAGTTCCCAAAACATACATACAATTACACATTTTCAACTATGGAGCCTGATGCACTAGTCATTTCTCCACAGGCGCCAGATTATAATAGAACTTGTATAGGAATAAAAGTCTGTGTTGCATGGAAAGGGTTAGAACAGCCTTTCTCAACCAGGGTTCTGTGGAACCTCCAGAGGTTCCTAGGGGTTCCTTGAGGAGAAAGCAGTGGGAGATTCGTCTCCTGCTCATACTGCCCATTCAATATTGCCTAAAATACCAAACAGCCACACACCGAGGACATCCTTGTAAAACTATTGCTACAACTAGGTATGAACTGCCATTCCTGCCTGAAAACTATCTCCTTTAACACATTTCACCCTTTAAAGGCTACAGCCGGCCATTGATGGATCGAAATTCAGCCGCTTCAGCAGGGATCGGACGAAATTTCGATTCATGCATAGGCAGTCTGGTCGTACTGAAGCCAAGTCATCAATCATCAATCGTTTTTTTTGTGCAATCACTTCCAGCAGCTATAGCACCTGACAGAGATCATTGCTTTCTGGCAGCTAGGAAACCTCCTGCTGTCAGAATACAATAGCTTCGTAGCAGGGATCCCCCATCAACATTAGAATTTGTTGATGGGGGAATCAAGCAATCTTCTTTCCTGCAACCCGTGGTTGCAGGAAAGAAAATGACTTAATGCATGGTCTACTTTAGTCGCTTCAGAAGCAGCTTTGTCTACAGAATTATTCCTTTTATTTCATGATTATTGATGAACGTAATTTTGTCATATAGAGCAGGGATGTCAAGTACATTGCATTCTTTTATTTAAAAATCTCCATATCCTTCTGATCACACTGGTGTACCATGAGCTGTAGGTATAACAATTTTTCTGAGGGTTCCTCCATGGTAAATAGGTTCAGAAAGGCTAGATTAGAACCTCTGCAACTATATTATTCCTGGTCTTGTGGGCCTCATTGGGATTTTCACTTACGTCCTGTCCTTATAAGAACCTGTCACACAAGGTGTCACCACAACAAGAAGTGAAGGTAAATCTCCCCATTAGGGGCTAAACAGGAATAAAATATGACCATTTTTAATCATTCCCCACTACTTCAAAATAAAGAGATTAGTTAGGGTATCTGAGAGATTTATCCTTTTATTTTCTCTCCCTGTGAAAGGGAGAAAAAAGTGAGGGAAAGACAGCAATTTAACAAATCTTACCTCTATTAAAAACCAAAAGAAAAGATTTTGTCCAAAGTTTTAATGTACAGTTTTGTTCAGAAATTATTTATAGAACGGTCTTCAATTGTGGCCAAACCTGAAAAAGGAACCCCTTATATAAGCCCCACTTATCCGTCCAGCAAGTTGTATGTGAATGTATCTTGAACCCATCTACACAAAACCTGTATTGTGGACTTAAAGTATCACAAATTGGTATTCAAGGTAAAATACTAATTTTTAAGAAGAATAAAAAATGTAATGACCTAATACAATAATTAATGAAATCTCAAAAGGCCACTACTCACCCCACCACACAATGATTTGTTATATCTAGTACAAAATACCCATAACAAAAACGGGAGAGTCTTCTCTAAAAGCCATGGTATATATACTAAAACGCTCCCCAAATCCACTCTCACTCCAAAATATTGGAATTTTGAACAATTTTTTTTGTTTACGTCCAATACAAATTTGTGGTACGCTGAGTCAACAATTTAGGTTTTGGTGGATTTATTGTTTAGCACTGTTGGACTCTGTACCCTTTGTGTTTGGACTGATTCTTGTGGCTGAATGTATCAGGACTAAACATAACAGATTAACGCAGGTAGACTTTGGTTAACAAAAGGGGGGAAAAAAAAAAATCTTTCCTAAAATGTTGTAGGCAGGCAATAGACGAGTCGAAAACCAATTAAAAAGTCTTGGTCATTTGTTTTTCGCATCACTAGTGTGCCAGCTGCCAGATGCGATTTTTGTGTCGCAATTAAAAGGTGCCTGATTCAACATGCTGGATTTTGTTTCGAAAAGCTAAACAAAACGATGGCACAATTGTACACGCCATTTTTGTTTTTTGATCGACAGAACATTCAGTTTTCAACTCATCTTTGGCCTACCCAAGGATTACTATGAAAGCTGTGCCCAAACAAGGCAAGCAAAAAGCAAAGGCATAGGGACCAGTATTATCTGGTGGCACCCTGCAGCTGAGCCAATCTATATAGTCTATAAGATAGGAAATCTTCACTTTTCATGCATGCATTATACTCAGTCTCCTCTGGGAAGCCCACTATGTCCTTACATGACCTTGCCTCAATAGGTTTCACTGCATTTGCCTAATCTCTGCCATTTGTGTCTTATCATCATGAGCAAGGCAAATAAGAAGGGTAAGGGAGCAATATAATTTTCTAAGGGCATTTTTTTTTTTTTTTCAGGGAAAAATCTAAAAAGGATTCATGTGAAGATGCTGCGTGGTGAGTGGCATGTTATGTACAAGACAGAGCTGTATGCCTCATTCTGCATCCGTTTTTTCATGTTAAAAGGATACTATGGTAGATTCTGTATAAGCACCACAGATTTTTTTTTTTTTTTTTTCTCTTTTAGTCGTTAAGTTGTATTTGTATTGTTTGTCTTGAAAAAGCAATAAAAAGAATTAAAAAAAAAAAAAAAAAGGATACTATGGTATCCCAGAACAGGAGGAGAAAAAAAAAAAAGGACGCAACACATAAACCGAGAGGACCGGGCTGCACTGCCTGCCCTGAAAAGAAGCAAAATGGCACAACGGGAGATTCTGCTTTTATTCTCAGTGTCATTTTGGCTCCTGGGTTAAGCAGACCCAGCTGTCCAGGAAATGCCATTGTAATGAACACATTATTGAATACGGAGGAATCAATCGGGGTTTCTCTGCGAGGCCTTCCCAAACTCCGCACGTGCCAATTGTCCAAACAAAACACGCGCCATCCCTGAAAACAGGGTGGCAGTCATTATTAGATGTATAGCTGCAGTCCAGAAACAGACCAAACGCAGGAGTCCAGAAATAGACCCAATGGAGGAGAATGCACATCGTGTTTAATTAGGAAAACAAATGTATTAGACAGTCTGTATGCTGCAGAAAGCGATTCTTCTTTTGTGGTATGAGAGTAAAGGAAAAGAATTGGGATTGGCTGCTATCATATCCTTCCCACAGACACTCTCATAAAAGAGGCCTTTTATGTGCATTTTTGGTATACGTTACTGTATGCATCTATAGCGCCGTCAAGTGCTGTAGTAGACATGAGAAATAAGGATCTCAAGCAGTTGGTGCTACCTAACCAACCATTGTACCATAAAAGAGATCACCTATGTGTACAACCGGCAATGGGAAGAGACTTTTGGAGCACCCACCTTTAAGCCTAAAGGCTGAGGGGGGGGATCTAGGTCATGTACAGTTCAGAAAAAAGTGGGCAGGGAGCTAAAATGACACTCTGCAGAGCTCAGTGAGAAGAGCTCTGATAGCTTATTGGAGGGAACAGATACATTTCCCTTCACACAGCACACAGGACCAGAGCTGAGGCTATCAATCTGCTGGAGGTCCCACTCCTGTCACCATTTATTTATTTTATTTATTACAGGTACTTATACAGCTTCATAAATTTACACAGCGCTTTACATGTTTTTTTTTTTACACTCACATCAGTACCTGCCCTCAAGGAGTTTACAATCTAAGGTCCCTAACTCACTCACGTGCATGTCTTTGAAGTGTGGGAGGAAACCAGAGTAGCTGGAGGAAACCCACGCAGGACCCTTTTTTTGGTACGCACTGAAATGTGTGAACTCCCATGCAATGCGATTCTTGTACCATTTCACATTGCGATCTGCAAACCGATTTCATAGCACCCAACTGTCCCTGATTTTGTCTGTCCCTCTTTCCCTCTCATTTGTCCCTCATTTTAGTCTGATCTATATAGTTGTATATAAAATGCAAAAAGAAAAAGAATTTGGGCCGTTATGGGTGCAGAATAAATTGACAAAATATCAAATATAATGTATAAAAATTCCTATGCATAGTAATAATAAGAATGTAAATGTTTATATATATTATATAAATTCCAAATTATGTGATGTGTATATTTGTTTGTGTTTTTCAATAGAAGGCTTGTACCCCTTAACCGGACAGCATCCCCTGAAGAAGCCCGACATATGGGCGAAACATGTTGGGAAGTCCATCTTATATTGCTGTTTCGATGAAATTGTGATTAACTGTACCAGCCACTTATATGTTTTTTTGTTTTTTTTTTTATTTATTTTGCTTCTCAAAATAAAAGATTTTTTATACATTATATTTGATATTTTGACAATTTATTCTGCACCCATGAAGTCCCAAATTCCTTTTCTTTTTACGATTAAATCCTGGGATGTGGTGCTAAAAAATTAAAATGGTGTGGTCATGATTATAAAAAAAAATTTAATTGTGTATATAAAATGCACTTTTTATCTTTCAAAGTGTTTCCCAGTGCTAAACCTTTCATCAAAATTCTAAATGGCTGCATATGTAAATTTTAAAAGATAATATAAAGGAATAGTAGTGGTAAAAAAGCCCTTGTGGATTTAATGAACATTTTTTTGGTTAATTCTCCTTTAAGGGGGTGTGACGGGGGCGTGTCCTATGCCTACCTACGTTTGCTAGTAGGGGTCCCTTATTCCCTTTTAAAAATGTTGGGAGGTATGCGATTTGGAGGGTGTCATTAACTTTACATGGACACCCGCAGCGGTTTGAAGATGTCAGTATGAACCGTCTGCAATTCAGGTGCGATGCGGGAACCCATATATCACACCAGTGTGAACTGGGACTTACATAGGAGGATTGGTTTCATCTGTGTATCACCTAATGCCCCGCACACACGATCGGACTTTCCGACAACAAAACCCGTGGATTTTTAATCGAAGGGTGTTGGCTCCAACTTGTCTTGCATACACACGGTCACACAAATGTTGGCCAACAATTATGAACGTAGTGACGTACAAGACGTACGTGGTATCTCCATTACGAACGCTAGTTTTACAAGACCGAGCGCTTCTGGCTCGTACTTGATTCCGAGCATGCGTGGACTTTTGTGCGACGGACTTGTGTACACACGATCGGAAAGTCCGACAACAAACATTTGTTGGCAGAAAATCTGAGAACCTGCTAGTCAACATTTGTTGGCAGAAAGTCTGACAACAAATGTCCGATGGAGCATACACACGGTCGGACTTACCGCCAACAAGCTCACATCCAACATTTCCCGTCGGAAAATCAGATCATGTGTATGCGGCATAAGAATAGTCCCTTCACTGGGTATAAAGGTTTACAACCACTTTACGTTAAACTTTAAGAAATGTGGTGTCTGCAAACTTCAAAACCCATTGGATCTTTACAGACACTGGATAATGATACACACCGAAAAGTCAAAAGTGAACACAAAACTGAGCACATTTTGGCGTCCATGTAAACAAAGGTGTGTTCGCCAAGCACTTGGTTTTCAAAGAAAAGGAAGGAGGTGATAAAGTCACCTTTCTTCATAAATGAGAACATCTCAGGAGACCAAAGTAGCCACATCAATACATTTTCCTGAGCTGCCAAACAAGACACGGATTCCCTTCCCTGGCACAAATGGTGGCAGACACACAACAGCCAACGTCTCTCAGGGAGCGATTTATAGACCAGAAACGCAATTAAAGAAGATATTTTTCCATTTACCAATTACTCGCACCAGCTCTCAAAGTTATGGGTTCACTTAGGTGTCTGCATTTGCCATAGCTATTCTCCGATACTGTCAGCAAACGGATATGCAGACTCATTTAAACGAATGTAATTATCTGATTTATAAGACTGGATACATGTCTGGCGAACACAGAATGGGTGTGGGAATGTTTCTTTTCCAATGTCTCCATTACAGAAGAGCTCTGTGTCTTTCACTGCAGATACTGACAACAGCAGACGCTCACATCTAACCAGAAGGTTACATTTCTTTACATTTATCTGCACTCCAGATGTGTTGTGTATGTCAGCATTCTCTGAATCTACAAAGCTATTACATTGTGCTTTACTACAATTATCAAAGTAACTTTAAGATTCTAGATTAACTTGGACAGAACCCAGAATCATTTACAGCCATACTCTTTCATAAAATAGCTTAGTTCTTATGTGTGTCTCCTGCCACAGTAAGGAAAGCTGGCCATAAACCAAATAAAAAGGAGTCCAAGATCATTTTAATTGCTGGTAAAAAAAAAAAAGCTTCACTGCTTCTCAGCAACTGCTGAAAGTTGTTACTCCAAGTGGAGTGTCCAATATAGATATTTGAAGTCACTCTTTCCTCTAAGTCCTTCCAAGTTTTATCCTGTGTGGAGCCCAGACGAAACGCGTTGACTGTTTTTATATGACTTTTTTTTCTTAACAATTAAAATGATCTTGGACTTTTATCAGGCTTTTGTCTGGCACTCCTTTCTGTATTTCTAGGTTTTGAGCTACTGTTGGATGCCCTTCGAGGGAAGCCTTGCAGACCTATTGAGCTTGAGTCTGAAGTTTTTCCTTATCAGACTTCACTTGCAAGTCTACAAATTCTCAGCACCTCTTTGGGTATGTTGTTCTTTCTCTTGTTTAACTCCGAAGGCTAAACAAGAGAAAGTTATCAATTCCCTCCCTGCTAAACATTGCAGATGAAGGAATCCCCACTGTTGGCTATTGTATTCTGACAGCCAGCACCTGCAGCTGTCTGATTACCTGAACAGTGTTTGCATCAAACTGGATGCAGTTGCTTGACTGGCATTTTTCCACCTTGCTTTTTTGATTCTTAGATCGGTCGCTGTCAGGCAGGAAAAAGCAGACGGGGCCACCCAAGGCTCATCTTCATTCTGTGAATGGCCAGGTTACAGTGATCGGTATTTGTCAGGGCAGGTTTGAAATTGATTAGAAGAATCACATTGTTTACTGAGTGCAAACATGGAGGACCAATGTCACCAGCACCCACAGATCTAACAGGCTGACTTCTCAGTGTCATTAGACCATGACAGACCTTGCTATCCTCCTTTGTTGAATGAAAAGCCCCAGTCAGTAAAACTAGATGTTGGGAAAGAAATGACTGGATCTTGACAGGTTAAAAGAAAAGAAAACATTTTCTAACATGATAATAGATACTCCCATTCCCTGAGGTCCCTGCATTCACCCAGATAACAGATTAGTGCATCGTGTGGAATAAAAATCTTTACATACGCAGAAAATCCTTACATTGAAAAGTGTTAGTATTCATTGTGATGTAGATTTGAACATTTAGCAGTGAAGGGGTTAAGATTTGCCGTCCCCCCGGCCATTGCGATTTCTCGGCGAGATGTACCCACAAAGGGACAATTTCAAGCAGTAATTCCTGCAGGGAAAGGAAGTCCTCCATGTACACTCCATAATTATTGGTTTCCTGTGTTTGCCTTCTATGAATATCTTGCTTTCCAAAATAAGTTTTTTTCCCTTTCTCCTTTATGATAAAACACACAATAATGCCACATTCTGTCAAACATAACCAGACTTCTTACTCATCAAAATCCCTCCTGCTCATCGGCAGGCCCATTTTTAGATGGTACAAATACAGATAGCATTATATAGTATATTTTCATATTGCTGCTTAATTCAAATCACAGCGAACTTAAAGTAGAACTATAGGCAATTTTTTTTTTTTTCAATTTGGATACAGTAAGGGAGGGTTATAAACCCTTTCCGTTTTTTTTTTCATTATATCCATTGTCTCCATTGGGGAGAGTTTCCTTTACTTCCTGTCCCATATCCAAAACAGGAAGTGAAAGGAAATCCCTTGGGAACCCCCAGGTCACTAGAATTAGTGTCTCCATTAGGGAATGTCCCCTCTATTCCTTTTCTAGGGACAACCCAAAATGTGGGATTTTCTTTTACTTTCACGTTTAGTGATAATGGTAAACAGGACAAACAGAGAGGGTGAATCTCCCTAACAGGGACAATGAAGGTAATAAAAACTTTAAAGTTTAGTTATACTTTAACTGGTTTTCGACCGGCTCATGTGCAGAATGGTTTCCCTGCGCGAAACCTCGTACGGGTACGGGGTTTCTTTAAGATCCACCAGAGGGGGCGCGCCTGCTGCACGGCGGTGGACACGTGCGCGCGGCCAGCGGTCGCGATCGCATGCACGAGTGCCAGCACGGGGATTTGTGTGTGTAAACACACAAAACCCTGTGCTGTCAGAGGAGAGGAGACATGTTTGTTCCTAGTAAGTAGGAACAGTGATATGTCTCCTCTCCTACTCAGTCCAATCCCCATACAGTTAGAACACACTGAGGGAACACACATTTAACCCCTTGATCACCCCCTAAAGTTAACCCCTTCCCTACCAGTGTCATTTACACCGTAATCAGTGCATTTTTATAGCACTGATCGCTGAATAAATGATAATGGTCCCAAAAATGTGTCAAAAGTGTCCGATCTGTCCGTCGCAATACCGCTAAAAATCGCAGATTACCACCATTACTTGTAAAAAAAAAATAATAATAAAAATGCCATAAATCTTTCCCATAGTTTGTAGACCCTATAACTTTTGCGCAAACCAATCAATATACGCTGATTGCGATTTTATTTTACCAAAAATATGTAGAAGAATATATATTGGTCTAAACTGATGAAGAAATTTGTTTTTTAAAAACATTTTTGGGGATATTTATTATAGCAAAAAGTAAAAAATATTGTTTTTTTAAAAAAAATTTGTCGCTCTTTTTTTGTGTATAGCGCAAAGAATGAAAACCGCAGAGGTGATCAAATATCACCAAAAGAAAGCTCTATTTGTAGGAAAAAAAGGACGCAGATTTAGTTTAGGTAAAGCATTGCATGACCGCGCAATTACCAGTTAAAGCGACGCAGTGCCAAATTGTAAAAAGTGCTCTGGTCAGGAAGGGGGTAAAACCTTCCGGGGCTGAAGTGGTTAAACTGAAGGCAAGCAAAAGCAACAATATCAGGACAGCAACTACTATTTGTTGCTAAGGCCCCTTTCACACTGGGGCGGGAGGAACATCGGCGGTAAAGCTCCACTATTATTAGCGGAGCTTTACCGTCGTTATAGCGGCAGTATGCGGCCGCTAGCGGGGCGGTTTTACCCCCCGCTAGTGGCCAATAAAGGGTTAAAAACCACAGCAAAGCTCCTCTGCAGAGGCGCTTTGCCGGCAATATAGCCACGCTGCCCCATTGATTTGAATGGGCAGGAGCGGTGAAGGAGCGGTGTATACGCCACTTCAAAGATGCTGCTAGCAGGACTTTTTTTCGGGGCTTTCACACTGGGGACACAACAGCGGCTGTTTCAGGGTCGGTTTGCAGGCGCTATTTTTAGCGCAATAGCACCTGCAAACCGCCCCAGTGTGGAAGGGGCTTAAGTGAGAAAAATGGGATGAAACTGATGAAAAAAAATCTTCCAGCACGTAGGCAAATCTTAGAAGGTCTGAATTAAACTGCGTGGAGGTAAGCGATCACCATGTTCAAGTATGCACAGCACACGCTCACATTAAGATGCACGTACCTGTCAGCATACGTATCTGCAGCAGTGACAGGTCCAGGCTGTAGTCACTGGTCTGTCACTGCCATGTCCCCTGCCTCTTCTTCCGGGTTCCACCATGTTCCTCTTCATCCATGTGGTGAAGATGTAACACATGTGCAGTGTACATAGGTGGTAATAAAACTAATAGCAGTGTGGGGGAAAAGATATTTGTGCAAAATTGGTCTCTGGCTGCTCCTTTACCGTCCAATCACAGAATGTGGGAAAGAGGGAGTGATTTATCTGTAATGTTTCATCATAGTTAAGCTGGATATAGTATAAAGATTTTGCTGGGATGGCCTGAACAAGAGAAATCTATAGATGACCCCATCCACATCAACACATGTGGATGGACTAATCTACTGCCAGCTATTCTAGTCAACCAGCCAGCAACCACGGCTGTCAGAATACCCAAACACTTACTGCAGCCGGTTGGTTGCAGTCAATGTTTGGCTAACATTTTTCGGCCTGGGTCCTTTGATTTCTTAACAGAAGTTTGTTGAGCTGGGTGGTGTCAGAAGAGCCACCCACGGCTCAGATTTCAGACGATTCACAGGAATCAGTCAAAATTCAAGTCACGTGTGGCTAGTTTACCAAACAGTCAAGGTTACCAAACTTTCTGTGTTGTCTGGCAGGGCTGTGTAAATGTTAAGGACAAGTAGAACAAAATGGCAAATCCTTAGGCAGTTTAAACCTATAAAATCACTTTAATTTGTCCACAGACGTGAGTCTTGGATGTTAAAGTGGTTGTAAACCTGGAAAGTCAAATCTAAACAGAACACTAAATCTAATAAAAAGCAAGGGCAAAAATCATTTGTGCATAACATGGCAGGTAGAAGAACAGACTGTTATCTGTAATCCTCCCAACTCTCCTGAAAAAAAACAAAACATGACACCATGAAAAAATGGTGGCGCCACGCCCCTTCTTCTTTGAGTGACAGCCTGTGTAATGAGACACATGCCTGAGCCTGTGTGAAGGGGGCGTGTCTGCCACTGTTCTGTACCTCGCTGTGAGCTGTGACTGAGGCTGGAACCAGGCACAAAGCTCACTCAGCATACAGAAAGAGACATGAGAGAGAGGGAGGGAGAGAGAGAGATCAGAGAGAGAGAGGCAACAGAGAGAGAGAGGCATCAGAGAGAGAGGCATGAGAGAGAGAGCGACATCAGAGAGAGAGACATCAGAGAGGCATGAGAGAGAGAGATCAGAGAGAGAGATCAGAGAGAGAGAGAGAGGCATCAGAGAGACATCAGAGAGAGAGGCATGAGAGAGAGAGATCAGAGAGAGAGAGAGATCAGAGAGAGAGAGATCAGAGAGAGAGAGATCAGAGAGGCATCAGAGAGAGAGAGAGAGAGGCATCAGAGAGAGAGAGAGAGAGAAGCATCAGATAAAGAGAGGCATCAGAGAGAGAGAGAGAGGCATCAGAGAGAGAGAGGCATCAGAGAGAGAGGCATCAGAGAGAGAGGCATCAGAGAGAGGCATCAGAGAGAGGCATCAGAGAGAGAGGCATCAGAGAGAGTGACATCAGAGAGAGCGAGATCATAGAGAGAGACATCAGAGAGAGAGGCATGAGAGAGACATCAGAGAGAGAGAGGCATGAGAAAGAGATCAGAGAGAGACATGAGAGAGAGGGGGGGCATGAGAGAGAAGCATCAGAAGGAGAGAGAGAGACATCAGAGTGGGGGAGAGAGAGACATCAGAGAGGGGGACATCAGAGAGAGACATGAAAGAGAGAGAGAGAGAGAGAGAGAGAGAGAGAGACATGAGAGAGAAGCATCAGAAGGAGAGAGAGACATCAGAGTGGGGGGGGGAGAGAGAGAGACATCAGAGAGTGAGAGAGAGACATCAGAGAGAGACATCAGAGAGACATAAGAGAGAGACATCAGAGAGACATTAGAGAGAGAGACATGAGAGAGAGAGAGGCGTCAGAGAGAGACATGAGAGAGAGGGGGGCATGAGAGAGAGAAGCATCAGAAGGAGAGAGAGAGAGACATTAGAGTGGGGGAGAGAGAGAGAGACATCAGAGAGAGAGAGAGAGGCAAGAGAGAGAGAGGCAGGAGAGAGAGAGACCTTTGAAAGAGAGAGACATCAGAGAGCGAGACACACATCAGAGAGACAATTAGAGACATCAGAGAGAAAGACAGACTTTAGAGAGAGAGGGAAAGAGAGAGACAAACTTTTGAGAGAGAAACACATCAGCCAAAGAGAGAGAGAGAGCGACAGACAGACTTTTGAGAGAAAGTGAGAAAGACACACATGACAGAGAGAGACGACAGATCAGAGAGACGACAGAGAGAGATCAGAGAGACGACAGAGAGAGATGACAGAGATCAGAGAGACGACAGAGAGAGATCAGAGAGACGACAGAGAGAGATCAGAGAGACGACAGAGAGAGATCAAAGAGACGACAGAGAGAGATCAGAGAGACGACAGAGAGAGATCAGAGAGAGGACAGAGATCAGAGAGACGACAGAGAGAGATCAGAGAGACGACAGAGAGAGATCAGAGAGAGGACAGAGATCAGAGAGACGACAGAGAGAGATCAGAGAGACGACAGAGAGAGATCAGAGAGAGGACAGAGATCAGATAGACGACAGAGAGAGATCAGAGAGACGACAGAGAGAGACGACAGAGAGAGATCAGAGAGACGACAGAGAGAGATCAGAGAGATGACAGATCAGAGAGACGACAGAGAGAGATCAGAGAGACGACAGAGAGAAATCAGAGAGACGACAGAGAGAGATCAGAGAGACGACAGAGAGAGATCAGAGAGATGACAGAGAGAGATCAGAGAGACGACAGAGAGAGATCAGAGAGATGACAGAGAGAGATCAGAGAGACGACAGAGAGAGATCAGAGAGACGACAGAGAGAGATCAAAGAGACGACAGAGAGAGATCAGAGAGACGACAGAGAGAGATCAGAGAGAGGACAGAGATCAGAGAGACGACAGAGAGAGATCAGAGAGACGACAGAGAGAGATCAGAGAGAGGACAGAGATCAGAGAGACGACAGAGAGAGATCAGAGAGACGACAGAGAGAGATCAGAGAGAGGACAGAGATCAGAGAGACGACAGAGAGAGATCAGAGAGACGACAGAGAGACGACAGAGAGAGATCAGAGAGACGACAGAGAGAGATCAGAGAGATGACAGATCAGAGAGACGACAGAGAGAGATCAGAGAGACGACAGAGAGAAATCAGAGAGACGACAGAGAGAAATCAGAGAGACGACAGAGAGAGATCAGAGAGATGACAGAGAGAGATCAGAGAGATGACAGAGAGAGATCAGAGAGACGACAGAGAGAGATCAGAGAGACGACAGAGAGAGATCAGAGAGACGACAGAGAGAGATGACAGAGAGAGATCAGAGAGATGACAGAGAGAGATCAGAGAGACGACAGAGAGAGATCAGAGAGATGACAGAGAGAGATCAGAGAGACGACAGAGAGAGATCAGAGAGACGACAGAGAGACGACAGAGAGAAATCAGAGAGACGACAGAGAGAAATCAGAGAGATGACAGAGAGAAATCAGAGAGACGACAGAGAGATGACAGAGAGAAATCAGAGAGACGACAGAGAGATGACAGAGAGAAATCAGAGAGACGACAGAGAGAGATCAGAGAGATGACAGAGAGAAATCAGAGAGACGACAGAGAGAGATCAGAGAGACGACAGAGAGAGATCAGAGAGATGACAGAGAGAAATCAGAGAGACGACAGAGAGAAATCAGAGAGACGACAGAGAGAGATCAGAGAGATGACAGAGAGACACACAGACTCTGTGATTAGGTGGGAGGGGAATAGTGTGATGTTAGGTCTCCGCCCCCCAAGCTTTGGTGCTATGCCACGCCCACACAATGGTTAGGTTATAACAATATTATTTACTAAACTGTGCAAAGAATGGGATTTGGGGTTTTGGGTTTACAACCACTTTAAAGACTAAATAGTATACACTGGCAGTATAAATCAGTAAAATTCTCTGATGTTACAGAAGCTGGAGGTAGATTAGTCAGAGAAAGTGTAATTTGAGCAGATGTTCAGTGAAAGTTCCCCAAGTAGATACCAAGAGAGACTTTAGTTCCAAAATATCCAAGATCAGGAAGTTTCCCAGAGATGAATCTTCCCCAATGATCTGTATGAGATCACCCCGACTTCCTGAGGTCAGCTACGGCAGCTTCATGTGCACTCCCTGGACACAATCCCTTGAGAGTCCGGTGCACAAATGGTAAACAAACCAAAAAATAACTAAAATACTGTTGACTAAAAAAACCCCAAAAAAACAGACAGCAAATAAAATTTTGGAAAGCATTATTGTGCACTAAGGCCCCTTTCACACTGAGGCGCTTGTAAACTGCCAGTAAAACACTGAGCACTTTTGAAGAGCTTTTCAGGCGCTTTTGAAGTGCTTTCCATTCATTTCAATGGAGAGGGGTGTTTTTTCACCACCCTGCCAGAGCACTGCCGTAGTGTGAAAGCATTCATTAATTTTAATGAAAATAGGTTTTCGTGAGCTTTTCAGGCGTTTTTTTTTTTAGCGTGAAAGCGCCTCAGTGTGAAAGGGGTCTAATGATTGGAAAATAGGATCAAATCTGATCCCCAGGAGCAAACATATTCAATATTCCTCAGTAGCCACAAGCGATTTAAACCCACTTTGTATGGACCAAGCATAGATATTACCTTGTAAAATGAGTGGTGACATCCCCAGTGTGCTGTACATAGCTTGTGCAGAGAGGAGAGCTGTGGGAGTGGCCAACAGGCTCCACCCACTACAAACTGCATGCAGAAACTACAGAAGGGGCGGAGCTGAGACCGGTCACCCTGCACAAGGAGAGAGCATCAGTGACTGGTCTGTATTACAGGAAGCTTCTTTACAATAATCTACAATTATTTCTCACTGGATTACAGCAGAGATCGAGAGAAAATACACTGAGTACACCAAGATTTAAATAAGCATGCACAGGCCTCTTGTATTCAGATAATCTTTGTTTATCCCGAAGTTGGGGGTTAAAGTTGCTGTCATATGAACTAGTGGCCATCCCGGGTGCATTGATCCAGTCCTACCATCATGCTCTATGGTAGCACCTTAAGGATCTAAAAAAGGACCTTCATGGCAGGATCAACAGGTATTCTATGATTAAAAGCTACCCGCTGAACAAGACAAAGCCACTTTTAAAACTACAATAACATATTAAAGCTTTTATGAGATTTTAGTGATTAAGGAATAGATTTACATTAATACTACTGGATTATATTTTGTTTTCAAAGAGTTAACGTGACTGTGTTGGCCATGGCAAGGACAACTCTGCTATTGTATAGTATAGATTAGAAAATAATCTGGCAAGCCAATATTGGCAACTGTAAGTGGAATTTAAACGGGAACGAAGCCCCCCTATTTTTTTACAGCCGAGGAAGCTGCCATCTTGGCTTCTGTTTGGTCTGCAGTTGCCATGGTGTACATATGTGCTGTAGTGCTATGACACCACCCATTAGACAGCTTTGATTAAAATCAAACATAAGCAGACTAGTAAATGTGCTAGGTGCTAGTTCACACCAGATGCCGTTCCGTGCGCTTTTTTTTGCACTAAAAATGCATGCACAGTGTTTTCCAAGTATTCCAATGGCTCTAGTTCACACCAGTGCAGTCAGTTTCCGGTGCAGAAAAAAAAAAAAAAAAAGAGTAGAGCATGCTGCATTTTTTCTGCACAGAACTGTACTGGAACATAGCAAATTGTATCAAAAACGCACTGGAACTGCGTGTAGTGTGAACTGTAAGCAAAAACTGATCTGGAATGTATCCGGAGTGCATTTTGTCATGTGAACTGGCCGTAAAGATGCGTGCACAGTGTTTTCCATGTATTCCAACGCCTCTAGTTCACACCAGTTTCTGCACCGGAAACTGACCTGGAGCTGACTGCATGGTGTGAACTAGAGCCATTGGAATACATAGGAAACACTGTGCATGCATTTTTAGTGCAGAAAAAAGCGCACGGAACTGCATCTGGTGTGAACTGGCCCCAATCGTTAACAGTTAAATTGATGAGTTTAGTTTTGCTTGGGTCAGTTCACACCAGATGCAGTTCCGTGCTCTTTTTTTCTGCACTTCAATAGCATGCACAGTGTTTTCCATGTATTCCAATGGCTCTAGTTTACACCATGCAGTCAATATCCGGTGCAGAAACTGACCGAAAACTGACTGCATGGTGTGAACTAGAGCCATTGGAATACATGGAAAACACTGTATGCATTTTGTGCAGAAAAAAAGCGCACGGAACTGCATCTGGTGTGAACTTGTCCAAAGTGGAACTAAAACCACTGATTTAACAGTTTCCCAAAACAGTTACACTGAAGGCATGCTGTGAATGATAACTGTCACAATTGCCTGTTTGCGCAACCGAACTGTCAAGCTATGAGCTGGCTGGTGTCATGAATGATGACATGTACAGCACCATGTACACTGCAGATCAAACAAACGGCAGCCACTTTGGCTGGAAAGGAGAGGAGAGTTTAGTTCTGCATCAAATAGTTTGAAATACAACTTGTACCCTGGGCAAAAAAAAAAAAAGAACAGTTAGATTGAAAGGAAAAATCTGATTGGTTGCTATAGGGCAGTGATGGTGAACCTTGGCACCCCAGATGTTTTGGAACTACATTTCCCATGATGCTCCACTACACTACAGAATGCCTGAGCATCATGGGAAATGTAGTTCCTGGGGTGCCAAGGTTCGCCATCACTGCTATAGGGCAACAACTTCTATTGGTGTTTTAGATTTTGCTCTGAATTCTCTATTTTTTTACAACCAGCCTTGATGTCCTTAGTTGTCATTTGTCCATTCTTTCCTCTTTGAAGCATTCCACGTTTGGTCTGTTAACAGATGTATTACCATTATCCATCAACTCATGTATCAGTGTATAGCAGTGGTACCATCACACAAGCTTGACGTGTCAATGTAGAAGTTCTCGATCCTGCCTGCATTTAAAAGGTTGGTTAGACTTCACGTGGTATTGTCATGACATCGACATCTCACAGACTCCACCCAGAAAAGGAAAACCATCAAGCAATATTGTACGTTTCCCACAAAGCTAAGTGTGGACATATCCAGCGCTCTGTCCCTTGGCCAGATCCTGGTATTTTTGAATGGGGATTGGGCCATGAAGGGCTACTAAGGGGATGGGGAAGGTGTTAAAGTGCTCACAATAGCAGAGAGATCTTACAGTATGTCCGTGCGATCTTCCTTATTCTTCTTTTTTTTTGTAATCAAAAGCAGGAAGGTGGTATTGAAGATGTGGCTTTTGGTGCCACCTGCTCTGAGCCCACTTCCCTATGTGAGCAGTTCAGTGTTAGGTGCACGGCACTGCTAATATAGGCTGCAATTCCTTTTTCTAGGATGGGAAAATCAAAGATGTTTATGTTCACACATTCTTTAAACCTTATCAGATAGGCAGCCACCCCAAGGAGAAAGACAACTGGAGTGAAATCTTATCTGGGAATATGAAGGAAATGTACAGTTACTAGGGAAATGAAATTCAATATAAATGTACTCTATGGTTCTCCTAGTAGATAAAAGTGCCAATTATTATTTGAGTGTGTTCCAACTGAACATTTCTTAGAAATGTATATTGTTTCACATGGACATATGGATTCATTCTGTGTGGTGGTGTGATGGGCGTCTTGCACACACAACAAGAGGAAGCGCTATAAACAGAATGTGTGACTCCACTGCCAATTTACTGTTTAATGATATATTACTACTATTTTTGCATTGCATAGTGCACTGAGAGGGGCAAATGAAATCTAGATCATGGGACAGTACACACAATGTTTTACAATTCACTGTTTTCAGCGCAGTGCTTACTTGCAGATCTTACTCAATGTCTCCAATGTAATGTGGACAATGGGACCCCTCTACATCAACAGGAGTAAAGAAAAATATTCACGTTACGGGGATGTTACTTAATAAAAGGCTCTGTGCGCAACATGTGGTAACCTTTAGCAACCAATGAGATCTCATTATATGTTAAAATAGTAAATTCTCATTAATCTTTGCCTGCATACAGCAAATAACGATCATTTAATAGCATCCAGAGTCCAGCTGTCATTTTTTTTTTTTTTTACTTATAATTGGAAAATGGCAGTAAGCATCTGGATGGATGCAATTGCCAACAAATTTACTTTTCCATTCTTTAACTTACTGAGACCAATACTTGGTTCATTGTGCAGCTGAAGAGTTGTGACTACATTTATCCAGTATGAGATTAAAGTAGAATTCCTGGTTTAATATAAATTGAACTAGTTTGTTTGAGCCTGAATATTTCCATTACATAGCTATGCGGCCATTGAGTGCACTCTAAAATACTGTAGTTGCAATAGCTTCATACAGTATGTGGCGCTGTGGTCTTGCAGTAGTAATGGGGGACTTCTTATCTGCTGTTGTAATTAAAGAGAGATTGGTTGGGTGCTTCTCTGCCAATCAGGAGAAGCCTTGTATTTTTATCAACACACTGCTTCCTCTGATTGGCCGAGAAGAAAACTGTGACATCATCCGCCTGCCTCTCCACCTCAGCCAATCCTTGTATTCATGGATAAAAAAAATACAAGGCTTCTCCTAAATGGCAGCGGAGAAGCATTTAGCCCAACTACAGTGGAACCTCGGATTACAAGCATAATCTGTTCCAGGAGTATGCTCGTAATCCAAAGTACTCGCATATCAAAGTGAGTTTTCCCATTGAAGTCAATGGAAACGAAAATAATTAGTTCCACATTGACTTCAAAGGGATGCAATACCGCATTGCGGCCAGAGGCGGCGCCAGAGAGCCTTGGAAACAGCCGAAAAGGCCTGAGGACACTTCAGCTGACCTCGGCAAACTTCAGAAAGACTTCCTACCTGAGATTTGCCGAAGTCAGCCGTGCTGTCCTTGGGCCTTTCCGTGCATTTCTGAACAGCGCCAATCGGCTGCGATTGGCAACGTTCGGTTCTGCTCGGCTCCGGCGCCCCCCCACCTCAGGCCAAAAGCAGTAGTGCACACCGCTTTGGCCTGAATCGTGCTCATTTTGCGAGACAACACTCGCAAACCGAGTTACGATTTTTAAAAATACAGTGCTTTTATTGCGAAACGCTCGTTAACCGCGTTACTCGCAATCCGAGGTTCCACTGTATTTAGTTCCAGCAGCAGACAGGAAGTTGCTCTTACCGCTCCCCAGGGTTGCCAACTGCCAGTAAATATCAGAGGCTGATAATTTCATGCTTGGTTGACTTTTTTAAGTGTAAATCAAGCAAATTACTTTGTTACAGGTATTGTCAGTGTTTCTATATCCTGTTTATACTGTTCAAATATTCACTGTGTTAGTTTTCAATAGGAGTTCTGTAATTTCTCAGGTTCTCACTAAAAAATGTGCTCTGCCAATAAATTTACCATGTTTTGTCAGTAAAAAATGCTGCGGGAGGTTGGCAACCCTGCCACTCCCAGAACACATCGCTTACTGTATGTAGCTAATGCAGTGCATTACAGCGCACACAGTGGCCGCATGGTTATGGAATGGAAATCATTTGTTTAGGACGACCTGGCCCAAACAACTTTTCAAAAGTCATATTAAGCCTGAAATTCTACTTTCGAGTAAACCCAAGAAAAAAGATAACAGAGGAGCTGCCACTGTTGCTTAGCTTTTTATTGGTCCAGTGCTGCCATTCTGGCTCTTGATTCCCCACCTATAGAGTCATTGCTATAGATTAAAGTCTGAAATGTCAGAACTCCAGGGCTGCACGTTTGTCCCAGGTCAGTGTCCAAGGATGACAGCTTCAGAGTTTAAACGCTAAAATAAAATAAAAAAGTCTGCAATTGCAACTCCAATGTTTCCATCCCCACATTTTCATTTTAATCACTTGACTGAAGCAATGACCAAAAGGATAACATATGGATGGATTGCCAGAAGCATAGGAAATCAAATCAAGTGAGATAAAATGTACTTCCTGTTGAATCAACATTAAATTTACTTTACATAGCACACATCAGAAAGCAGAGTTTGCAAATATCTACAGCAGCCCCTTTACACCCTTGGTGAACTCCTCAAATATTGTTCCGATCTCCTCTTTGTCCTGAATTGGACACAGAGGTGAGAAGAGACGATTGTCTCTCCTCACCTCTATGATCTAGGAGGACCGGAGCTGTCATGACGTCACTTCCGTTTTGAGGCTGAAGTAAACAATTTTTTTTAGAAAGTATCAGTGTGTATTTTTTTTGTTGAACTGATGCTTCCAATGGTAGAGGAGAGATCTGGGGTCTTATAGACCCCCAAATCTCTCCATGAAGAGGACCGTCAGCCCTTATTTTCATCAAGGGATGTTTAATTTCTTGTGATGGGAATAAAAGTGATAGAAAAAAAATCAAGGGACACTGTAAAATAAATAAAATGAATAATAATAAACGAAAGTGCCCCATCCATTAAAGCGAATCCATACATAGGTTATGCACACATATGTAAACAGTGTTCGCACCACACAGGTGAGGTATGACCGCGAATGTTCTAGTGAGAGCAATAATTATAGCGCTAGACCTCCTCTGTAACGCTAAACTATTAACCTGTAAACATTTTTAAAGCGTCACCCCTGGAGATGTTTAAGTATTGTAGTTTGTTGCCATTCCACAAGCATGCACAATTTTAAAGCGTGACACGTTAAGTGTGTATTTACTTGGCGTAACATCAATTTTTTTTTATCATTTCCGGGTATATTGTGTGCTTTTTTGCATTAAAATTGCATTGGCAAAAACTGCAAAAAACTGCGCCAATACTTGACATACAAAATTGCAACGATTGCCATTTCATTCCCTTAGGGTCTCTGCCTGGAAACTCCCCTCCATGTTAGCCAATGTGTCTATGCACACTATAGCTTTGTCAGGTTGTTTCAGGCATATGCTCCTACAGGCAGAAACCCAAACCCCAACCCACAAACTCACGTTTTTGAGAGGAGCTAGTGCCCCAAAGGGCTCAAAGAAGCTCAAAAACTTTTTTTCCAGCTTTTTGTTTTGTTTATACAGTGGTTAAGAATACTATCTATATAACTCTATATAACTATCTAGGAGGGTTTGTGAAAAAAAAATGCTTATACTCAAAAAGGAGCTTGAAGAAGCTCAATAAAAGCATGCACAAGAGCACAAAAAAGCACAGGCTTCTTCAAGCTGAAATAAAAGCTCAAATGCCTAAGAAGTTTTTTTTTTGGAGCTGCAGTGTGCATGAGCCCTTAGTGTTTGAAAAGTCCTCAGCAGCAAGTTGCTACATATCAACACAGAGGATGGTTAGGATTTTAAACCATTTAATAGGGTGATGATGGAATCATAATTGTCTTTCCCAGTTCTGAACTCTGTTGAAGCTATGAAGTTCATGCTTTTAGACTTAGTCATGTAGGTGTGTGTATGATTAATTAAATAAACATAAAACCTGCATTAAGAACTCCACCAAGTCAATGTTTCTCAACTCCAGTCCTCAAATACCCCAAACAGGTCATGTTTTCAGGCTCTCCATTATTTTGTACAGGTGATTTGATCGGTTTCACTGCCTTAGTAATTACCACAGCCGTTTCATCTGAGGGAAATCCTGAAAACATGACCTGTCGGGGGTACTTGAGGACTGGAGTTGAGAAACATTGCGACACTGGAGTTGATAAACAATCAGCACTGTTGAGACAGAGGGTCAGGGGTCATGCACTCTCATAGGGTGGTCAGAGTTGAATGAAAACTCCTACAAGCTTTACCTAGACACTGATAGAAGTCATATAACTGCTATATACTGCTGATGAGAAAAGGTATTTATCACTTTATATTTACTAAAATAATTCCATGTTCTGTGTACTGTGGGAGACAGATATAGTGAATGCAGGGTCCTGGGTTTAGTAACACTTTAAAGCGGGGCGCCACCTAAAAGGGGATGCTTCACTTGTTCGCACCCTCCACTGCCACATTTGGCAGTTGGCATTTTGGGGAGAGCAGGTACCTGGTTTTGACAGGTACCCACTAGAACTGCACAATTAATCGTTAAGAATCGAAATCGCAATATTTTTCCCTTCCCGATCTTTCTAACAAGTGCAGAGAGTTCTCACAGCTGGAAAAAAGATCCAGGCAGCCTGCCAAGTTTTATTACAACAGCAAAAATAAGTAGAAACAAAGTATCTTTTCGTTCTTTTTTAAAAGGAAAAGAACTCCAGCGTGTAGATGAGGGAAGTTTAACCATTTAAAGACCAAACCTTGTCTGACATTTGTTGCTCACAAGTAAAAATCATTCGCCAAATATTATCTTGACCACCGGGCACTTAAACCCCCTTCCTAACCAGACCAATTTTCAGCTTTCGGTGCTCTCACATTTTGAATGACTATTACGCAGTCATGCAACACTGTACCCATATGAAATTTTTGTCCCTTTTTTCATACAAATAGAGCTTTCTTTTGGTGGCATTTAATCACCTCTGGGTTTTTTTATTTTTTGCGCTATAAATTAAAAAAGACTGAAAATTCGGTAAAAAAAAAAAATCTTTGTTTCCGTTAAAATTTATTGCAGAGTATTGGCAGAGTACTGGCAGAGTACTGGCAGAGTAGGTATTGCAGAGTATTGCAGGGTATTGTAGAGTATTGGCAGAGTATTGCACAGCATTGGCAGAGTATTGCACAGTATTGCAGAGTATTGCACAGTATTGCAGAGTATTGCAGAGTATTGCAGAGCATTGCACATTATTGCAGTGTATTGCATAGTATGGGCACAGAGCAGCGCTGTGGGCACTACAGATCCAGCCCACAGCGCTGCTAAAAAGATCTCTCCCCCTTGCCCCTTGCACTATACAAATCGGTACAGAGAGGGGAGGGAGGTTTGTTTACAAGTGATCGCTCCGTCGGAGCGATCACGTGGTAAACAGCCGCAAGCGGTCTTCCGGAACCCGGGGTCACGGATGTTTGCGGGAGCGCTCCCCAGGGGGCGCATGAGAGCAACATTCTGGGAGGACGTCCCACGGACGCCCACCCAGAATAAGCCGACCGTGCTGTAGCCGTCTTTCGGCTATGGCCTGGTCGGCAAGTGGTTATTTTCTGCTAGAAAATTACTTGATATATTTTTTTTTAGCAGAGACCCTAGAGAACAAAATTGTGGTTGTTGCAATATTTTATGTCACACCATATTTGCGCAGCAGTTTCTCAAACGCAATTTTTTTAAAAAAAAATACACTTTAATTAGTAAAAAAAAAAAAAACTAAACAGCAAAGTTAGCCCAATGTGAAAGAAGATATTACACCGCGAGAATTGTGACCTTTATTCTAAGCAAAAAAAAAAAATTGCGATTCTCATTTTAGCCAGAATCGTGCAGCTCTAGTACCCTTCTTCTGGGTAAGATTTCTGATCTACGTGCATTTCCGACCCCTCCTCCTTACCCCCTGCTGCCATCTGGGACACACATAGGTCCCATAAGATGGCGGGACCATTCAGAAAGCACAGCGCAACTCACATATGCGCAGTAGGAAACCGGCTGTGAAGCCTGAAGGCTTCATTGTCGGTTTACCTTACTTACAATGCCAGCGCCTGCACCCAAAGCTTGACTAAACGGCTCGGGGTGCCAACTTTGCGGGATCCCTGGACAGGTAAGTGTCCTTATATTAAAAGTCAGCTACAGTATTCGTAGCTGCGGGCATTTATTTATTTATTTATTTTTACACACTGGAAGTTTAAGAATCTGCCACAAAAGAACAAAAATTTGATTTCTAGTTAAACTGCAATTTTTTTTGCTGTAAAATTCATATGTTTTATTACAGCAAAACATACGAGAGTGAATAGGCCCCTAAAGGGGAGAAATGTACATATAGCAATTTACAACCCTCTACAAATATTTGTGGTCCTTCAGCTTCCCTAACTATTTCCATAGCTTTCCACAGGACATGACTGTTTTATAATGATCTGCTCCATTTGTCATAAACATCCCTTTTCGACCTAACACAGCTTCAGCAATAGTGTATAAAGCAATATTTTGCTCATTAAACCATACAAACCTCATAGAGAGACCTTGATACCAGTACCAGAGCAGAGGTGATTTACATTCAACACTAATGGAATTGATCAATGACAGGGAACCTCAACCGATTGATTTTATAACATTCTCAACATGGTACTTGAGGTCAATTTGCAAGAAAACATAAAAGCGAGAATAATAAAAAACGCTGCTCAGGTTGAAGGGTTATATGATAAATGATGGCCTGCAGAACAATGGGGCACAGTAAGGCTTGTAATAGCGTTTGGTCAGAAAGATGTGGTCACAGGGTTACGGCGATCTAGACTACATCTGACCTAGTGCAGAGAAATGGGACTTCTCCTGCCACTTCAAGGCTCACACTGCTTTGTTCTGATCATATATTCTGGCACTGTGCCAACGTCATTATTTTGGGGTCAGATTTTGCAGTGTTTACACATTTGAAATCTACAGATGTACGGGGAAAATAAGCTGAAAGAAGAACTTAAGGCATTATCCACAAATTCCTAAATTATCAGCTGAATCCCGATTGGTTTAGAGAATACAAAAATTACATTTACTTCACAACTTAGAGCATTTGTTATTTCAATTAATTAACTTCACTTATTTGCTCCCTTATAAGGTTATACCCCCCCCCTCCATGACAGCAGGCGGGGGTTCGTCTCCCCACATCCGCTGTCACAATTTAAAAAAAGCAATCCGTGAATGGATTACAAGGTCTGTCTGCCACCACGGCAGATGGCTTGTAAGGATGAGCTCCGGCGTGTTGGCACACCCCACGTGCAGAGCCCGCCAGGAAGTCGGCACTGCGCTAATCACAGGCAGCGAGACATTTCCCGATCTCTGCAGCCGCACATCGGACAATGTCTCACTGCTTGTGATTAGCGCTGTGCAGTGCCGACTTCCTGGCGGGCTCTGCACGTGGGGTGTGCGAACACGCCGGAGCTCATCCTTAATGGCTTGTAGTTCTCAATGAACTGCGAGGGCGCTAGTGAGGGCTCTCATAGTTCATTGAGGGCAGACAGCTGGCTGAGAGTCTGCATGAGCCTGACATTGTACCCACAATCTATTGATCACGGATGCAATGCATTCTGGGCTCCTGCAGGAAAAAAATAATACATGTACATGTTTTTTCTGCAGAAATATGTGCATGTATTATTTTTTCCTAAAAAGTCAACTTACCCTTTAGATATAACATTGGAAGTATTTTGTTATATCGGTTTAATTGCGTAAAAATACCTGTTGATCCTGCCAGAAATCCATTGCTGTTCTGTACACTCTTATCCCAAGCAGTGTTATCAGTCCTGTCGAATTAAAGTAGAACTACGCTACATCTGAGCACCAAAAACATTTAATTCTTTTTTAATATTCAAGTAAACTCACCCATCCATTCATGTCTCTATGCTTTATTTGCTAAGAGGTCCCTTTGAAAACACCCCATAGCATTTTTGGCCATCTTGAGTAAGGGAGGATTTGTGTAGCATTTACTGCCTGGAATCCATCTGCCCTTAGCTTGGGCCCCTCCACCCCTGCTGAAGACCAGTAAGATGTATGCCTTTTTCTAGGCCTGGAAACCAGGAAATAATTGAAGACATATATAAAAAAAAGTTAAAAATACGTAAATATGATGAACTTTACTATCTGTTTACTAATGCTAGCAGCAAAAGGATTACAAATAGTCAATGTTGACAGAGAATCATGTTCCGCTTTAACCTATGTGGACTACAAAACCCTGCCCTCATGTTATGGAGATGAGGAGACAGGGAGGTGTGCTGTAGTGCAAACCAAGAGTGAGCAAGCCTAGACTCACTTTACTGACATATAATCCCACACACAGGTTGGACTTGATGGACTTGTGTCTTTTTTTCAACCTCACCTACTATGTAGAGTGAAAATGCCAGATATGGTTCAGTGAGTGGGCGCTGTCACAGCTGTACAACAGGAAGTGTGTTGCTGACAGGTAAAGAATAAGAAAAACGGCCTTAAAAAAAACAGACATCTAAGGACTGGAAGGCTGCTATAGATTACATCTTTTTCTTTGGTTTAGATAACCTTTAACCTGTACAATGTTACAAATGATTGTCCCTTGACCCAGGAATTACAACGTGACTCTATAGGGTTGATTTACTAAAGGTAAATAGCCTGGGCACTACTCTGCAAGAGCAGTTTCTCCAGAGCTTGGTAAATGGGTATTCTTAGCAAAGTGAAGATATACCTCAATCACGTGCAAGAAAAATAAAAAGATAAAAAAACAGCATTTTTGCTTGCACCTGATTGGATGTTGGAAGACAACAGATCTTCTGCTCATTTACTAAGCTCTGGAGTAACTGCTCCTGTAAAGTGCACAGTCTATTTGCCTTTAGTAAACCAACCCTTACTACTGTGCCCATCTAAGGGCACCCTTACCCTATGCAGGCACATCTTGTGCATCCAATATCAGAAGAGGAACGGATTGCTTGGATTTTCTAGTTTGTGATTACGGAGTTTAGGGTGGCTCTGTGAGTGTCTATACAGTACAAAGTAATACATGAATGTCACCATAAAATGTATCTAAATAGTGTGCAAAATATATAAAAAAATGGAATGGATTTTACATGGCTGTTAGATACAACCTGCTGTGTTAGAATTGTGAGTTTACATTGAGGAATTGAGTGTGTTGCACACTTCCTCCAGCATCCCAGTATTCTGCTTCCATGCATCGCTCCATACTGTGCACGTTCCTACTCTGGAGAGAATTCAGAGATTCATTTCAAATAATTAAGAGATCGGCTAACGGGAGAGGAGGGGGATGGGTCGTGTGAGGCTGTTTCCATGGCAACATCTGCAAAGAGCGAGGGGCTTCAAAAGCTGGTCAAGAACAACAAATACTCCTGGAAGAGATGCCGCTGTTGGCTGTATGATAAGAGGAGGGATTAGGGAAATAATGACTGCATGTCCCAGGTTAGGAGGCAAGCATACTACACTTCACATGCTGCTCTTTGTGTAGGAAATCTTGCTGGTCCTCCACGGTTACCCAAGAGAGCAGATGTGCTTTATCTAGAAGACGACACACCTTTATTATCCTGCCCTCATAGGACTCCATTTGTAATCTCTAAATGTTCATTATTATTACAGCTCTGATCAGAGGCACTAAAACATGACACATCTATACAGAAAACACTAAGATGTGCTAAGAGCTGGAACTGACCCGCTCCTTAACCACTTCAGCCCCGGAAGGATTCACCCCCTTCCTGGCCACAGCACTTTTTGCGATTCGGCACTGAATCGCTTTAACTGACAATTGCGCAGTCGTGCGGCATTGCACCCAAACAACATTGATGTCCTTTTTTTCCCACAAATAGAGCTTTCTTTTGGTGGTATTTGATCACCTCTGCGGTTTTTATTTTTTGCGCTATAAACAAAAAAAGAGCGCCAATTTTGGAAAAAAAAAAAAAAACAATATTTTTCACTTTTTGCTATAATATATATCCCCCAAAAATATATATAAAATTTGTTTTTCTAAGTTTAGGCCAACATGTATTATCCTACATATTTTCGGTAAAAAAAAAATCGCAATAAGCGTATATTGATTGATTTGCGCAAAAGTTAGTGCCTACAAAATAGGGGATTTATAGCATTTTTATTATTAATTTTTTTATTAGTAATGGTGGTAAACTGCGATTTTTATCGTGACTGCAACATTATGGAGATTTTTATCGTGACTGGGGCCATTGTAATTTATACAGCAATCAGTGCTATAAATATGCACTGATTACTGTGTAAATGACACTGGCAGGGAAGGGGTTTAAACACTAGGGGGTGATCAAGTGGTTAAGTGTATCCTAGGGGGGTGTTCTAACTGTGGGGGGATGGGCTTTTACTGACATGACAGGGAGCAGTAGATCCCTGTCATGTGACAAGGCAGAACAGGGAAATGCCCTGTTTTTAAAGGTATCTCCCCCCATTCTTCCGCTCCGTGACACAATCTCGGGCCCCCCTGGCGGACATCGAGTGCGCCCACAGTGCCGCGATTTAAAGAGGACGTACCTGTACGCCCATTTGCCCAGCCGTGCCATTGTGCTGATGTACATTGTTGTACATTGTCGAGGGACCTGCTGCAGATTGACAGCCTCAGCTCTCATTCTGAGTGCAGTGTGAAGGAGGTGTGTCCCTTACCTCCAATCAGCTCTCTTCACTGATGTAACTTCAGCTCTCTGCCTCCTGCTTTTCAGAGCTGAGAGATCCTGTGTAAATTCTTCACTTTGAATGGCTGTAGGGGAAAGATGGCTGTATATATACAGGTACAATTTATGTGGGAGGATTTGTATTATCTCTGTGTATCACCTGAGGCCAGTCACTGGGTATATGTGAGGGTTTACAACCACATTAACGTGAGCGTAGTCAGGTGATTCAAATGCTTTTTCTGGAAGGTTGTGCATTTTTCAGCGTGACCTGTATGTCTGCAAACTCCAGACATGTGCTTTTGGTCCTATAGACTTAAAAATAAAGGAGTTGTAAAGGCAGAAGGTTTTTGATCTTAATGCATTATATGCATTAAGATCAAAAACCTTCTGTGTGCAGCAGCACCCCCTAATTACTTACCGGAGCCTCATCTCTCTCCAGCGTTGTCCACGAGTGTCTTAACCATCTGGGACTCTCCTCCTGATTGGCTGAGACACAGCAGTGGCGCCACTGGCCCCCGCGGCTGTCAATCAAAGTCAGTTAGTCAATCAGGGGAAAGAGGGGGCGTGGTCGGGTTGGGGCTCCGTGTCTGGATGGCAAACTGCTTGCTGTGGGGACACTGGACAGGAGGGAGGGGCCAGGAGCAGTGAAGAGGGACCCGAGAAGAGGAAGATCCAGGCTGCTCTGTGCAAAACCAGCTGCACGGAGGAGGTAAGTATAACAAGTTTGTGATTTTATTTTTTTTAAACAAGACTTTACAATCACTTTAAAATATGGAGTCAAAACATGTGATCCTGCCCCCAAAGAAGCTCATGTACCTTTCCGAGCTTCACGCCACAGGTGACAAAACACTCTGATGTATGAACTGGCCTATTAAAAATAATGGGATTCTTCACCAAGCGACAAAACCCTCAGGGCTGAATGGGAGCTTATAGTGCGTGGTGCCATAGGAATCTGGGTTTGGTCAGTTGGATGCATATTCAAGATTGACCCATCCTTTGTACTGCTGTTATGTGCCATGCTCCAGTCATCTGCCCTTCATCTATCCAATAGAATACATGTGCTCCCACTGTGGAGACTCTTCAAAGTTAGAGTTGGGGTCTGCAGGATACAGGGTGCCTTGCCGTGGCCTGCAGTCTATGCATGTATTTGCAAATGTGTGCAACTAAACCCGTTTTTAACGCAGACTGTTAGGCAGGTTCATTCGGTTGGTCGCAGGCTGGTTGGTAAGTTGAGCTTGGAAATTATTTGGTTTTATTTTATATGTGCCGTGCTCCCAAACACATTTAGGTAAAATGGAACTAAACACATCAATTTAATAGTTTAATTTTAAAAAATAAAAAAAACTGTTACATTTCCGGGAATTGCCGGGAAGGCTAACTGTCACATTTTCTTGTGCTGTCGACAAAACTGTCAAACCATCAAATGGCTGTTGTCATAACTGATCACATGTGCAGCACCACAGCAGTTGCAGAAGCAGAAGCTAGGATAGAACCTTCCTTGGCTAAAAAGAATAGGAGGGTTTAGTTCCCCTTTAAAGCAGAACTAAACCCTTTGATTTGATGGTTTCCCAGAGCAGTTACATTGAATGTGTTACTAAACCCAGGACCCTGCATTCACTATATCTGGTCTCCCACAGTAAACAGAACATGGGAATGTAATTATTTTAGTAAATATAAACTGCTAAATATCTTTTCTCACCAGCAATATATATCAGTTTTTTTACTACTATCAGTGTCTCCTATCAGTAGGAGGAGTTTTCATTCTACTCTGACGGTCCTATGAGTCTGCAGGACTCCTGGCCCTCTGTCTGGACAGTACTGATCACATGTACCCTTCCAAAAATAAAAACTCTTGCAAAACACACCAAACTGATCATGTGCAGAGTGCCTCAAGGCTCTGTTCTATCAGGAGATGGATTGGGGCCTGTGGAAGAAGGGGAGGATCAGAGAAGACAGGATCAAACAGCCTTTTTACACAATGCAGAGGATTAACCCCTTCCACAGTGCGTATAACAAGCATGCTTTACTGCATATACAGACTGATTTTACTGTTATGGGTTTAGTAACACTATAAGGCATGCCGTGAATAACAACTGTCACAGGTACTTGTTCTCTCATCTGAACTGTCAAGCCATCAAATGTCTGATGTTATAACTGATCACACAGAACCATGACAATTGCAGATCAGACAGAGGCTAAGATGGCAGCTTCCAGAATAAGAGGGATTTAGTTCCGCTTTAATTTCTCTTCTTTAAAGCCAACCACAGACGGTAGATGTTGGATGGATATGACAGCAAAACCTTCCGGCCAAACTATTTTTTTTCAAATGATCGTGTCATGATAACAACAACAACATGCATGACCGATTGAATGACTGACAAGTCATGTAGACCCAATTTTGGATTCTGATTAGCTACTATGCATCAATGCACTGCTATACATGTTAAACCTCAGAGTAAGTACCATCGCTTGTGGCATCCTCCTCATATATTGTTTCGGAAATATACTAATACACTGCAGAAGCCATCTTTTATTAGAATTTCAGGATTTTCCTTTTATGTACTCATACTAGGATGTATATAAAACATAATAAATATCATCTGGCAGCTGATATAATATCAATTCTCCTCTACAGCTTTCCGGAATGTGGCTTTTGCATGGGATTTTCCGTGAACAAGAAATAGATAAGATGTTCCATGAACCCCATGGATAGACAGGAACCAGAAAACCGGCTTTGGCAGCCTGTCCCCAGGGCCAGTTAATACATTTAGGTTTCAGGATACGAGACTGTCTGCTGTCTAATCATCTGTCTCTGTATCCCTCAATCAACACAGATCTGGAAATGAAGTAGGACAATGCAGAATTAGCACAAATACTGGGAAGAGCCTAGTGCAGCAGATATGCACTGTATTTCAGCACAGCAGATGCCAACACATTATGTGAAAAAGGTAAAAAAAAAAATGATGGCTCTGCTACCTAATAAAATAAATTTGTGAAATAAAATGTCAGGAATGGTAAAAACAAAAAATAAAAGGACATATACACTGCAAAAACATTGCCAGTGCCAATTCTTTTTTTACCAGGAAAAATGAGGACGGAAAATAGGTCTGTCGCCCCCCAGCAACCAATCAGGTGGTGACTTCTTTTTTTTTAGCCGAGCTACAAATTGAATGCGGGTAATCAGTAAGCGCTTAACTATGGTGAGCGCCCTTTCTTTTCTCTCAGTGGACAAAAGCAAATTGCAGTAGAGACTTGAAATTGATAATATGACTGTATGGCACACGACTCAAGACTCCGACAACCCTCCTCCACCCACCCTTTAGCAAATGAATAAAATGAACTGCAAATGAAAGTGCTAATAGTGGTACATTCAAGATTTTTTCAAAAAAGTGAGAGTGAGGCACATTCATAATAGATGAAAAGATTTGTTTATGCAAATGTGGAATACATCTCGGATCAAGCCCCTAATGCAGCTACAAGGGAGGCATCTGTCGGGGAGAAAGTAGGTCAGCTCCCACCGTCCGCAAATCACGCAGATCCAGATGAACACGAGCGCAGGATGCTCCGAGTCCCATGTGAGAATGATTCCTGCTTCGGGTCACATAAGGTAACACAAAACATCAGCAGTTGGGTTATCCATCCTGTATACTGCAAAAGCTCTAATGATGATTAAACTGGCCTGGTCATAATCCAGATTAGGGCTAGACAGCCTAGTAGAATATTATCCAATGTGGGTACTATAAATAATGCAGAAATGCACAATGCAGGTTCTTTGCACAGCATAGTAGTACAACTTCCAATGTGAGGACTATAAATAATAGATCGTAAAAATAATTTCTAACATACAAAAGTAACGCAACTGTAAAATTGGAAGGCAGAGCTAGTGGCCATGTTGCCCATGGTAGTAGGACTCTTGCTTTAATGGGTCACTTACACTTGCTGAGTGATGGAGAATCAACAGAGCTGGGCGATTAAAGGGGAAAAGCTCTGATTGTTGGCACCCCCCCCCCCCCCCCATCCCACTGCCACATTAGGCACTTGTTGGGCGGGTGGCGGTGTGCGTACCTGGTTTTGACAGGTACCCGCTCCCACTTCTGGGTAAGATCGCCAACCAATGATCTATGACATTTCCGACCCCTCCTCCTTTCCCCTGCTGCCTTCTGGGACACACACAGGTCCCAGAAGATAGTGGGACAACTCGTGCATGTGCAGTAGGAAACCGGCTGTGAAGCCTGAAGGCCCTTACTTACAATGCCGATGCCTGCACCCGAAGCGGATTGACAAATCAGTTCTGGTACCGACATCACGGGATCCCTGGACAGGTAAGTGTTTTTATATTAAAAGTCAGCAGCTACAGTATTTGTAGCTGCTGACTTAATTTTTTATTTTTTTTACAGACTGGAGCTCCTCCTTAAGGCGGGAGAAACGAGCTAGCAGATGTCACACATGGTGTGCAGCATGGGAGCAATATAGCAAATATAGCAGGAGGTGAGCGGGGACTAAAGAGAAAGGAGGATTAGCAAACCAGGGGATCAGCAGAGCTTGTGGTTACTACTGAGTGGGGGATCAGCAGAACTTGGGGTTACTACTGAGTGGGGGATCAGCAGAGCTTGGGGTTACTACTGAGTGGGGGATCAGCAGAACTTGGGGTTACTACTGAGTGGGGGATCAGCAGAACTTGGGGTTACTACTGAGTGGGGGATCAGCAGAGCTTGGGGTTAATGAGTGGGGGATCAGCAGAGCTTGGGGTTACTGAGTGGGGGATCAGCAGAGCTTGGGGTTCCTACTTGGGGTACTACTGAGTGGGTAATCAGCGGAGCTTGGGGTACTACTGAGTGGGGGATAAGCAGAGCTTGGTGTTACTAATGAGTGGGAGATCAGCAGAGCTTGGGGTTCCTACTTGGGGTACTACTGAGCCAGGGATCTACTGAACAATGGTACTAATGAGCTGGGGTTATTACAGAGCCAGGGTTCTACTGAGTCCCTTCAAAGCAACACATACGTGGCATTTGCCAAGCTTCATTAAAGCTTAAAAAAAAAAAAAGTTACAAAAGCATCATAAAACACTTTGAAAGAGGATGCTAAAGCATAGGCTTTTAATGTGCATTAAAGTCAAAGCACGTGTAAACGAGCCCCAAAAAAGCATGTTGAAGCATAGGCGCATGAATGTGTTGTAAGATCGAACCAAGTGTAAATGAGCCCTAAAGGAGTGTTATTTGTATCTAGAATGGCAAATTGTCATCATTTGAGAAAACCTGCAGTCCTTTTCATAGTCTCTCAATATCACCTGTTCCAGCAGAGACTTGGAACATTTAACTGATATAATGAAGGCTTCTGTCATTACTGGACTTTCTTATCACCCCCTAGAGGGTGTCCCTAAACGCTATTATCACTGACAAAGTGTCCCATGTAGCTGTTGATTCAGGTAACCTGCATTTTCAGGAGAGGTTAATAATGCTATTCTGATTTTACAGCAAACCTGTCTACCAACTTAATAGTGAAATTAAAGTCCTACCCAAGAGCAGTCACCACAAAGTCTCTGCTATTATTCCTGTTAGCCAGGAAAATGATCTCTGTGTGCCCCTCTGGCTTTGATTTATTTTTATTTTTTTTAAAAAGCTTATGCTACCTGAACTAAGGAATAAACTTTACCTCTAGACACCAAACCATATTTACTCGCCATCCTCTATTAAATGAGTAAACTGTTAGGCTGAGATCAGAAAGGCGACTCTGCCACTTGGTCGCGATAGCAGCAGGGTCACTAGGTGGCTACCTGCCTGTCCCTATGGAACTGCGCCCTCAAAAACTAGGGCAGCAAGGTGTCGCTCTCATTGCTCGCCATTGGGATTCAGCAGTGTTCAGGGGAGCGATTCGGCTGCCTCGGCTGGCCGAAGGAACAATTCTATGGGGACAGACAGGCAGCCTCTCAGCCATCCTTCCACTGGCAGTTTTACCACCATCAGTAGAGTCATCCTTCTGACATCAGCCGTACTGTCCACTAAGACACAGTCAATGGACACGGCAGGTGAGGTTTAGCTGCGAGGATTGGCCTTTTCCCAAAAGCCTGTGAAATAAAGCCTTTAGGTAAGAATTTTACTTTAAACTAGGGTTGCACCAACACTAGTATCGTTGCCGATACCGAGTATTTGCACAAGTATCGGTACTCGTGCAAATGCACCGATACCTGAAACCGATACTTTCAGGCTCTGTTCTTTGAGCTGTCAGTGGGTCTCCCCTGTTGACAGCTGAAGCGTTTAAGAAGGCCGGTAATTGGAGCTGTCAAAAAAAAAAGCAGCAAACACTAAAATAAAAAAACATTTTTTCTTTTTGTCTCTTTCTGTTTCTTCATCTGCAGATCAAAGGAATGAACAAATGTTCCTCTGTTTAACCCCTCATTAACTCCAATCAGCCTTGATTAACTCCCTATTCTCCTCCATTTAAATATTATTTACCTTTCTGTTAAAAAAAAATATATATTATTTACCTGCTTTTTTTTGTTCACGTCTATTTAATAAACGATAAACAATTAAAGCTTTTTTTGTTTGCTTTGTTAGTGAATATTTTTACATACACACACACACACATATATATATATATATCTCCATACACACACACACATATATTTACACATTTCACATTGAAAAAGCGCAAAATTAGAAAAGAAAATCAATTTATTTAACTTTTTAATGCTTTGTACCATTGCTGACAGTACTAAAAAAAAAGCGAGTACTAAAAAAAATAAATTATCGGTACTCGTAGTACAAAAAAATGGTATCTGTGCATCCCTACTTTAAACAGATATTTTTGATGGGTTTGCCTAATAATACATAGAAGTAGATCATTATGGACATCAGATACCTGAAATACATATAAAATCATGTGCCAAGGTGGCCTTTAGCTGAAAGCAGCATTCAACGAAGCAGGATTCATACATAGAAAACGTCACACAGAGCTTAATAAACGCAGGGAAACTCTTCTCCTGACTAGAGTCACCAAGTGACATAGGCAACTTTGCTTTAAAATTCATAAATCAGCTTCACTGTCTAATACACTAACTTAGACCCCTTTCACACTGGAGCGGTTTTCAGGCGGTATTGCGCTAAAAATACCGCCTGAAAACCGCCCCTAAACAGCCTCCGCTGTTTGTTCAGTGTGAAAGCCCGAGGGCTTTCACACTGAAGCGGTGCGCAGGCGGGGCGGTGAAAAAAGTCCTGCAAACCGCTTTTTTGGAGCGGGGAAGGAGTGGTGTATCCCCGCTCCTGCCCATTGAAATCAATGGGACAGCGCAGCTATACCGCGGCAATACCGCGGCTATAGCCGCGCTGTACGAGGGATTTTAACCCTTTTTCGGCCGCCAGCGGGGGGTAAAACCGCACCGCTAGCGGCCGAATACCGCTGCAAGAACGACGGTACAGCAGCGCTAAAAATAGCGCTGTTGTACCGCCGACGCCCCCAACGCCCCAGTGTGAAAGGGGCCTAAAGGGATCTTTTAAAATGCTAAAACAATTTTAAATGATTGACATCAACCTAAAACCATAACATTTTAAAGTGATACTAAACACACACTGTTTAATTTACATTGCCCCTTCTATTTCTGTATGTGGATGATGACACTGTAATTATCTAAGTACCTTTTGCCTAATCGATATACAGCTGTCACATGACCCAGATCTTTCTCAGCCTGTCTGCAGAGAAACATAAGCAGGAACTTCTAGTCCTCTGTTACTGGTCACATTTAGAATAAAAAATAAAACCGCCTTTAGAATACATAGTAAAAATAAATAATATCAATTGTTTTAAATTGTCATACAAATATATATTTGAAACCTAACATAACATGGTGTGGGCAGATTTCTGCCATTCACAGGCCTCCAGTCTGTGTCTTAGAATAAGAGGGAGGTAAAACCTCCATCAATCTACATGTAATATCCCACCCCATTGTGTTTTGCTGGTAAGTGGGCAAGATGGGGGAGGGAGGGAGTGGGCTGTCATTTACCACTGTGTATACACCCACATGTGAGACTATAGTCACATCGGCTGCTCAGATGTGATAGCAAGGAAATTCTCAGCATAGAAACTCACTGAAAACTGAGCATGTGCGGAACTGCCAACACTGCATTGCAATATCCCTAGGTGAATTGGGGACATGGACAGAAGGGGGAAATAAAGAGCAGCAGGATCAAAAAGGTTTTTTTGCAGAATACAGGAAACAAATCTCATAGTGACTGAGTGAGTATGAACGGCATGTAGCACAGCATTTATTGATAGTTTATATGATAAGGGTTTAGTGACACTTTTGTTGAGAAAAAACATTCCCCTCTTGGTGATCTATATACATTACAAGGATTTTAACAAACTTTGTTGCAGAGTCCTACCTTTTGTTATTCTGAAGATATTCCTGTGTGTTTGTCTGTAGTAAGTGAATCTAATGGGAGTGATTTCATAGTTATCAATTAGCTGCTGCACCTGCAGGGCTCTAATGAGCAAAATTGCAGGGCCTGCATCCCTTTAGACGCGATTTCCTTTTAGGAGTATCTCACCAAAAATGAAATTTTTGTTGCAGAGAATGCCAAAAATCTGACTTGTATCTTAGACCCCTTTCACACTGAGGCAGTTTTCAGGTGTTTTAGCGCTAAAAATAGCGACTGTAAAGCACCTGAAAACTGCCTCCCATGCCTCCCCAGTGCTTACGCACTGGGGCGGGGCGCTTGCAGGATGGGAAGGAAAAGTCCTGCAAGCGGATTTAAAGCGGATTAATAGCGCCCCGCTACGTCCGAAAAGCGGCGCCAAACTGTCGCTATAACAGCTATAACTTTACCACCAACACCGGCACCGCCCCAGTGTGAAAGTCACCTTAGTGCAGACTTCTGGGATCAGTAAACCAATCACACAACAGGAAATTATGTTTCTGGGGGGTGTGTTGTACACATTCTATGTACAGAACACCTTCAGGTAGTCCTATTGCAGTTTACAGAAAATTACAGCACTGCTGATTGAAAAGGAAAGGTAATTTTTAAGAACATTCAACATACTGTATATACTCGAGTATAAGTCGTTCAGAGTATAAGTCGAGGCCCTAATTTACCACAAAAAAAATGGGAAAAACTTATTGACCCGAGTATAAGACGAGGGTGAGAAATGCACAGCTACTGTAAGTGGAAAAAGAGGGTCAACAATGCCCATTTTCAGCCTCACTTTGCCCATTTGCATGCCTCACTGTGCCCATTTGCAGCCATAGGTCCCCTGAACTTCAAACTCGGTAGTTAAGGGTTTCTAGATGCCCCCTAGCTGCAGCCAAAATGTGGGGTCTCTGAACCCAAAGGGTCCCGAAATGACATTGCTGCAGATGGACACAGTTGACCGAATTTTGGGCGTATCTCGGGGCCACTTAGTGTTAAGAACCCCAAATTTGGTGTGCAAACCCAGTGAAACTAGCACCATAAAATTTCCAAAGCTGGGGTTTCTAGCACCAAGTGGCTTCGAGATACAGGGCCCCAAAAATCAGTTCAGAAAATGTCTGCAGCAGAGAATGACATTTTCTGAACCGGCTTTGGGGCCCCGTATCTCAGGGCCACTTGGCGCTAGGAACCCCAGCTTTGGATATGTTATGGTACCAGTTTAACTGGGTTTGCACCAAGTGGCCCTGAGATACGGGGCCCCAAAATCGGTTCAGATAATGAAATTTTTTGCTGCAGAAAAGTGCTCGACTCGAGTATAAGTCGAGGGGGGCACTTTCAGCACAAAAAAATGTGCTGAAAAACTCGAATTATACGGTAATATGACTTGAATCTCAAATTGCATACGCTATATTATTTTTTTATTTGCTATTTTTTTCCCACAAAAGTGGAGTTACCCTTTAGCCCAGGTTCACACTGAGCTGCGGGAATGAAGCCATGCAAGTTCAGCTGAACTCGCATGATTTCACTTCCGCATGTCAGTCCTGATTTCAGAGACATCTGTGCAAGTTTCTACACAGATGTCAATGTACATCGCAGCCCAAAAATCGCAAAAAGTAGTACAGAAACTTATTTGAAATCTTTCAACTTTTTGAAATCGGTGCAAATGCAGTCATTGGTGCCATTGCTGGCAATTGCCTGCGATTTGACATGTCAAGTCGCATGTCAAATCGTACCAATGTGAACCAGGGCTTAAAGTTTATTTTGTATTTTTTCCGTTGAACATACAGTTGATGTTCTTCCATCATCCAGTGGTCATCTGTCAAGACTCACAAAGTGTCCCTGAGTCGGATGACGATTCTGACTCTAGACTGCCAGTAGATGGACAACATCTCAGTCCCGGATAAGTGGGCCTCCCACATGCGTTTGCTTTATCCACCATAATGCTCCCTTTCTGAATGGCTCAGAGGGGAGGGCAGTTCTAGGAGTCCAGAGACGCATAGGGTAGGACAGCTAATTAAATGCAGCAGTTCATTAATCAGCTCTCATGAACTGTATGCTAAAGAAAGCTTCAAGCTATATGAAGAGCCAACTATTAAACTGCATTCATTCACATTTCATTTTAAAGCAGTCTGACTATAGCCTTTGAAATATGATGGTGGCTCTACCTGCTAAGGGAACTGCAAGCTCCAGAATAACCTTCCTGAAAATAGATTGAAGATGAAAGGAGGCTCCTTCTACTGATCTCTGTCTGAAATGCTATTTGTCTGGTCACCTCTGGATTTCATTTTCTCAGACACTGACCTGGAATAAACATGCAAATCAGCAAAGTCAGTGTCAAGACAGAGCTCCTAATCTGCTTACTTAAGCCATACTCTATTTTTTTGAAGAGAAACTTAAAGGGGTTGTAAACCCTTGTGCTTTTTCACCTTAATACATCCTATGCATTCAGGTGAAAAAACGTCTGACACTGACCGGCCCCCCCAGCCCCCCCATCTTACTCACATGAGCCCTTCGTTCCCTCGGCAGAGACGCGCTCTTCCTCTCTGCCCGGGGTTCCCGATTCTTGATTGGATAGATAGCAGCGCAGCCATTGGCTCCCGCTGCTGTCAATCAAATTCAATGACGCGGGCGCCGGGGGGCGGAGCCGAGTCCGGCATTCTGTGTCTATGCACGCAAATGCTGGACTCGGGAGTGCGCCTGCAAGGTAACCCCCTCGGGAGAGCGTTTTTCCCAGGGGGTTTACCGATGCGAGGAGCCGCGAGTGCCGCCGGGGGACCCCAGAAGACGAGGTTCGGGGCCACAGTGGAGGCAAGTATGATATGTTTGTTATTTAAAAAAAAAAAAAAACAAGGGTTTACAATCACTTTTAATGCTTTAAGGCTAGGTTCACACATGTCTGGCTGCGGTTTGTAGTCAGTTCTTAAAAGGAGTCGGATGGGTTCAGGTGCGAATCAGGTAAGAATTCTTACTTGAATTCAAACCTGAGCCGGACCAAAAAGGGACAGGACTCAAAAATGGACCGCACCTGCCCCAGACATGTGTGAACCGGCCTCATTGCAAGCTGGTCCATATTAAATGAATGAGGTTATATCCTAGCTGTAATTTGTATGTTATATTTTTATTTTTATTTTTTGTTGTATTGACATGATCTCGCCCGTTGTGGGTGTTAATAAAGATTATATTTGAAAAAAACAAATGCATCCGATTCGTATATATGTGCATCGAGCCTAAAGAGTCCCTGTCACCTAGTTAAAATATTGCAGGTCACAGCACAGAAAAATCCAGTATTTTAAACTAGTTGCGGTATGTTTTCTTTCCATAAATGAATTATTGACTTGCAATGTGCCTTTGAACTTGCGAGAAAATTTGACAACTACATGAAATGTCAAATTCCTAGCCCAGCCCCATCTTTCCTTACACTTGATAGACCTCCCTACTTCTAGGAGTGACCAATTACTCTCTGTGCTGACCCAGCTCCTCTGCCCCTCCTTATAGAACTATTTATGTAGCTGCCGGGGAAGGAGAGAAGGGAATACTTTAAAATGTAATTTGAGGGACAGATCTGAGTCTGCCGATATCACATCCAAGCTGGCGACACCCAGCGGCAGTCTCTGGGCTTTTGAACATCTACATGAGGAAAAATTTTACAAGTAAATATCATGCATTGAATACAGTAAGGCCCCTTTCATACGGGCGCCTTCGTGAAGCGGGAACTGCTTGCTCAGTGGGGGATCTCTCCGCTGATCCCTGCTGAGCAGGCGAATGAAAAGTGCGTGTGTGCTCTCCTCTATGGGAGGCAATTGGATTGAAATGGACTGCCAGTCCTATTCCATCCGATCTGATCCGCCAGATTCATGGGGAATAGGTCCCCCAGCCATCTGATTTTGGCGGACAGAATCAGATCGGATGGCGGCGGGTGTACGCTGACATTTGCCGCTCAATAGAAGTGATTGGAGGATACAATCAGCCTGAAAAACTGATAGGTGGACCTGAGACGATCGCCCGTGTGAATGGGGCCTTATGAACATATAATCGTATGTAAAGATTTTTGTTAAAATGAATGGTCTGGTGACAGGATATCATTAAAACCTATCTCTACAGGGGTGTCCAAACTTTTTTCAAAGAGGGCCAGATTTGATGAAGTGAACATGCGTGAGGGCCGACCATTTTGCCTGACATTCTTTGAACCATTAAAATTCGGTCTAAGTGTGTTCGTTCGAGCACTAATACACTGCCCAACAAGAATTATTTTGCCTTAGTGGCTGTGTGTGGTAAAGAGATGAGCTCGGGCATGTTATTTGGATATACCGTATTTATTGGCCTATAACACGCACCTTCACTGAGAGGGAAGTTTCAGGAAAAAATTTACATTTTAAATAAAAGAACTGTAAAGCAAAATAAGGGTCAAGGGTCAATCTGCAGCCTCACAAGTGCCATGAATGCCATGAATGCAGCCCCACCATTGCCAGAAATGCAGCACCCAACATTGCCAGGAATGCAGCATCCAACATTGCCAGGAATGCAGCCTCTTTAATACAGAGTCCCGCCTCCTTTGATGGACAGAACAGTCGTCCAATGGCAGCGCATGAGACAGACTTCCTATTACAGAGGCTGCCGTGTAAACAGGAAATTCTCCTGTGTGTACGGCACTAGTCCCGCCTCCTTCCTGTCCCCTCCAAGGCAGCCAGCATATATATCTTTTGTGGCCCCGGCTCTGGGAGATCATTGGGGGCCACAAAAGATATACATGTCCAAATAACCAGTCGGGCCGTTTAAAACAGGAACTCGGGCCAGACTTTGGACATACATTCTCTAAGGAAAAGACAAATTCTCACTTGCAATGGAGCTACCACCATATTGCAAAGGTTAAATGCTTATTTATGTCATGGGTACTGGAAAAAGAAGTTTCACTTACTTGATCCATGTCTGCCAGAAGCCTACACTCTGGCTTAAAGCGGACCTTCAGTCATTTTTTTCAACTTTGCATCTATTAAATCTTCTGCCCTTGTTGTTTTAACTTTGGATAGTAAAACATTCTTTTTCTGCCAGTAAACACCTTATACAGCCCACTTCCTGTTTCTTGTCTGGTGATTAGCCTAGTGCTAATGACATCATGCACAGCTCTCTGTCTTGTGAGAGTGCCAGGAAAGGAGGGGGGATGAGTCATAAAAGGGCCAGCCAATGAAAGCTGCAGAGCTGGAGGTGTGCCTCTGTGTGTCTGTGTAAATCCAGGAAGTGAACAGGCAGCAGCTTCAGCTGCCCACAGTTAAAATGGATGCAGCCAGACTTAGTGGAGGGAGATTTCTGCAGCATATTTGCCAAGTACAGAATCACAGTATATATAAAATAATATGCAAAGTGGTTGGAGGGAAGCTTCAGAATGGTAAATATGTTTTTATTACAAAGTATGTAAGCAGACTGCAGTTCCTCTTTAAGGACTGTTCCATGTGATACATCAAATGCAAAGCTAAGGGCCTTCTATGCTGTCTGGGGGTCTTCTAAGGCTGCTCTGGGAACTAGAATGTGTACTGAGAACCAGCGATGTACCTGAAGTAGCCCTCCTTGAACAGGAACCTCTCCCTGTGCCAAGGCTTTCCCTATCAAGCGAGGGCTCTGTCTCTGACCTAACTATTCGTTCTAAGCAAAGCAAAATAAGCTGAGTACCCCATTTAAAAAGGTTGCCTTCTACCAGAAGGCTGTCCTGCTGATCAGGAAAAAAAAAATGCTCCAGGAACCAGTCTAGCAGTACTAAGATAGCCTGCAGGAGCGGAGGATCCGGTGGGTAAAACTGATACCCTAGATCTAAATGAGCATTTAACCCTTGCATGGTTAGGGGCAGTCCCTCTGGAAGGAAAGATCAGCTTTAATGACCATCCCCTTATTTATCTGTAAAGCTAAATAAAGTATAGTTCTCCATATATACTGTATCTCAGTTTACCTATATCTTCTTCAAAAAGATGACAATAAAAGCTTGAAGAAATGCATACTGTATTGTTTTTAAGCCTCATCATCTATTTGGGTCATGGCATTAGTCCAGCCCTGATGTATAATAAAATGAAAACTATTGGTACTATTTATTATGTTGGCTGAAAAATACATACAACCCACATTATACATGGAGCCACGCAAGAAAAGACCCACTATAAGCTTTTCTTTGTTTAATCATCAAACGCATTCAAGCTGGATTAAAAATTAAAGAGCGTTGAGAGCTTTTAACATGGCTCTAAGTAAAGTACCGCTAGAGTCTTATATATAGGTTTGATATTTTCATGATTATTTTATTGTTCTGCAGTGCAGACTATGCATCTACTTCTATCCCTTTGCATCCATATATGTGTAGAGGTTCCTTTTTTCGTAGCATTAAGCAGGTGCATTGTCATGCATAAATGTTCAATCTCTTTGTGCGTTGATGCGCATTTTCATTGCGTTTTTCATTTAGTAATTGGCGTGGATAGGGTTAACAGCCACTGATTTGTTAATACCCGTTGGCTTCAATGTTATACGTACGGCCATTAACTTCTAGGGGCCTACCAACGCACTAAAATGAGGAAAAAAAAGACGTATTTTATTCTGGAAAAGTTGAAAGCATGTGTTTTAGCGTGTTGCAACACGCCCTTTAAAAAAAAAAGTAGTGTAAATGGGCCCTTAGGATATACAGAAAAAAAAAGTCATCTACTAACTAAAAAAATAAGCATCAGAAATAATAAAAAAACAAAACAAAAACAAAAGGACAAATGTAACAATACAAAAACCTGTTTGAATCGTTGTGAAAGGACGAAGTACAACACTTGGCGCTTTATCACAGTGCTGCCCCAGGCTTTTGAACAGTTTCTGCGATTAACTAAACCTTTTCCACTTAAAACATGAATCTTTACACACAGGATGAGGGGACAGGCCACATCAGAAGACTGGGACAGGGGGTCCTCGCTTTGCCTGCCTCGTGAGACCTCATTACTGAAGCTGCGCATCCCAAGATGCGATGAATTATTCACCGGCTCCCCAGGCCTGTCATTATCAACGTGGAGCCGGAGACAGCTGAGCCTCTCCTGCTACATGCAGACAGTCAGAGCAGCTAAAGGTGGCTAAACGCATTCATCTAAATTACTGCCAGACATGTTAAGTGTTCTACTAATAATCAATAACAGAAAAAAAAAATTATTAATAATATTGCCTTTGTTTTCTACTGTAGAGTAAATACAACCAATGTACATAAGGACGGTGCAGATGTGCGCACAGAAGACAGCCATTTTGTGGGCTGAACCAATGATTGGCTAAGAATATAGCAAGTGTTTCTGTGCTGCGTGTCAGTTCCAATTTTTCTTCCAAAATGGTCCCAAGTAATACTATAGGCGATCGGATGTATGAGACGTGCCTCCGCCTATATCCAACTCACATCCGGACAGGTCCACAAACCTGGAGCTGAACACAAACCTTTTCCACTCACTCTACCAAATCTGGACAGACTTGGCAGCTACATCAATACAGAACACAGTAGTGATGCAGGGGTTGGTGGATGGTACCAGCAAGGCAGCAAGCATCTGACAATCCCGTTAGTGTGCTGGTTGAAGAATCTTCGGCCACTGAAGCCTTCCAAGAAACCAAATTCAGCAACCATTGGAGAAGTAAGTAATAATAGTCTTCATTTGAAATGGGCTTTTTTGTAAAATTATTTTCAGATGACAAACATTCATTAAAACAGATACACTTTATTCTGTTCCCAGCTACAGCATGTAACAGAAAAGTGTAAAACCAAAGTCTACCCCCATCTGCCGCAAAACTCTGCCCAGCGGACCATGTCCGCAGTCTCTGACCATATGCTGTACCATGTCCGCAGTCTCTGACCATATCCTGTACCATGTCCGCAGTTTCAAACCATATCCTGTACCATGTCCGCAGTTTCAAACCATATCCTGTACTATGTCCGCCCCGTCTCTGACCATATTCTGTACCATGACCTCAGTTTCTGACCATATCCTGTACCATGTCTGCAGTTTCTGACCATATCCTCTATCATGACCTCAGTCTCTGACCATATCCTGTACCATGTCCGCGGTCTCTGACCATATTCTGTACCATGTCTGCAGTTTCTGACCATATCCTGTACCATGTCCGCAGTCTCTGACCATATGCTGTACGATGTCCGCAGTCTCTGACCATATCCTGTACCATGTCCGCAGTTTCAAACCATATCCTGTACTATGTCCGCCCCGTCTCTGACCATATTCTGTACCATGACCTCAGTTTCTGACCATATCCTCTATCATGACCTCAGTTTCTGACCATATCCTGTACCATGTCTGCGGTCTCTGACCATTTCCTATATTATGTCCACAGCCTGTGACAATCTCTTGCATCATGCCAGTAGTCCTTGACTATGTCCTGTTAGGTGTATTCTGTCTCTGACACTGAATATATTCACAGAATTTTATGCTGAGCCCTTTGGAGATCTTGGGGGCCACACTTGAAGTCCCCCCATATCAGGAAAGTTGGCCACCATTGGTGTAGAGAGTGAAAGGAAAGTACATGCCACTGACATTGTCGCCTGTAAAGCAAACCTATTACTGAGTCCATAAAAATTACATTCAAACTCTCTTTGAAGAAAGAAATCAAATGTAAACCAGATCTTAGATACAAATAGGTCAACTGATTCCAGCCATAAGATGTAATATAGTGAGTGACAATATCTTACCTATAAAAAAAAAAAAAAAAAAAAAAGACAGCCATCGCTGCAGATTGCTGAAACACTGGCTTAAATATTCTTAAAACATTTTCATATAGCAAATCCAATGACAAAACTTCAAACTATTATTTCTGGAATGCCAGCATGTGGCATAACATACGGCTGTGTATTGTGACACTTATGGTTATTGGTTATGGGAAAGGTAAAGTGACAGATTTTATGATTTATTCAGAGCTGCCCTAGCATGTCAAAACACAGTTACACCCATCTGACACCTCGACACAATACACAACTATACTGGCAGAATGTACACTACACAAATCAGGAAATTACATGATACAGAATCATACCAGCAAGGTACAGAAAGCTGGCAGTACTAATTTGGCACCAGTGAGCCATACTAAATCTGAACAGCTATTAGTGACGTTTAAAATATATGTATACTGGACCTATACTCAAATTATTTTTTCAATAAATAAGTCCGGTGAGATAAAGTAATGTGTATTAATCTTTTGCAGTCAACGAGTGAAGCTTTAGGTTCCTTTTTCGTTTTACATGCTCTTATTTAGCCTCTCTGTTAAGGGGGAAAAAAAAAGTTGTCTACAGAACCCAATAGCTCATGTGAATTTTACACATATTTGCACACTGGAGTTTCAATCAGGCAAACCATAGGTCAAACAGTGGACAGTAATTGCTGTACTGTCTTATTAGCTAACCCACAGTGCTCTGGGAAGCCTTTGTTTTTATATATATATATATATATATATATATATATATATATATATATATATATATATATATATATATATATATATATATAAAACTATAGATCCCCGAGCAACCAGCAACACAAATGTCCATTCCTGTACAACATCATGTTTACTAAGCCAAGGCAAAATCAAATCAAATAAAACACTAAGATACGTGCACATGGGAAATCATCTGTGCATGGAGCAGCTTGACTATTAGTGTGCCCACATGCTACCACATTCACCACCACTGAATGCAGTATGACCAACAAGAATTCAATGTGGTTCAAGAGGAGGTAAACTTCCATCACTAAATTTTACCTATAGGCAAGCCTATAATAAGATTTACCTATAGGTAGTCTAAATATCTCCTAAACGTGCACCGCTGAGGAGATATTTACTGTACATGCAGCCAGTGACATCACTGGTGCATGCTCTGTAAAGGAACAGCCACCCGTGCCGTTCCTTTAGAGCCCTGTGTCATGACCTGCGACTCCTGTGCGCATGCGTGGGAGTGATGTAATCGCGGCCAGTCACAGAGCCAGAGTCCGCGAACCAGGAAGCAAGACGAGTGAAGATGGAAGCAGCCTCCAGCGATGACATCTAGGCACTGGAATGCTTCGTTTTCAGGCAAGTTTCACATAAGTTTGCATACTACCACATTAAGACATTACCTTGCAGGTAAGAAGAAGAAAAAAAAAAAAAAAATATGTCCAGCGGTTTACAACTGCTTTCAGGCTGTGTGTTTGTGTCAATGGCATTCATTTACATCATTTTGAGACACTTTTGAGACCATTTAGAATACGCTGACAGGTACATATGACCTGCAGTTGATTCTTCACTCATCTCCTGACCTGCTTCAAGCAGGTTTTGCATCCCCACAAACATGCTTTACTCTCACGTCATTCTTGCGAGTGATAGTGAGAGTTATATAATACAATTTTTAAGCTAAATAGTGTTATGTAGTGTTATGATGCTGTCATGTTATGTAAAAGCATTAGTAGATAGAGCTGTGTCCCATATTTCTGAGAGTAGCATGTCTACAGCGGTCATTGAGAAAAAGGACAGCTGTCATTGTACTCGGCAGAGTTACGGTTTTTGTGACTTGCAGGAAAGGAGTTAATTGAGGGAACATGATAAAGGTTCGGAGATCTGGCTGTCCAAGGATATGAAAGTCGAGGACATGTGTCAGTTCAATATTTTCATCAGTGTGGAGGAAATCACATAATAGATGGATATCAACAAATAAAGGCCTCCTGACCTTCAGAGGGCATCACTGTGACAGCTGTATAGTGAAAGCTGAGGGTGAGGGGCACAAGGATAAGATGTATTCAGGCACTTTATGCTGCATTATGACACCAAAATACCATAGAGCCCACCATTACCAGTGTGCCTCAAACTAATGTATGGAAAAAACATATATGTGATTGTGTACTAAAGACATTAGTTACATTCATATTGCAATTATCAATCTTTTATTAATGCTTCAACATCTTTTCCATTTAAATATGTTTTTATTGCACTTTAAACATGGCATCATACAGTACAAAAAGCTTATGGTATTTAATGGAAAAAACACTTACACAGCGACTAGAATGGTGTTAGAAATATCATGTAATCAAGATCAGCAAAGATAATTTTTCATATATAGTACAATATGAGGATATTCTTTCAGGAAGTATTGACCTGCAACTCATTTGTTACGTTATTAAACCTTTTAGAAATGTAATCAGTTAAGTATTGCTTTTGGGATGTTGGTGAGCATAATGACGATTGTGAGAAGGGAAAGATTTTGGGGGATGTATGGAAGGAAAGGCTAAGGCCGGCCTTAGATGGTATGTGGACCATGTATGGGCAGGCTGAATTTACTTAAATCGATCAACTTAGGTACAACCAGCCCGACAAATTTTGAATGCAATTATCGCTAGCGGCTGGTATAGCCGCTAGCAATAATCACTCTCTGTTTCTGTCTTCTCCCAGTGGGGAAGGCTTCCCTCACCCACAGGGAGAAGACAATTGCTTGGTGGGAGGAAAGAAATTAGCTCCTGTGTATAGCCCATAAAGTGATTGTAAAAGGTTTTTCTTTTTTCTTTTTTAAACAACAAATATGTTACACTTGCCTCCTCTGCGCAAGGGTTTTGCACAGAGTGGCCCCAATCCTCCTGTTCTGCCCCCCCCCCCCCGCGGCACTCCTGGCTCCTCTTCTTCTCGATTGACCCCTCGGAGAGCCGCTTTTCATGGGGGCACTCATGCAGGTGCTCTCCCAAGTCCTGCTGCAGCATCTATTGACACAGACAGCAGGACTCGGCCCTGCCACCAACTCTTGTGTCACTGGATTTGATTGACAGCAGTGGGAGCCAATGGCTCCTGCTGCTATCAATCTATCCAATCAGGACCCGAGACAGTGGTTGGAGCTGCTGTGCTTGTCCCAGTCGCTGGAACGATCGGCTCAGGTAAGAAAAAGGGGGGGTCTGGGGGGGGGGGTGGTCTGCAGCACAAAAGGTTTTTCACCTTAATGCATAGAATAGTTAAGGTGAAAAACCCTGAGGGTTTACAACCCCTTTAAATCTAGCTGTACACATTTGGATTTCTTTCACTCTGTTTGCAGACTGAAAGACAAAATCTAACAGATTCCTCCATCCATGATAAACAGCACAGACTAGTGAATCTCCCAGACTATTGCAACCTTACAGAATACAGAAGCAGTGCCCCAATGCAGGTACTGAAAATTGACTTGTGTCGATCTGGGTGTTGCCAACAGAGCCATCCATGGAGTGAAAGTTGGCTGAAAAATCTGATCGAGGGCCAATCGACAGACCTTTCGCTAATGCCCCTTTGACAGAAGCCGGCCGAATGGGACCAACTCCAGTACACACAGGACGAATGTTAGCCGGGTTCTTTTGATCCAGCCGATGCCGCCCGACATTGGGCCCGTGTTTACTAGGCTTAAGTAGTAAGAAAAAAAAGAGAAAGAAGAATAAGAGGTGTCCAAGAAAGATAGGGCAAAAAAAAAAAAAAAAGAAGAAATACAAAAAAAAGAGGAGGGGGAGAAAAGCTCTCTTGAAGCACACATCCAAATAGTTTAGATATGCAAGAGAGTGATGAGTCGAGTTTGTAGGCAGATAATGTGCTATCCTAAGGTGTTGGGTTTATCATTCAGCATAGCTACTGTAACATCTGTTGCAGAGTTGTGTGAAGTACATACAGGAATCGTATCATCACCTTTGTAACTCACGAATGAAACTCTAGAATTTATCAAACTAATCCTTTAAAGAGGTGAGTAAGAGGAACAAACCAGAGAAATGGGAACATTTAGGGAAAAATCGGGTGGTGGTAGATACTTGTTATTCTGGTTTAATCTCTTTATAAAAACAGTGGGATTTGGGGACATAGAGCTTATGAAAACAACAAAATGAACACCTAAAAAATTTATAATGACTATGCTACCTCGAAGGGATTTTTGATTGTAGTTGTCCAAAACACAAACACAAAAACCTTCCCTCTCTCAGTCTGCAGGTTGCTGTTCAACTCATACAAGAGGCCAAGTGCTGGTGTGCAGCAGAAACAGGAGGCTGAGGGGTAATAATAGGCCAGTACAGAGGTTACAAAGGGCTGAGTGCTGCTGTGCTTTGATTTCACATTTTTTATTTTATTCCATTTTAGCCAATGTAAAGCTAGTTACTAGAGGAGGGAAAATGTGCTACAGTATATGTGTTTTTTCAGGCATTCTCATTGAAGTCTATTGGGACCAAATGCTTGAAACTTGAAGCTTTTACTCCAAAAGAAGCTTATGTACTTTTCAAGCTACAAGCAATAGTAATCTCACAATTGAAAGCCATTGGATTTTGGATGTTGAGATTTTTGCAGCTTCAAGATTCAAGTCGCTCAGGTGTGACTGAGGTCTATCAATGCAGTTTTGCAGTACGTTTACAGCCTTGCTTCCAGCAAAGTGAAATACAGATATGTGTGTATATGTAGCTTGTATTATTCATAGGTGTTAATAGGGGAGCAGAGTGTGCTCCAACTTGGACCAGAGAACCTATAACCAGCTTGTGTCTCTGTGTTTGCCTTTAGGTAATGTCTTTCAGTGGAAAGCGTCAGACATGACTTAGTGTAGTAGTGATTCAATTATTTAATACACTATCCTTCAATAAGATTAAAATACTGCCACCGCCCAAAAGAAAAAGGCAGAATGGCAAGTCACCTCATAACTGGGCAATCTGTCAGCTTTCCCTGAGATCACTGGAGCTGAGTCATCCAGGCAACTTGCTCCGGCTCTTGAGAAGTTGTGGAGAAGACGTCTGCTCTACAGTTTGCTGTCATCCAGTAGTGAATTATTTTATATTGTGTGATGAAACTGCTCCAGAGAATAACATAGCCTGGCGTGCTGTTATATCATCTCAAGATAAAATAATACTGTTTGCCAAAATGTACGCTAATGTATCTTCCAAGTCTGTGGCAATACTCCGACAACCTGAGAAAATATAAAACCTACTACTCCGGCTACATCCACATATGGGTTTAATAAAGACATACACAATGATGAGATTTATTCCTAGGTAAGTGACAACTGAATAAAAACAATGGAAAGCACACTGCAAACAGGAACTATCAAGCCAATAATATATAGCAATTCTAGCGGACAACTAAGCCATTTAAAGGGTAAGGCCACCGAAAACAGCACTCATGAAAATACATTCCCCATGATATAATGATGGAGAAGTTAATGTAGGTTACAGCAGTGGTCATCAACCCTGTCCTCAGGGCCCACTAACAGGCCAGGTTTTATGTATTACCTTGGGGATATACAGACTAGAATACTACAATCACTGAACAGCAAATTATATCACCTGTGATGCATTTCAGTTATCTTGCAAACCTGGCCTGTTAGTGGGCCCTGAGGACAGGGTTGATGACCACTTCTTTACAGGATTCAATTAGTCCACTCTAGGAGCTGGCAGGAATTTAAAATGAAGAGATCTAAATGACACAGCTAGTGGGAAGACCTGAATTTCAGGGACAGAGGTGTCACTGCTGGAGCTCCAGACAGATACAAGAGCGTGAGCTGTTCAACCCAGCTGCATCCACCTCACACAGAAGTACCTATATTAGGTGGTCCAATCTTTTCAATATAGCGATAAAGACCTAGTATGGGGTTAAAAAAATCACTCAATCACTATAGAACACAGCAGTGCAATAACCAGATGTCCACCCTTGAGAGCTGCACTCGATGGAAGGTAAGGCCTCCAAAGTATAGGTAGGTCATAATGCACCAATACAAAGAACTCTTCCCAATAGTCTAATATGCATAATGTTTCTAGTCTGTATCAGATGGGCAGTACTTCTTTAATACTTGCATCCTCATTCAAAGTGGTGTGACATCCATACTGATACTCTATGTCAGTCAATTAGTGATGCAAGAGAAGAGGATAGAAGGAGATGGGAGTTGTAGGTGACACTAAGGCTGGGTTCACACTGGTGCCCAGGGACTGTGACGGGATAAGGGGGCGGGGTCACCGCCTATATAAGTCAGAGCAGAGCGCACAGAGAGCATTCTAGCCGGAGAGAGCGTCGTGTCAACATCAGGAGAAGAGGGCAGAAGACCGAAGACTGAAGACCGGACTCCTCTGCTTAAGCAAAAGAGCGGCAAAAGAGCAGAAGAGAGCGGAGGAGCCCGGCAGAAGACCCGGAGAGCGCGGAGAAGAACCGGAGAGACCCCCGAAGTCGGAAGAAGACCCCCGGAGCTGTCTAATAAAATACTTTAAAAATCTGTGTAGTGTTTTTTTTTTTAAATTGACACTTTTTCCCTAGGTGAATGAGTAGGGGTACCATGTACCCCATACTCAATTCACATAGGGTGGGGGGCCGGGATCTGGGGGCCCCCTTATTAAAGGGGGCTCCCGGATTCCGATAAGCCCCCCGCCCGCAGACCCCGACAACCAACGGCCAGGGTTGTCGGGAAGAGGCCCTTGTCCTCATCAACATGGGGACAAGGTGCTTTGGGGTGGGGGGGGCCGCAGCGCGCCCCCTCCCCCAAGGCAACAACCCCCCATGTTGAGGGCATGCGGCCTGGTACGGTTCAGGAGGGGGGGGGCGCTCGCCCGTCCCCACCCCCATTCCTGTCCGGCCGGGCTGCGTGCTCGGATAAGGGTCTGGTATGGATTGGGGGGGACCCCCCACGCCGTTTTTTCGGCGTAGGGGGTTCCCCTCAAGGTCCATACCAGACCCAAGGGCCTTGTATGCTCTTGGAGGGGGAACCCATGCCGGATTTTTATTTAAAATTTGGCGCGGAGTTCCCCCTCAAGAACATCTGAGCACAAGTCGCATGCCGAAGTCGGATCATGCAAGACGGCAATCCGACTTTGATCCGACTTCAATGATAGTCAATAGGCTGAAGTAGGATCAAAGTCGGACCAAAGTAGTACAGGGAGCATTTCTAAAGTCGGAACGACTTGTGTCGGACCAGTTAGGGCGGCTCCCATAGGGAAACATTACATTTCACACGTCATGCGACATGAGCTCCCAATGTCGGAGCGTTTGTCGGACCAGTGTGAACCCAGCCTAAAGGTGTGTTTAGAACCAGGGAAAAAAAAGGCACCTGGAGGTCAATAGTGCATCTTTTTTATTTATTTTTTTAAGGAGAAGCAGATCTTTAGCTGTATCAAAGTCAGCAGAAAGGTTTAATAGAGTATTGAGTAGTGGCCATTGGTTTCAGCAGGTTGAAAGTCGTGAGTTTTACAAGGGCAGTGTCAGTGGAGTGCTGCAGGTGAAGGATAGACTATAGGGCTTCAGGAAGGTTATCAGTGAGGTAGCCGCTCAGACAGTTGTAGATTAGATGTTCTAGTCTGCAAATACTGTAAATGGGAGCAAGGAAATGGGTCCTAAGTTGTTTAGACTGGTAGAATCCAGCGAAGTTTTTTTAAGTATGGGGAAGAAGAGTGCATTTTTGGAGGAGAGAGAGATTGAAAACTTGGGTTACAGAGCATAGAATAGAGCAAGAGGGTGACCACACTGACCAGAGTATTTGTGAAGGAAAGGGGTCAGGTGGTTAGGTGGGTGTCAGAGAAAGTTTAGCAACTTCCTCTGTGGTAACAGGATCAAAAAAGGAAGCATTTAATGTGGTGGTAGACTTCTTATGAGGATCAAAAAAGGAAGCATTCAATGTGGCGGTAGACTTGTTATGAGGATCAAAAAAGGAAGCATTCAATGTGGTGGTAGACTTGGTATGAGGATCAAAAAAGGAAGCATTCAATGTGGTGGTAGACTTGGTATGAGGATCAAAAAAGGATGCATTCAATGTGGTGGTAGACTTGGTATTTTAAGTGGGGGGGAGATATCTGGAGAGCGGAGGTCTTATTTTTTAAATGCTTGGCAATGACCCGAGCCAGGAATGACTTAGTCGGTGAAAGCGTCAGGGAATGCAATAGGGAGATAAAGGTTGAAAAGTGATAACGAGGAGTGGATGAGTGGGTGTTAATGACAGTACTGTAATAGGTGTGTTTGGCAGTACACAGGGAGCAATTAATATTTTATTAGGAGGGCAGATTTATACAAGGCAAACTCTTGCAGGGATTTAATTTTACGCCATACTTGCTCCTGAAAACTGCTATGTCTTTTTAGACTTCTGGTGTCATCTGTAGGGTTATACAAGTCAGGGCCTAATTCGGAGTGTCGTGAAGGGAACACTCCTGTCACTACAAATGACAAGAATGACAGAAGCCACTATCTAATTGCATGTACTGTCACTCCCGCCTGACTGATAATAGAAACTTTCAGTGTATATTAATGTTTTAACTACCAATGTGCAAGAATTCAGAATGTGTCTCTCTGTTTGCTGCTGCAATCAGTAGGTCTGTGATGAAGAAACTATGGGAAAAAAAAGAAAATTCAGCAAGTGCCAAAACATCCTACATGGCCTTTCTTTAATGACCAAATAAGCACAAAGATTTGTGTGTCCCTATGCATCCCAAGTGCCAGGTGCTGCAAGCGGCATCTTCCGACCGGAAATGCAGATTCAAAGACTGTAAAGAGCACAAGCTAAAGAAGAGGATGTAGACATCTATTTCCCCATGTCCTGTGCATTTCCCTGCTCCGAATAAGAGAGGCTTCTATCACCAGCTCCACACTACACACAAAGATGGGCTGGCTCCTGTCCATACAGCCGGATCTTCACTTCCTATCATTCCAGCTGTATCTTCTCCCTGGCATTCCAGGCATGGAATAGGCTCATTCACATTCTGCCTGTGTCTCCATGACAGTGACATGACATGGCTGCACAAGAAACCCTTGTATGTGTTATTCTAAAGACTGACATCTCTCACGGCTGGTGCTGCCAGAGCTGTCACCTTCACACAAAGCAGAGAGCCATTTTGGGGGCCGAGCCTAAATTCATGACAGCCTCAAATGAATAGGATCTAGTGGCAATTCCTTCTATTCTGCATTTTGGCTGTGATATGTCCTTAGCAGAGAAATGACAAGCTGCAATCTGATGTTTGTGCGCTCAGAGCAAAAAAAATGGATGCCTAAATGGTTTTAATAATAGGATAAAAATAGGGAACAGACACAAAGAACGGCAACTATTCCACAATGATGTCACCAAGACTGCACATCCCTGGGGTACCCCCCTCAGTATATTTGTCCCTCACAGTCTGTTTTTGGAAACAACAAGATCAAAGCACACAGACGATACACATCCCACAGCTCTGTCACTGAACATGTCACCAAACCAGAAAAAAATGAAGGGGAGGGAGGGAGCAATTACCCACAATCCTTTGTTTATTTTCCAGATCTGAGCAAGAGTGTGTATTATGCAATGTGTAGCAGCTGTCATCACTCCCTCCGCGAGCACAAACACATTGAAGCTAATTGCTACTAAACAAAGAGGGCAAAAGATGGGCCGGTGCTCCACTATAAGAAGACGGATGATGTTTGCACCACACCGTCCGTTGTTCTGGCCTCTGCTATAATGGAGGGGCCACGCCGAGAGATGGCCTACAACCTAACCACTTGGCAAATTCCGAAGCAGCCATGCCATGATCAGTCTGCTTTATGTCACCAAACAAGTCTGCTGAATGACAACTTGTATCACACATGTAACACTGTCCTACAATACATGGAGAAAAATGAAAACCCAGAAAAGAAAAAAAGTTGTCCTGATAGCAGAAATAAAAGAAAAAACAAACATACAACCATAAATGAAAGAATAAGCAAGAAGTGCGTTTAACAATTGCAGCAAAGACACAAAAATAATTTGAGGCTGTACCACCATAGGAAAACAGAGGAGGGCTGCCTATGGTACCTATAGAAGATGTACAGCCAAGAGATGGCAGGCAGAGGCTCTATGAACTGAATGATTGTTTCAATCACTGTTGTATAAACATGCTTGCTCATGCAAGCCGAGTGTGTTTGTTCATACAAGTCAGTAATCTCTAAACTGTGGCCGGTTGCTAGCCCTTATCTGTCCCTTGGGGCATAATTCCTGCCACAGATACCAATGATGTTGGACATAATTTTTTTTTCGCCAACTGTTGACGTTTTGTGAGAATTACACCTCCCCTTTTAACCCCCATCACCCTCACACCCCACCCCAATGCAGGTGTGCCACAGGGTTCCCAAACAAACCCTGCGGCACATACGTGCATGCGTGGGGTTTTCTGTGTAAAATCACCTATTGGGGAAATTAGGAGACTTTGTCTTCATTGCGCATGTGCAAGAAACCACCTGTGCATGTCCAGATATGCTAAAGGGCTCTGTCAGGACCTTGAGGCCGGGCAGAGTCCTTGGGCACATCTGTGCATGTACTATAATGACGAGGCCAGAGGGGACGGAGCCAGTACAGAGAGGAGTTCCACTTTAACTACCGGTTGGAGGAGCTTAATATACATATAATGTATATGTAAATGTAACACTCTGGGTTTCAACATCCTTTTTTTTTTTTTTTTTTTTTTAAATGATGCCAAGAATAGAATTCAATATTTTGTTCTTGAAATGTCTGTAAACCAGAATTCTGTCCAGAATCACACAACGTAACAAAAACCCAATGTCATGTAAGACAAAAAGTTGCTTTAGAGTACATATTCTGTCACTTGTTATGGCATTCACATGCCACCAACAGTCACATAGACAAGATTAGAAGACCAAATATGAAGGAGATCTTGGTACTACTTTCTCAGACTAACAAAAAGACAGATTTATACAAATGATGCAGAAAGCATCTTGCAAAAACCAAGAGACTGGGTATAAAATCTTAGTTATATGACATAGGGTCCCTTTGGTCCGCCACAAAGTATTCCCCTAAAGTTCTCCACTATGTTAGAATTGTTGAGAAGAGGAGGGTTCGATGCTTCACATCTTCTGGTCTTTATACAAGGTTTCTGGATACAGATTAAACATTGGATTTTCAAACGAATGGATGTTCATATACCCAATGTCGTGGCAGCTTTTCTTTTACATCGCAGCCCCATATCGATAAACTGCTACTAATGCTGCAAAGAGTTGCATCTCCTTATTTTGTTACTGGCAGTTAAACCCAAAGCAACCACCCCCCGTCCATCTGCATGTGGTTTGCCAAGATTAACGAGATCAAACCTATGGAGGAAACCATTGCCTCAGCAAATCAGAGAGAGGATCATGTCTGGAAAACATGGTTCTTGTTTTTAGGAACCCCTTTTTCGTGTGGGCATACAGGGAGTTTATAGGATATCAACATCATACAACTGGACTAGTCAACTGAGATATCTTTTCTCTGGATGTATGCTCTACGACAGTGGTCTCCAAACTGCAGATCGAGGGCCGAATGAGGCCCTTTGCTTGCCTTTATCTGGCCCTTTGGGGACTTTTCCTCCCACTGACACCAACAACAGGGCATAAATCCTGCTACTGACATCAGCAATGGGGCACAATTTCTTCCATTGATGCCAATGATGGGGCACCGTTACCCCTGCTGACACCAACAATGGGGCAGTAGTCCTCCTACTGACACCGACGGGGCAGTATTCCTTCTACTGACACCAACAATAGGGCACTAGTCCTCCTACTGACACCAATAGGGCACTAGTCCTACTACTGACACCAACGCCAGGGCAGTATTCCTCCTACTGACACCAACAGTAGGGCACTAGTCCTCCTACTGATGCCAACGATGGGGCAATGTTCTTCCTACTGATGCCAATGATGGGGCACTATTTCTCACAGTTTTAGGCAAACTGGCTATAATTTTACAAAGTGAGGTTGTCAATAGTTATAAGTTTCTGTCTCCTGTAGACCACGTTTTTTACCTCTTGTAGATGAAATGTGAAGAACGTTTTCGTTTTCTCTTTTATGCATAACTTGAAAATGATAAATAAAGAGTAAAAAAAAAAAAAGACTAGAAAAGCATGGATTAATGTGGGGGTGCTCCTCTTCTCTGTATTTGTGGCAGACATGGCACTTATCTTGAATTATATTACAGCAATGGCAGCAGAAATAGAATATTCGGGGTGTTTGGTTATCAGCCACATTTCCACCTTCAGAAACGGAGACAAAATCGTTCATTGGTAATATCACGGTTAAAAAGCCTCAAAGAGTGCCATTCATTCACAGTTAATAAAGTTAGATATTCATTTAAAAAAATGACTTCTCCCTCAGAGGTACAGAATATATACACAAACACTAGTATAGTAAATGGACACAAGTATACCAGCAGATAAGTACAGCTGGGTGAGCGCTAAAGAAAAGAATGCCAAGTGGGTCTAGTGAGGGAACCACGACACGAGGACAGGGGGAGCGCTCACACAAGATCAAGCAGTTTAATGAGCCAGATGAGAGGGAACCTGCAGCCAATCAGACGGCGAGGAGGCAAGGAGTCAGAATTACAGCTCCTGACTGGCTGCTGTCTTCCACTGTTTCTATACTCCTCAGGCAGCTCTTGTTACCAGGATGACTCACAGCTACCATCTGCTGGAGAATATGGAAACTGCACCACTGAGAGCAATATCGCAAAAGACCATGTCAGCACATAAAGACACCAATCAGAAGCTCCTTTCATATTCCCAACACTCCTTGTACATTTATATTTTATTTGTCCTTGATATTTAGTCAGTAGCTGAGAAAGTATTGAAGCCTAAAGACAAGAAAACTAGCATGTTTGCAGTAGGAGAGCAGAAATCCAACATAGCAAGATGTCATGTGATGTGTCTGTAATCAACCCTTTACTGTCATAATACACCTTAAAGTGTTACTAAACCCAGGACCCTGCATTCACTATATCTGGTCCCCCACAGTACACAGAACATGGAACATGGAAATGCAATTATTTTAGTAAATATAAACTGCTAAATACCTATTCACATCAGCAGTATATAGCAGTCTTGTGACTTCTATCAGTGTCTGCTTAAAGCTTGTAGGAGGAGATTTCATTCTCCTCTGATTGTCCTATGAGGCTGCAAGACCCCTGACTCTGCCTGGACAGTGCTGATTGGCCCTGCGTGGATCACATGCACCCTCCCCCCCCAAAAAAAAATAAAAAATAAAAACACTCTAGCAGTACACACCAAACTGAGCATGTGCAGAGTGCCTCCTAGGGCTCTGCTCTATCAGCAGCTGATTTGAGGACATGTTTAACGCAATGTGGAGGATTAACCCCTTAGGTTCCACAGTTAGCATAACAAGCATGTTTTACTGCATATACAGCTAAACATACACAATAATTCTGCGCTACCAGAAAAAAACAAAGGAATAAGCAGCTAACACAACCAGCAAGTGTAAACAATATAAACAACGAAATAAGTGTAGCGCTTTGGACAAAAGTCAGATACAAAGTCTATGAGTCAACAGTTCAAAATGCATATATCAAGGGGAAAAAACATCCGTGTGGGAGAAAAAACTTTTTTCTTAAAGTTCTCTGAAGCAGATCACATCAAGGGTGTAGACCATAAGGAGAAGGAGCCCACACACCACCACTGAAAGTGAAAAGGCTTACCGGACTAGATGGACTCAACAAGGCGTACGCCAGGTGAAGTCAGATAGGCTTGGGTGGTGCTGGACTATGGATGGTCCAAAGGGGCAATGTTGGTGGAGTGGCTACCACGAAGCTGTTTTCCCTGGATGGTGCCGAACGAGAAGAGGTGAGATGAAACGCACGTGGATCATACCCCTCGGACCGACGTTGGAACCAGAGATGGCAACAGCAAATGAAGGGAAGGCAGAAATAGCCAAATAGTGTAAATCTGTCTCCATGTGTTCATCTGGCACCATCCAGGGAAAACAGCTTCGTGGTAGCCACTCCACCAACATTGCCCCTTTGGACCATCCATAGTCCAGCACCACCCAAGCCCATCTGACTTCACCTGGCGTACGCCTTGTTGAGTCCATCTAGTCCGGTAAGCCTTTTCACTTTCAGTGGTGGATAAGGCTTCTCCTTATGGTTTACACCCTTGATGTGATCTGCTTCAGAGAACTTTAAGAAAAAAGTTTTTTCTCCCACACGGATGTTTTTTACCCTTGATATATGCATTTTGAACTGTTGACTCATAGACTTTGTATCTGACGTTTGTCCAAAGCGCTACACTTATTTCGTTGTTTTTACTGCATATACAGACTGATTTTACTGTTGTAGGTTTAGTAGCACCTTAACATGTATGAAAGCCAAGGGCTCATTCCCACCAGGTGCAAAGAGCTGATCAACACAGGCTCAATGCAGGGACACTGACAGAACAATGGTTACTTTTTTTTTTCCAAAATTCTGTTCACTTAACAGAATTCTTTATGTGCTCTCTCTGCAAACAGCAATCAGGTGCATTGGTGAGAACTGAATAAAAATGTAGCATTGTCTGCATTTTATGCAACACAATGCACACCATGTTACAATGCATGACAGTGCCACACACTGTTGTGCATACAGCTGAAAGAACTGGTTTTGTTTTACTCACTTCCCATCCGGGCCAATTCTGGCACTTCGCTCCTACATGTAAAAATCATATTTTTTTTCTAGAAAATTACTCAGAACTTCAAAACATTTTATATGTTTTTTTAGCAGAGACCCTAGGGAATACAACTTTTTATGTCACATAGTACTTGCACAGCGATTTTTCAAACGCATTTCATGAATTAAAAAAAAAATAGTAAAGTTAGCCCAGGTTCATTTTACACATTGCAAAGGCGTAGAAGGGATCAGCAATACAACCAATTAATAATACAATAAATACATTCAAAAGTGCTACAAATATTAATGCAAGTTTCAAGATTAGAAACTACTGATAAACTCTGCTAAAGAAAACAACAATAAGGAGCGTGTGGTGACCAATGGGGTTTTAGATCTTTTTCCCCATGTGAAAAAAGGCACAAGGAATCCGATTGGTCTCCATGGCCATAGTTTTTCTTCTCCGGTTGTTTTTAGAAATAGCACTCAATGTCCAAAATCAGGCAACTGCCATTACAGTGCAACTACTTATTTGCACCAATATGAATACATGGTAAAAAAAACCATGGGAAATCTTTGTATACTCGCACATAAAACACATGGCAATTTTAAAGATGTTAAAAAATGCATCTCTCTCACCTTCAATCTGGTGCTGTCCCTAGTAGAAGGTCCCTTATACCAACAGATGGTGTTGCTCTTCTGAATTGAATGACAGCCATGTCATTCTAAATCCACTTTCTGTGTGTCCTCGCCTGACCTGGGCTCAAATTACTGCTGTACATCATTACATGAGCACCACTCATCGCCACCATGTGGCTACAAGAGGAAGGACCAGTGACTTCAAAGGACTGGCCAGAATAATACTGAAGTTTAAATATGCATAAGGATTTTTTTTTTTTGGCAGAGTCTTAAGAAAATGGAGGTAACTACAGTACTGTCCATGTTTTAGAGCAGTTTTTTGGTGTTTATTTAAGACTTTTGTCAACAGTTGTTCACATAAACCACCTGGATATATGACTATTTATTCCACCTAATATAAATCTGAAAACAATATCCAGGGGTTACAACACAAAGAGTAATAGAACATTTTGTATACAGATTAAAGCTGCATATATCCAAGTCTCCACTAGATGGCAGCAGAAGAGCAAGAAATGTTTCATTGAAGATTTTGAACACAAAGCACCCCAGCAACCAATATACTGTACATTACAGTCATTTCAAAGCCTTTATTGCTTTTTTGTTTCAACAGCTTAGATACACACATATGTCTATAAAAACATCCAGTTAAGCTGCATTTAACTGTCCTATTAAACATTTAAAAATAGAATCTTTAGAGCGTGAATTCTAATAGTTACTGCTGCAGGTACCTTAACCCTTTCATGCCTAAGCCTTTTTCTGACATTTGTTGCTTACAAGTTAAAATCCGTACTTTTTGCTAGAAAATTACTTAGAACCCCCAAACATTATATATGTTTTTTTAGCAGAGACCCTAGAGAATAAAATGGCGATCAATGCAAATTTTTTATGTCACATGGTATTTGCGCAGCGGTTTTTCAAACGCAATTTTTTTGGGGAAAAAAGACACTTTCATAAATTTAAAAAAAGAAAAAAAAAAAAAAACACAACACCACAGTAAAGTTAGCCCAATTTTTTTGTATAATGTGAAAGATGATGTTACGCCGAGTAATAGATACCCAACATGTTATGCTTTGAAATTGCGCACGGAATGGCGACAAACTACGGTACTTAAAAATCTTCATAGGCGACGCTTTAAAACTTTTTACAGGTTACCAGTTTGGAGTTACAGAGACGGTCTAGTGCTAGAATTATTGCTCTTGCCCTAACGTTTGTGGCGATACCTCACATGTGTGGTTTAAACACCGTTTACATTTGCGGGCGCTACCTACGTATGCGTCCACTTCTGCGCGCGAGCATGGCTGGACGGGGTGCTTTAAAAACTTGTTTTATTTTTTTTTTTCTACATTGTCTCTTTAAAAAAAAATGTTCTGATCATTTTTATTGTGGTCACAAGGAATGTAAACAGTGACTGTAATAGTCAGTGACAGGTACCCTTTATGGAGGGATCTGGGGTCTATAAGACCGCAAATCCCTCCTTTGCACTATACAAAACGTCAAAATTGGCGTTTTGGAATACTAGGGATTTTTTAAATCGGCGCCATTTGCACTTGAGTAAACTGGAAGTAATGTCATTACATTGCTTCCGGGTTACTAGATCGGAGACCCGATCAAAGCCGAGTCTGGCTTCATTTGGGTCTTCGGCTGTGTCGGCTGGTCGCTTGGGCCTCCCGGTGGGGCGGGAGAGCCGCGGAAGGTGGCGGGACGTCCCCTCCCGCTCCTTAGGATAACAGCCGAGCGGCTTTCAGCCACATCAGTTGTTATCATTAGAAAGCCAATGGCTGACTCTAAAAAATGGTACTGGGTGATGCCTGCAGCTGCAGGCATCAGCCCGGTATAACCCCTTCAAGCCGAGAATGCATATTTGCATACGGTCGGCGTGAAGGGGTTAAGTGGTGTTCAACCCAAAAGCAAACATTTTTTAGATGTGATGGCTGCAATAGTTTTCTTTTTTAGGCTTTCTTTCCTTTATGATGAAAAGCAAGTAGTAGTTTTAATATTATGTTGGAATTAGGTTAACTTTGTGCAATTATTTTTGGGTAATGTTAGAGAAAGTGGTGTAATTTGCATGTTGGTTGTTTGATTTTTTGTTATTTTATGTTATTTTTTTTCAAACAATGTCTTTTATTCTATGTAGTATTTTAATTGGTTGATTACATGGTATGGTTGATTGCAGTACAGCATTATTTCGTTTTATGAGGTATTAATTTCTGTTTATTGGTTATTTTATTAATGTTGTGCCTTGTAATTTTTATTTTTGTGTTGTCTTGTTCAATGTAATTGTATCTTAGTAATTTCCCTTTGGGATGTTCTGGAAATTGTATAGATACACAACTCCTATCCTCATATTGATTAGTGGTTCCAAATTAAATAGCTACTGCAGTAGGGGACAGACACAAAAGATACACTTAGCATCTTTCCAAATAACGGTTCTGTTTATTCAATGCAATTGAAGTTTTTATACACACGATTACGTAGGTATCACTATAATATTACAATTGTACTTTTATGTTAACAAGGGGCGTAACATAGGCAGGCTAATCAGGACTCGAAAGAATGCAAACATGTATTAGTGCCGTGTGCACAATGAGTGCAGTGTGCAATGCATAGACAAACATACAAAATAGAATACAAATTTATAGATTTTACCATTTCTTTAACAGGGATTAATAAAGTATTCTGAATCTGAATTTTCCTCTCATGATACAGCCAGCAAGTCTGTTCTTCAACAGAACAAGCTCTCCTGCTAATGTAGCAGTTGGAGTATTTAGACAAACCATGTAGCACTTACAGGGGTTCCTACAATGATCATTTTTTTATTTATGTAAAACCTTTATCCCAAAGAAAAAAAAGTTTACTGTAACTGCAGTGTGAGCTGAAGTTTGGCTTTAGTTTGTTCGTGCATCTAAATTTGCTAGTATAGCCAACACTCTCCACCCCTCAACTCACAATACTGCTGTCCAAACGTACCCCTGTGCTCCTTCATCCAGAGTGGGGGTACTCCAATACAGGACATGTATTACTGGCCAGATCACAAGCTGAAAACAGAGCGGAAAAGCCTAAAAAAAGCAAACTAATGCAGCCACCACATCTAATGATTGGTAGGCTGCAATATATTATATTTTATGGTTTTGGGTTTTATACCACTTTAAATGAAACATAAAGACCTCCACCCTAAATACTATGTATGTAGTACCATATGACATGCAAGCCATAGTTGCTAGATATTGGGGATTATCAACTAATAAAACTGGAAAGTGCAAAATCTGGTGCAGCTCTGCATATAAACCAATCAGCTTCCGGGTTTTACTGTAAAAGCTCAATTGAACAAGCTGAAGTTAGAAGCCAATTGGCTACCATACACAGCTGCACCAGATTCTGAGTGCTCCAGTTTTAGTAAATTTCTCCCATTGAGTACCTAACCACATTGGCCGGAGTCGTCTCAGGTGAACCAATATGGAGCTATGGCAATCACTGCTAACAGGTTTTTAAAGGTGAAAGCTCCAGAGCCGTCATCCTAATCCTGATCCATGACCTGGTGAGTCAATATACCTGGAAAAATTCCAATTCTTTAGGTCTTGAACTTTAAGATGCAATAAGCTGCAACCATTATAGAAGAGAGTATAGTCTGGTACTTGGTTGTGAAATATCAGTTTAATTTCACTCATACCTTAACACAGATTTCCCCACAGAGGACATAGTTGACATGATACTAGATGGATATCGCACTATACACAAGATTAAGATGATCAGCGAGTCCTGAAGGAAGACAATATAAAATTTTACATAGAACATATTTCTGATGGCCCCAGGAACATATGTGCAAAATATAGGGAAGTGGTTGCCTCCCTCTCTCAGGCCCCTTTCACACCGGGGCAGTTTGCAGGCGTTATAGGAATAGTGCCCCGTCACTGGTGTCAGTGGGAAGATTAGCGCCCCATCACTGGTGTCAGTGGAATGATTAGTGCCCCGTCACTGTTGTTAGTGGGAGGATTAGTACCCAGTCACTGGTGTTAGTGGGAGGATTAGTACCCAGTCAGTGGGAAGAATAGTCTCCAGTCACTGGTGTCAGTGGGAGGAATAGTGTCCCATCATTGATGTCATTGGGAGGAATAGTGCCCCATCATTGATGTCAGTGGGAGAATTAGTGCCCCATCATTGAGGTCAGTGGGAGGAATAGTGCCCCATCATTGGTGTCAGTGGGAGAATTAGTGCCCCTTCAGTGGGAAGAATAGTACCCCATCATTGATGTCAGTGGGAGGAATAGTGTCCCATCACTGGTGTCAGTGGGAGGAATAGTGTCCCATCACTGGTGTCAGTGGGAGGAATAGTGCCCCATCACTGGTGTCAGTGGGAGGAATAGTGCCCCATCACTGGTGTCAGTGGGAGGAATAGTGCCCCATCACTGGTGTCAGTGGGAGGAATAGTGCCCCATCACTGGTGTCAGTGGGAGGAATAGTGCCCCATCACTGGTGTCAGTGGGAGGAATAGTGCCCCATCACTGGTGTCAGTGGGAGGAATAGTGCCCCATCACTGGTGTCAGTGGGAGGAATAGTGCCCCATCACTGGTGTCAGTGGGAGGAATAGTGCCCCATCACTGGTGTCAGTGGGAGAAATAGTGCCCCATCACTGGTGTCAGTGGGAGGAATAGTGCCCCATCACTGGTGTCAGTGGGAGGAATAGTGCCCCATCACTGGTGTCAGTGGGAGGAATAGTGCCCCATCATTGTTGTCAGTGGGAGGAATAGTGCCCCATAGCTGGTGTCAGAGGGAGAAACAATGTCCCAAGGGCTGGATAAAGGTAAGCAAAGGGCCATATTCGGCCCGCGGGCTTCAGAGACCACTGATCTACAATCAAGTGCAAATACAAGTGTCCTGGGTTTTATTGTAGAACTAGACCCACTGCTAATGCTATATAGTTGGAGATGATTTTGAGGGACTGCCTACAGCCCAGGCTGCCAGGGAGAAGAGGACATCACTGAAGGCTGTGGGAGTGAGGAGTACAGAACCCCTAGAAATAATGAGCATTTAAACCCTTGCAGGGGACTCCACATGTAAATGTGTTAAGCAATATATCAATTAAAGGCAAACGTACTAAAGCCCTGGTTCACATTGATGCTACTTTGAAATCAGGTGAAGTAGCACGATTTCAAGTGCTACTTAATAGATATCTGTGTGGCTTCATATACAGATGTCTATTGAAGTCGCACCTGAAATCGGCAAAAGTAGTGCAGGAACTGCTTTTTCAAATCGGTGTTGCACCGATTGGAACAGTGCCATTGCCGCCAATAGGCTGCAACTTGTCATGCGATTTGATCTGTCAAATCGCATTACAAACTGCTCCAATGTGAACCTAGGCAAAAGGTAATTCACAATACGACCATTACATTTATTACCTGGATACAGTAGGTTTAGTGATAGTAGTCCTTTATGGGAAGGAAACTGAAAACCACTTAATACTCAATAACTTTTAATATTTCACTCACAGGGGGATCATATCCTCACTGCACAGTGATTGGTCAGCACATTCACTCATTTATACGGGATATGACGAATCACTGCCGTGACTTCAGCCAACTTCAATCACCTAACCTGAACCTGAATAAAAGGCCATACACTGCAAAAGGAAACCATGCTGGAGGCAAAACCTTTCCAAAGCACACAGATCAGTAGGCATATCCTCCCATTACACCCATATCACTACAACAATAACTGGTCTAAGGGATCATCACCGGCGGCTATGTGTGTGTTTAACCCTACATGTGTGTCACTGCAAGGCCATGTCACTGGAGACATAAATATTTGAAATATACAGATCCATTTTCCCACACTTTGTTTGCCAGACAAACTAGTCCTAATTATTTCCACTTCATGATAGAGCTAAACACTGGCCCTACGCCATATGATGGCATCCCTTCTCCTTCACTATGATCAGCTACCCAGCATTACCCAGGAGGAAGGGCCAACCACCCACACTTCTGCCCAAGGTCCTTTCACAACCACTTTCCGATCAGGTGCTACTGTCGGTTTTTCGGGCACCATTCTTGAACCACTTGTGCAGTGTGGCAGGGCACATTATCCTGCTAAAAGAGGCCACTGCCATCAGGGAATACCGTTTCCATGAAGGGGTGGTAATTGGTCAGCCCCAATGTTTATGTAGGTGGTACATTTAAGTAACATCCACATGATTGGCAGGACCCAAGATTTCCCAGCAGAACATTGCCCAAAGCATCACACTGCCTCTGCTGGCTTGTCCTCTTCCCATAGTGCATCCTGGTGCCAACTCTTCCTCAGGTAAGTGATGCACACCTACCAGGTCATCCATATGATGTAAAAGATAACATGCTTCATCAGACCAGGTCACCTTCTTCCATTGCTCCATGGATGGTCCGGTTCTGATGCTCACATGCCCATTGTAGGTGCATTTGGCTATGGACACGGGTCAGCATTGGCATCCTTGACTTGTCTGCAGCTATGCAGCCCCATACACAAGAAATTCAAATGCCATTTTTTTTCTGCTTTCAACAAAATCAACTTCAGAGACCACATGTTCATTTGATGCCTAATATATTTTACCCACTTTTAGAAGCCATTGTGTTTAGAAAAGTAACGTTATTTCCTGTCAATGGTCAAAATGTTATGGCTGATCAACAGGGTGGATAAAAATCATTTTAAAAAATTTGGATTTTTTTTATTTTTATTACATTTATTTTAAAAAAATGCCTTTGGAGTAAAAATCTATCTAATGAAAGTTTTCTATTTAAGATACATTAATAATTTACTTTCTTCAGCATGAAATGGAGCTTAGTTATGTAGCATGAGGCTGTATATTCTGCAATATTTACATATTTGGTAAACTCATTCTATGAATCCAAGCTCTGCAAGCTGAGATAACATGCACTGCATTGATGCATTCACACAATTTCACAGTAACCATGAGATAAAACAAAGTTCAGGAATATTCCTTTATCCCATTGTTTTGCAAATCTATGTACACTACAAACTGCATGATTGAATCAGTTCTGATATCGCTGTTTTACTAACCTGACAGCTTAATATTCTAAATAGGAAACCTTTATTTTGTTTGCAAATATTAAAGATGCTAACTACCAGCAAGAATGAGTCCTTACATTTAAAGAGCACCTGTCATTTCAGATCCATCATGGCAGCGCCTGGTAGCCGGCATCCACTCACCTGCTGCTGCCACGTCCCTCACCTTGTTGTGTCACTGCCGCAACACCAGCCGTCCCATTAAAGTGAATGGGCCTGTCGGTGAGTCAACAGCGGGTCAGAAGTGGAGCGGCTGTGGGACAGAGATGACAGTTGATTTAAATCATAATTTTTTAAAGAGCCAGTTGATTTAAATCATAATTTTTTAAAGAGCCAGTTGATTTAAATCAAGCCTTTTTATTAGTGATTTAGATCATGATTTAAATCGACTTGATTTAAATCACATCCACCCTACTGATCAGTCAGTGTATATTTCAATTAAAGGAGAAGAAAAGCCAAAGCTTTTTTGGCTGTACTTCTACAGATCACAGGAATCCAGTTCGTTCTGCACTCCTGTGACCGGTTTTGGTTTTAGCCCGCTGTCCGCTAACATCACAGAGCCGGCCCAGGAACTGAAAAGAACCTATCAGCGAGCTGCTGAGAGCCTGAACCAGCCACTCCCACCCCCTCCACAGCCCAGTGCTCCAGTGAGCGCTGGAGGGGCAGAGCAGAGAGCCGGTAACTGACAGTCACCAGTGTTCTCTCAAAAGAGCCAGCTCATCAAAATCTAACAACTACGTCACTTCCAGTGACTCTCCATCAGCAGTAATTGCAGATTTCGACGGCTGTTTGGGCAGAACACCGGAATGTATACACTACATTACACAATATAATGAGTGGACATGGTTAGTCCACCCGCTAGTAAACAACAACATGGCGGTGACAACTTTTTTAATCCTTAGCCAGTGTTCTGTGAAAACAGCCAAGTCATCAAAATCTGCAATTACAGCTGCTGGAGAGTCACTGGAAGTGACGTAATTGAAGCTTTTGATGAGTTGACTCTTTTGACAGAACACCTAGCTCTCTGCTCCCTAAAAGCTCAGAACTGAGCAATCAGCGGTCTTTGATCGCTCAGTTTTCAGTCTTAGAAGCAGCGGTGGGCACCTAGGCGGGTATAATTTCTCTCCCCCCTAAAACCCATACTTCTCTTTTAATTACAATATTTTTAGCCCTAATTATGAAATATGTATAAAACTATTACAACCTGTGTCTGGCTTTATATGCTGTCTGTTTCCCTGTTTGTCAGTGTCAGGACAGGAATAGAGGAGAAATCTTTATGGGGTCACAGGCAGCTTTTTAATCTGACAGTAGGTATAATAAGCCTTCCTCACTGTATATAAAACGAAGAACAATAGCTTTTGCATCTCCAGATTTGAGATTCTGTTCAGCCAGTTTTGTGATGCTAGATAGCACTGTATTTAATATCTATATTAAGAATACATAACTGGAGTTCAGATTTAGGTTACCCATAGACTTTAGAGAACAATTGAAAGTTCAGATACAACCAGAACATCCTCAGATAAAAAAAAAAAAAGTGCAGGAAGTTTATGTGAATTAAGGACTGGAGAACAATCTTCAATGACAATTAAATAGATGAGTTGCTTTGGGAAACACAACAACCCATCTTTCCTTACCTCCAGTGTTATCTATGCCATACATTTCTATGTGAAAAAGACTAAATATTTATCTACCCGGTAGTCTGAGCGACAGCCAGGGTCACAGCCAGACACCCTGTACATTATTGCTGTTCTCTGTACACAGTCCCCCTTCCTTGGGATTGCTCTTCCCAGGCCTGGCACCATGCCACGGCTCAAACAAGCAGACAAGTTCCCACAGCAGATCTTTTGCTGGTGATCGGACCACATCTGCTTCAATGAGGGATTTCCTGCTCAAGTCACCCCAGCTTCCTGTTTGTTGGGATATGAATCTATGTGCTAATTACAAGGAACATACTCAGGGGACCCCAACAAGTGTCTAAGCAACAGCCAATTCATATTACCCACAAACAAGTCAGTGAGGATTAAAAAAAAAAAAAGGAGCAGCTACTACTCACAGCATGCACATTTCTTGTTTCCTTTAGCTAAGGCCTTATTGGATTAGTCAGCAACTTTTCCACCCTTGTTTTCATTGTAGTATTTTTTTTATTTGGTTATTGTTTAAGGTGTACTCTTTTTTTGCAACATCTAATTGACACAGCAAGTCAATTGCAATCTTTTATACATCCCTAGTTTGGCTCCCATTCAGACCAGAATGCAATGAAAGACGCACAGAAAATGCCCGAACACTGACTTGCGTTTTGAAATGTATTTTGTTTTTGTATCCCTAGCTAGGTTTCTCTGCACACTTCAATAGATACAACCTATGGATCCTCATAGAACCACACTCACTGCAAACCATTCATTTTAAATATCTATGCATTTATGAATACAGCCAAAAGCTGTGTGAATGGGCCCTAACTGCGGGCACGAGAGGGAGACCGAGAGAGAGAGAGAGGGGGGGGGGGGAGAGAGAGAGGGGAGAGAGAGATAGAGGGAGAGGGGAGAGAGAGAGAGAGGGAGAGGGGAGAGAGAGAGAGAGGGAGAGGGGAGAGAGAGAGAGGGAGGGGGGGGAGAGGGGGGAGAGAGAGGGGGGGGGAGAGAGAGGGCAGAGAGAGAGGGGGGCGCAGAGAGAGAGAGAGAGAGAGGGGGGGAGAGAGGGGGGGGAGAGAGAGAGGGGGGGGAGAGGGGAGGGGGGGAGAGGGGAGGGGGGGAGAGGGGAGGGAGAGAGAGAGAGGGGGCGGAGAGAGGGGGGAGAGAGAGGGGAGGGGCGGAGAGAGGGGGGAGAGGCGGAGAGAGGGGGGAGAGAGAGAGGGGAGGGGGGAGAGAGAGAGAGAGAGAGAGAGAGAGAGGGGGAGAGAGAGATGGTCACAGTAAATAGAAGACTGGCTCTACAGCTTAGGGTCGAGGTACTGTTGTTTTATGCAAGTTACCACAACGCACAGTAAAGTGCATTGCTGTGCCACTCTTTCTGAATAGTCCCCAACGCATGTACAGTAGCACTAAACACTTCTGTGTTATAACACTCTGGAGCAATGTATTGCTAAACATCGCCTTATTTTGTGCATTGAAGTGCACCAAGACCCTTTTCAGACTGAACTTAAAGAGTAACTCCACTTTTGTTGAGAAAAAAAAAACATTCCCCTCTGAGTGATATATGTACATTACAAGGATTTTAACAAAGTTTGTTGCAGATTCCTACCTTTTGTTATTCTGAAGAAATCCCTGTGTGTTTGTCTGTATTCATGTGGGAGAGTGAATCTAATGGGAGTGGTTTCTTAATTATCAACCAACTGCGGCACCTGCAGGACTCTAATGAGAAAAATTGCAGGGCCTGCATCCCTTTAGGCTCGGTTCACACTACAACGATGTGGGAAACATGCGAATCCAGTACGGGTTCCCGCATCGCACAAAACTTGCAGGCAGTTCATACTGCCCTATGCAACGTGCTGGGAATGTCAATACAATGTTAATGACACCCCAATTTCAGTTCGCATATCGCAGTGCGAACTGTCAATTTGGACAGGAATCGGATTACATGGGTGTGAACATCTATGCGATCCAATTCGCGTGCGGACCAAAAAAAAGGGTCCTGTGTGAGTTTGGTCCAGATACAATGCGAATTCAGCCATACAAGCTGTATGGCTGAATTCGCATTGCACAGACATTGCATGTGATTTGCACAGTAGTGCGGCGCGAATCACATACAATGTCTGACATCGCAGCAGTGGGAACCGGCCCTTAGATGCGATTTCCTATGAGTATGTTATCAAAAATGACATTTTTGTTGCAGGGGATGTCTGAAATCTGACTTGTATCTTAGTGCAGACTTCTGGGAAAATCAGTGAGTCAATCGCAGAACCAGGAAATTACATATCTGGGGGGCGTTCTGTACACATTCTGTGCACAGAACAACTCCAGGTAGCCATATTGCATTTCACAGACAATTATAGAGCTGCAGATTGAAAAGGAAAGGTCATTTTTAATAACATTCAATTTAGAGCTGCCCAATTCTGGATGAAATGAGAATCATGTTTTTTTTTGCTTAGAAGAAAGATCACAGTTCTCGGCGTAACATCATCTTTCACATTATACAAAAATATTGGGCTAACTTTACTGTATAGTTTTTTTTTTTAATTCATTGAAGTGTATTTTTTCCCAAAAAAATGCTTTTGAAAGACCGCTGTACAAATACAGTGTGACAGAAACAATATTGCAACAACCTCCATTTTATCCTCTAGGGTCTCTGCTAAAATATTATTTATATTTTTGGGTTCTAAGTAATTTTCTAGCAAAAAAATACTGATTTTTACTTGTAAGCAGCAAGTGTCAAAAAAAGTTTAATCTTTAATTGGTTATACTGCCCTCATTTGCAGACCGAAGTTCATTCCTTTGATCTAAAAGAACCAAGAGATACATTGTTTTGGCTGTTTGTTTGTTTTTTTGAAAGACCTGCATATATATACACACAGTAATGTTTTTTGTTTATATAAGTAGTTTGTAAATAAATATATAAAAAATGGCAGCCATGTTTTCTTATAACTGGGATCACTCAACTGGGGTGCTCTATTGTTGGTATCAATGGGAGAAATAGGCCCCATCATCGGTATCAGCGGGAGGAATAGTGCCCCATCATTGGTGTCATTTGGAGGAATAGTGACCCAAGGGCCAGATAAAGGCACACAAAGGGCCGTGTTTGGCTCCTGGGCTGCAGTTTGGAGACCACTGGCTTAGAACATATAAAAGTTTTGCTCCTCTTTTTTACTGCAAGTCTACCAGACAGGGTCTGTCTGATTGAAAACAGAGAAAATTATCATGGCAGCCAGAGACCATGTCATCTTGCCAGCCTAAGATTCTACAAGGGGCAGCTGGGTGATTCAAATTTTTATTAATTCAGTGTAAAAATGCACACTTTTTCACCCAACATATTGTGGTTTGGTAAAGTATGTATGCCATGCAGATATATTTGAAGAGCTAACTGTGATAACAGACCTGCTTTAGTCCGTTTTCATCAGATCTCACCCAATCCGATCCGATCCGCCAGGGACGGATGCGAACGTAGGGCCATCCGTCTGATTTTAGCGGGTCGGGTCGGATGTCAACTGACAGGCGGACCTGAACGGTCCGACAGTGTAAAAGGGGCCTTAAAGAAAACAAGATGCCTGTACTGTAAATTTATCATCTCATAGGTTAAAATACCCACTATATGAACGAATACAGCAAATGGTATTTAATCATGGGAGTTCACAAATCCTTGCTAGCCGGAGCTGTTCTGCACAAGTTTATAATGAAGCCCAGAGCAGAGAGGGGTTTGTTTTTCTCCTTCAAATAAAAAAGCATTTTTAAATGTGAACAGCCAAGAAAAAGTTCCTGAAGCGGTCCAGGCTTGGCACTAAGGCACAAGAGTGTTCCTGGCAGAGCGGTCACCGACACCTGCTGCCGCCTGGCACTCATTGGAGTCCGCCAAACACTAACAGGGCATACCCCGGGTCTCTGGGGTACTTACTCCACTGGAATGAAACCGGATATAGGAGAGAAATGTTCTCACGGTAACATGCAGAGCCCCGCAGCACCCACGGCATATTTATACATTTCTAAGATATTTGTCACCAGTCTAGTGACCTTGGGGGGACAGAGCCTTCCCTTCTACACGTGCTTCACAGCTGGACAGTAGCAGGGCTCTTCCATTTACATTAAAGTATAACGAAAGGATGTATATTTGCTGTAGGCATCAAGATATGAAAAGGATCTTAAAGAGTCTATGTTACTGGTACTAACATAATTCCAGTCCTATGACTGGCTACAATGACCCACACTTTCCGAAAAAGATACGTTTATAAGTCAGGCCCTCAGGAGGTCCAGGAGGATCAGTGCTTTTGTCTGTGAAGGGTCTCATTCATCCAGGTCATGGTAGCAGTAATGGCTCTCCTTCAGATGGGTGGCCAGCAGAGGGTGAGGGGTTGGAGAGACGTGCTGTGGCCGCGATGTGATGCTTTGCTTCACGGCTGTGGCATTAACAGGGTGCAGAGTTTGACAAGTGGCACCATTTGTCATACTTGCCCATTGAGTTCAACGGTTCATTGCAGGGTTTAATCAGGTGGTGTGGAAGTGAAAAAATGCCTCCTCACCACCTGACAAAAGCCGTCTCAAAAACGATCAGATAGCGGGTTGTTCTGCAGGGGGCATCGCAGGCCACTGCAACTGTGAAAGTCCTTTAATGCCTCGTTTCCACCGAGCGGATCGGGTCGGATCGGTTTGGAAGGCCTAGAATGGTCCGGCCTATTCAGGCGAGCGTTTCCACTGCAAGTCGGACCGACAGGGGCCATACGTGGGTTTAGAAAAAATGCCGTCATGGCGTCACACGTCCACCAATCAGTGTAATGTATCGTAGCACCGCCCTAACCGAACCGTTCCATTCTCTATGGCCCCACATCTGAAGCAGGACCCTGAATGGAACGGTTTGGTTGTATGGGCCGCTTTCATAATGTTAACACCCAAAATAGCGTACCGAACTGAACCGATCCGCTCAGTGGAAACGAGGCATAAGTCTCCCGGAAGTTCAGCCCCCTCCTCCTTCCTCCGCCGACGGATCAATTAGAAAGCGGAGTGCGCTTCGCGCGTGCGCAGTAGGGAACTGGCTGTGAAGCCAAAAGGCTTCACTGCCGGGTTCTCTTACCAGGAATGGCAGTGGCTGAACCCGACAGCCAATCCGAAGATCAGCCATGGTGCTGACATTGCGGGCTCCCTGGACGGGTAAGTGTCCATATATTAAAAGTCAGCAGCTGCAGTATTTGTAGTTGCGGACTTAACTTTTCGTGGGGGGGGGGGGGGCCTGGACCTCCTCTTTAACAATGCTTTGTTAGTACAGCGATCTCCCCCCACCCCCCCACCCCCGCCAGAATACTCCAATAAGCGATCTCAGCCAACGACTGATTGGGAGCCAAACGGCAAACCTTTTTAGGTTGTGCACCTTCGACAGAAGCCGGCCTAGCGGCCAGCTTCTGTCGGATCGGCTGCTATACACATGGGCCCAATATAGGCCGTTCCTATTGAACAGGCCAATGGCTCCTGACAATCGGCCAATGTGTAATAGTAGGCTTCAGGGTGGTGTGCTTGCAAAACACAGTCTGCCTAGGAACATCCGCTTCAGTCCTGCAGACTGACACCAACCCATCAAGCCTTGCATTGGGGCTGATGTCTCCTGAGAGGAGTACTAAGACAAGGTGCTGTAATGTTTTCAAGAAGGTCCCTGCTGGCTCCTCCCACCAGCCATGATCTCCCTGCATTACATAGGGAAGCACAGAGACCCATGGGTCTACTAAAAAGGTCTCCTCTTTCTTCACCACTGCTTCAAAAAACATTTGAAGCCCACTGCTCTTTTCTTCACATTGTTCCAAAAAAATGAACCTGAATCTTCCGTTACTATGCTGTAAATAGTTTGTAGTAATAATCAACATAGGAGGATGTGAGAACTGACACAACATTTTCCAGGGTGTCAGGCATTGAATTGTTTATTGACATCACTTTCACTGCAAGGCAATGAAGTAAAAATATAAACTGGCTGTATTTAGTAATCCCGGCACCTCAACAGCATCCTGATTTTCCATTAGACTGGAGGAGTTTTTTTGTTAAGCTCCAATTATTTCTCCGACCAACTGAATGAAAGCACCTGAAATCAATAGCAGCTGTTCCATTAAAGGGAATGAGTGCACAAACACACAGTCTCTGCTATTCTAGCTGACAATGAATAGTAGAAGTCTGATCATGCCATGACAAGTTCCTATGTGCCTCCAGAAACGTGCCTTCAGGGTGACTATATATATGTCTGCTTCCTTCACACACAAACATAATAATAGGCAAACAGTCGAATGACAAATACCTAACTAACAGTGAAAACCGCCCCACATTAACAACATATATATTCACTTTCACAGTTGTTTCTAACAGATCAGATGTGAACTACTTCACTACCACATTGGTTTTTAAATTAAACTAGACGCAAAACGTGAAAACTGACTATGTTACATGGAACATCCAAAAAAGTGTTAGGCCTCATTCACATGGGCACTTACATCTATTGTCTATGACTAGTGTCTTTAAAGTGGAACCTCACTCATAACAACTTGTTAAAAAATAATGTTCTTTAGCAAGAAACATACATTCCATATTATTTATGATGTTACCAAAATTAATGTGTGCTGTAAATTGCCTCCAGCGTTGTTCCTGTTTCTTCTTGCTGGAGGCCTCCCATTTTGATGAAGCCTAGAGCCCCTGAGCAGCAGTAAATCTTTAGGCTTTCAGCAGATCAAATTCTACATGTTTGCATAGCCCCCAACCGTCCCTGATTTTGAAGGACTGTCCCTGATTTGGAGCAATGTTCCTCTGTCCCTCTTTCCCCCCAATTTGTCCCTCATTTTGGTCTGATCTATACAGTTGTATACAAAATGCACTTCTTATCTTTCAAAAAGTGTTTCCCAGTGCTAAACCTTTCATTCAAAATCAAAATTTCTGCATTTGTAAATTTCAAAAGCCAATATAAAAGGTATAGTAGTGGTAAATAAAGCCCTTGTGGGTTTAACTAATCTTTTTTAAGGTTAATTCTCCTTTAAGAGGGTGTGACAGGGGGCGTGCCCTATGTTTTTGCTAGTAGGTGTCCCTCATTCCCATCTCAAAAAGTTGGGAGGTATGTATTTGGTATGATATGTATATGGATCGTTTACCATCTTAGCGCCGACACCTCCCGGCCCTTTAAGAGGTTTATGCCGCCGGGATGTGGGGCACAGTTTAAAATCACGTGACCAGTGTGATTGGTTGTCCCATTGCAATTGGGAGCTTTCAGTTCAGGTGACAGTAACTGTGATGGCAACACATGCACGCTCTCAGCACAGGTGTATGAACAGCAATTGACGCAAATACGTGTCCCCTCAGCGCTAAGGCCAGGCGCGGAGAGGCCGCATATTTGCATCAGGCCAGCAACAAGGGATTAAAAATAAATAAATAAAAAATGGATCCCCCCTCCACACAAGTCAGGTGTATAGAGGAATCCTCCCCACTGTACCATTGTATTCTGACAGCAGAGACTCCTTCGCTGTCAGAATACAGAGATCAGTGCTGCAGCTCATTTGCTGCAGGCGTCTACTAAATGAAAGTTTTCCAACAGTCCCATTTGACAAAAGATCATTCGATCCATTTCTCTCAAGTGGATATCAATCCATCTATGGCCAGGTTCAGCCGAACAAAACACGAGTAAACTTTTCATAACATCTGAATAGGATTTAAAAAAGGATTCATTATTATTTGACGGAAAGAATGATCAGCCATAACTTTATGACCACCCTCTTAATATTGAGTAGGTCCCCTTTTAGCTGCCAAAACAGCCATGATTTATATTCTACAGCAATATTATGTATCATTTTTATTTGTGCATATATTTTATACTGAAATTCCCCTACTTTCTAAGGAGTCCATTTATCATAAATAAAATACTGTACAAATGTGACAAACACACGCCCAGCTGTAATGAATTTCCCATGTTTTGTCTAGTTTGATTATCTCCTATGATAACGCCATCTAGTGGCCATAATGCAGGATTTTCCAGATTGAGGTTTTTCAGTAAAAAAGACTCCAATATGGCCACTAGATGGTGCTTACGACCAAAAGAAAATAATCATAGTAGACAAAATACAGCAATTTTTTGTTACAGCTGTGCAAATGCTTATCACATCTGTACAACAATTATATGTTATAATTAGACGTATATTTGTTTGTGCTGATACCTTTTCCCAAAAATATTTGCAGAAAAAGATCCACTTTAAGAAATATCTTCTATTTTTTTCAGTCATCAGCAATTATATTTGTAGCTCAAAATGATGATGGCCTTTCAGCTTATATATTTTCAGAACAAGGACACCATCAAGGCACTGAATTCAGTAAATGTAGCAATGATTGAATTGAAATAAAAATGTAGCAACTTACATGACAGTCTGCAGTAAACAATTTAGGTATGGGAAGTGGATATGCAGAAGCCAAGGACACATAGAGCTCAATGGTAAAAATCCATCCAGCTGTGTCCTTTCTTCTCAGTATCCACTTCCCATGCCTAAGCTGTTTACTGCACATTGTCATGTAAGTTGCTACATTTTTATTTCAATTAAATCATTGCTACATTTACTGTTTCAGCGCCTTGATGGTGTCTTTGTTTTGCGCGGATCACGGATTTCCCTCAAATCCATTACACCTGGAGCTGCGAATCATCATCCCTGCTGTTCTCCCTGGGTTGTTTTTTCTGTGGTTCTTACCCTCGGCCATTATTGACCATTAGACAAGCTGCAGATCTTCCACCCCCCATTTACTGCCACTTCCATGGACATATTCATCTGCTAATTAGGACCTATTGTGAGCACTTGGTGTGTGTTTTTTTGCACTTTGACACTGATACATTTTCAACTTTTTTCAAATCTTTGAGAAGATGGAGAAGAAGGCTGATATCTTGTATGACCAGCCTAAAGCCGGCTATACACCGAGCAAAATATGGCCAGTTCAGCAGGAACCAGCTGAATTTTGATCGATCTATGGGCAGGCTGGTTGTACTGAAGTGAATCTATGGGCAGGCTGGTTGTACTGAAGTGAATCTATGGATCCACTTCAGTACAATCAGCTTATTTTTCTTTTTTGTTCGATTACTGCGGCTACAGCTGCCAGCAGTGATCATCGTATTCTGGTGGCTGGGAAACCTCCCGCTGCCAGAAAACAAAACGCATTGGGAGGGATTCCCCCATTGATTGTGTTAATGCGGGAATTGAGTAATTTTCTTTCCTTCAACCTGTTGCTGAAGAAAAGAAAAGTACAAAATGTAGCCTGCTTAATGCCGGCTATACGTGGTGCAAATGTCTTTCCTGCAACCACAGGTTGCAGGAAAGATATTTGCACGATTCCCCCATCAATACAGACAGTGCTGACAGTGGAATCCCTCCTGCTGAGCAATTGTATTCTCCTGGCTGGCTGAAGGGCGGGGGAAGCCGTCTCCCTGGGAGAAGACAGTGATTATCGATAATTGGAAGAGAATCTGGTAGGTGGGTTGTACCCAAGTTGATCGATCAATCAACTTGGTACGTTCAGCCTGCCCAATAACAATTTAAATCTGGGCCAGTTCAGCAGGAATTGGCCTAAGTCTGATGTCTGTTGTGCAGGGGACTGTGAGAGGACAACACATATAGGAGAACTACGGTATATAAAACCTGTGCTAAAGGCTATAGCTTTATTTTCTTCTTGCCTAAAGCTCTTTATTAAAGCCCCCCCTCAACCTGAAGCCAGCAATTCCTATTGTACATGCACTGTGGATATTTACCATATTTACCACCCATAATAAAACTGGTGGTAGGGTAGTCTGGGGAGGATCAAATCTGCCTACAAAAGCAATAAAACTGACCACACACAAAAGAAAAAGCAAATGGACCAGACTGATCCCCCTACTACAAGCACCCATCCCCAGAAAGGAGGGAGCCCATAGAAACATCACTGCCCACAAACATCTATGATGGAACGGATTGTCAGAAGCACTAATTGTTTAAAAAGCTATACAGATATAATAAATGACAACAAAATATAACAATGATGGCAGCAGAGGCAACCAAAATTTTATAAGATTCCAAAACCATGGTCCTTGGGCAGGCCATAGACGGTGCAAATTTCTTTCCTGCAACCATGGGTTGCAGGCTGTCCTCTCCAGGAGAAGACAGTGAATATTGCTATTGGCTATAGAAGCTAACGATAATCACAAGTGCATCCGGCAGGCTGGATGTACCCAAGTTGATCGATCACCCATAGACGGTTCTAATTGTCTATGGCCGGCCCAAAGGATAACTCTGTATTTATGCCCACATGTGTCAAATATCTCTATTTCTATCAGTTCATCTCCTGCATTTTTTAAAGGGGTTGTAAAGTCAGAAGGTTTCATTCTATGCATTTTGTGTGCAGCATCCCCTCTCAGTCCCACAAATACTTACCTGAGCCCCATCTCTGTCCAGCGATGCCCACAAGTGTCTCAGCCATCCGAGACCCTACCTCCTGATTGGCTGAGACACAGCAGCAGCGCCATTGGCTCCCGCTGCTGTCAAAGTCATGTTAGCCAATCAGGAGAGAGAGGGGGCAGGGCCCCGGCCAAGCCCTGAATAGACACAGAGAGCTGTGATTGGGCTTGGGTGCCCCCATAGCAAGCTGCTTGCTGTGGGGGCATTTGACAGGAGGGAGGGGCCAGGACCCGAGAAGAGGAGGATCGGGGCTGCTCTGTGCAAATCCACTGCACAGAGCAGGTAAGTATAACAGGTTTGTTATTTTTATAGAAAAAAAAATGATACTTTACAATCACTAACTTTAATCACTTTTAACCCCTGACCCTCCCTTTTTAGATTGTAAGCTCTAACAAGCCCAGCCCTCTTATTCCTCTTGTATTGAATTGTATTGTGACTGTACTGTCTCCATTTTATTTTGTAAAGCACTGTGCAAACTGTTGGCACAATATAAATCCTGTATAATAAAAATAAGAGGCGCAAATATGGTACCCCAGCCTAGTATGTACATACCATTCACCTTTATGATAAACATAGAACGTGATGCAGACTATCCTACGTACAAATGGGGTCCACTAAACTACATTTTAACACCTACCTACTCTGTGTATTATATGCCGTGTTCACAAAAAAGAAATAATACACATCTCCCTTTCAAATATCAGGTCAGAGCCCTTGTGCACCATCCTGATAGCTGTGTGCTTCTTAGGTCAGGTTACAGAATCTCAGAAATAATTGTTGGTCATCTTTTTGTTACCAATCATTACACCAATGGAAAACACGAAGGGCCCACTTGCATGTCTGCATTTTCCAGCACATTTGTAGGTGCTCCGAGTCACATTCTAATGTTAGGAGGACTTTTTACTTGCAGGTCGGTATACATCTCCAGATGTAGTGTTCCAGTAGGAGACTACTTTTTATGTGTGTGGTTTTTTTTTCGCACAGCAGTTGACATGTGGAAGCATTCATCCCTATCATCCCTACTGATGCACAATACACTCCCCACACTTAAAAGCATTGATGAGAACTGTACCATAAAATATTTTGGTACAGGTCTTACTGTGCAGTATTAGATGTGGACAAACCTGTGGAAAGTGCAGAGGTGGTGGTGGCACAAAAGGTAAAGTATCTGCTGTTAAGCAGAGGGAAGAAGGGTCCTTTCACACTCCAGAGCTACGTTGTGTAGCATGTTAATACAACTTATTCTTTTTCAATGGCCTGCTAACATAGCACAACACAGCCATACACAGACACGCACCATTCTCTCCAACACAGCACACCATAACACACAATGCCCTTAGTTGTAGTGTGCAGCAGTGTGAATGCACACCCCGGGGACACCGTACTCTGACAGCAGGGCCCAGCGCTGTCAGATTACACTGATGGCCGCTTTCACGTCTGTCCGTTTTCTATCCATCTATTGACAGATGAAAAACGGACAGCAATGCATTCCTATGGGTAAATGGATGTAAACTATTTTTTGGCCGCTTCTGTTCAGGTCCGTTTTTAATAAAAATGGAACAAGTCTGCATTTTAGTTTCATTTAAAAAAACAGAAGCGGATAAAAAAAAAGAAGAGTTGAAAAACTGATGTCGATGGAATTCGTTTTTTTCTTAGCAAAAGTGTGACTGAACAGATGACACCCGTGTGAAAGGGGCCCATCAGTGACCGCAGCCGCTGATCAACAAAACATTTCTAGGGCCACACACTGATGGAAATTATTCCAATCCCTGCTGTATCTTCCAAATTTCGATCCATCTATGACCAGCTTAAGACAGGCCATACATTGTTTCAAATCTCATCCAGTTCAGCAGGAACCAGCCAAAAATGGAAATGTTTATGGGCAGGCTGAAAGTACCAAGTTGATTGATCGATCAACTTGGGTACAACCAGAATGCCGGATTTTACCTGCGTTTATCGCTAGTGGCTGCTATAGCCTCTAGCAATAATCACTGGCCTGGCAGGAGGGATTAGCACAGTCTGTGTTGATGGGGGAATCAAGCAAATTTCTTACCTGCAGCCTGTGGTTGCAGGAAAGAATTTGCTCTGTGTATGGGCGGCCTTACATATTATCAGGCATTGTCTGTGGCCAGATCTGTCAGGAGGAAGAACAATTAAATGCAATAAAACAAATTTGTAACCTTCAAGCACATAACATTGGCATAATACAGAAAAATCCTGGATAAGGGGGAATAGACGAGCAGATCTTGGTATTTGGAGTCATTCGGGGGAATTCATTTGGCACTTGGATCCAGTCTAGAGTCGTTTTCCAGTGCTTTGTTTTGCCTCAGTGATACAGACGTGCTATTGCACCAATTGTCCAGGAATTATGTATTTAGCAGTTAATGATTAGCAGCAGGCAGGCTACTAATTGAAGGGACAAAGGGATAACAAGGCCTTCTGCTATCAAACCAGTGCTTTTATTTGCTTAAGTCAGTTTGTTTCTGTTTTGCAAAACCTACTGTGTCTTATATGATCTCTTCTAGGATTATATTTGCCATTTTATTATGGATTCATTTTTTTTTTTTTTTGTTATCAACATATTGCATTTTTATGCACTGATCTACATTTTTTCAATCACTGCACAGGGTTTAAAAAACGAACAAACACAATATGTCATCTCAATGGGCATTATTGAATGTTTTGGTCTATCCAGTAATGAGATTTACACAGTTTTGCCACACAGCATAGTCCTGTTTGGAAGAAGAGTGGCCTTGATTTTTCTCTACTTACAGGTGTCTTCTGACTTCACTCCGTGACTGGATGGTAAAAGGAGAAGCAGAACACCAAATGAGCTCATCTCTCTGCTCTTTCCACACTCAGGTACTTACACTGCTTGCATTTAAAAGAAAAAAACTGTATGCCTTTTTTTATCTGCCTGGAGTCCAGCTTTAAGCAATTAGTTACCAACAACAACAACAGATAGCAAACATGCTATATCTAACCGATCACAAGCTCACTTTATAGTTTATAAATGTGTCAAAAATAAAAATGCAAACGGCTAGCTCGAGTGCCACCATCAGGAATGAAAATGGCTAGATTCCCCCATCAACACTGATGTTGATGGGAGAATCCATCTTGCGCAGCTAGATCCCTTTCACAGAGTTTTTTTAAGCGCTTTGGAGTTAAAAAAAAAAAAACCTAAAAAGCTCATGAAAAATGCTTCTATTAAAATCAATGAATGCTTTCACACTGGGGCAGTGCGCCGGAAGTGCGGTGAAAAAAATCCAGCATGCAGCATGTTTGGAGCATGTTTGGAGAGCTAAAAAAAAAACAAAAAGGGCCTCAAAAACACCCCTCTCTATTGAAATGAATGGGAAGTACCTGAAAAGCGCCTCAAAATGATTTTTGGAGCAGTTTTTGAGTCATGTCCTTTAAAAAGCGCACCACAAATGCCTCTAAAGGGCCTGAAAAGCGCATCAAGATTAGCAAAAGCGCTCAGCTATGGGCAAGTTAGAAGTGCCTCAGTGTGAAATGGCTCCTATTATGTTCTCCTGGCTGGGGGTGTGGGGAGCAGTCCCTGTCGGGAGAACACGGCTAGCCAGTGGCTATACCCACTGGCAATAGTTGCATGCTGAAAATCCAACATGCTGGTTGTACCAAAGTCTATTGATGGATCAACTTGGGTACATTCAGCCTGCCCATATATTGATTGAATCTTGGTCAGTCCCTGCTGAACCGAGAACGAAGATCTGATCCATCCATGGTTGTCTATAGCCCTCGTTCCCAAGGGCATACTTAAACATACATCTGTTGGAAGGGCCATAGAACACCTGTGCATCCATATGGGTAAACCCGGCCCACATCTTGTGTGGGCAAACCTGGCATGCTGTCTATCTGCATATAGACAGTCCCAGTCCTGTCTTTTGGAACGCAGTGGTTGCACAGACACAACCGCTGTTATCAATTTGACATACATGCAGGTGTGTGGCCCGGAATTCACACGGCCTTCGTTCAGGTACATGTACCCTCACCCACACCAATGTCAAATTGGGCGCAGTGACGACTGTGTCACTGCAACCACTGCGTTCCAATAGACATGAATGGCACTGCCTGCACCCGGATGCACAGAACACCTATGCATTCTGTGTGGGTTAACACAGCCCTTCACGCAGATGTAGGCTGAGGTACATCTGTGTGAATGGACACTCAGACAACTGAATGCTTCCAGTTTTGTGGCAACAGTTTGGGGAAAGCCCTTCCAACATGATTAGGCCCCTATGTGCAAATCCAAGTCTACAGAGACCTGGGTTTGAGGAGTGCGGTGTAGAGGAATTTGAGTGGCCTGCACAGAACTCTGACCTCAACCCTACAGAAAACCTTTAGGGATGAATTGTAACAATAACTGGAAGCCAGGTCATCTCATCCAACATCAGTTCCTGACCTCACAAATGTTCTTGTGGCTCAAATGGGGACAAATTTCCACAGACAGGCTTTAAAATCTCGTGAAAAGTCTTTCCGAGATGAGTGGAAAAACAAAGGGAAGAAATGGACGGCATCAACTCTATTTGAAGCAGAATTAAACCCTGAAAAAAAATGGACAGGTAGGATTTTTAGGACAGAAGAGATCCTTCTCCCTGCGCATGCACAGCTCAGCGTACATTTATGGCACTGCACTGTGCTGTAATAACGCGACTCAGTGACATCATCGCAGACTGGCCAGTCAAGCGGCCAAAGAGCCAGAAGATAGACCCTGAGGAGATAGAAGTACCTGCAACAGCCAAGAGCGCTGACAAGGCAGTGCTGGATGGGATCATTTGGCAGCCAGGTCAGTCATAATGTGCTAATTTGCTGTGCATACTAGTACATAAAGCTCCCAGCACCCATTTAAAAAAAAAAAATTCATGACAGCGTTTAACTCCTAGGATTAGCTAGGATTATAGGATTAGGATGTCCTACAAAATCATAGGTATGATGGTCATGTGTTCACAAACTTTTGGCCATAAAGTGTATGTAAAAGTTCACTGCCAAAAAATAAAACCACTGAGTCCCTGAGACACATAATATGTCAGCAGGTAATTCAATAAGCCCGTGGCCCATGCAAAGCTTAACTATACAAGTAGAGTAAAAGGTGTCTTTAAATGTCGGCAGCTATGCAAGCGCCTAATCTTGAAGCACTTCAGCTTTAAATTCAATTAAAATGCAGGTCGGAGGGGTTCACACTGCTGCATTGAACGGGGACAATCCACGCTGAGCATAGGGTTTGCTTTTTGCTGTTCCAGTTCTGTACTGAGAAAAGAATCCACCCCACCCCTTCACCAAACATGATCAGATTTTGGGGCCATGTTCTAAAGCAGAGCTAAGGTTGTAATGCTCTATCTTTAATGTAAATACTACAATTCCCTACATTTGGAACAAATAACAATGCTGATCCCTTTAAGAGACGAGGGGACTGCAGAAGGCACCAGGACAGATTGATAAACCCAAACTGACAGTAGGAGCAGATGTCACTTTTTAACACACACCAGCTGCTTCAATCTCCAGACACTACAAAACAATGGTGACAACACCACTACACTGCGCGTTCCCAGGAATACACAATGTGCTGCTAAAACGTCCAATCTGGATGCCTCATACACGCAGCCCTCAGCAAACTCCCGAACTGGCCATAGACTATCATTTGTCACAGCACAATCCAACCAATGAAAGGTTTCCTATAAACTCAAGTGGCCTTGTCACAAACCTTGGCACCACAATCTATGAATTACTGAATAAGCAGAGTAATACTCAAACTTGGACTTCAGTTAAAAAAAGAAAAAAGTCAAGTTAGATCAGCAGAGGAAAATAAGGAAGTGGATAAAACTTCATCTGCTTTCAAAACACATCCAATACGCATATATGTGAAGCGGGGCTGAGTATCCAAACTCAAAACTATAGCATACATTTATATTTAAGTGCTACGGTAATGCTGGCATGTTGATGTGAATTATTGTGCATTACATTGGGGCTGTCTATTCATTTAGATAGGCTGCCCAGCACAATGCATGCAATATTGGTAATCCTGCATATAACATACTTCCTGTCCCTAGGTGGCTATACTCATTCCTCCACTGTATCTATTGAGGAAGCCATGGTCGCTACACAGGCTGGACTTCAAGCACATCTGCCATTGTTCATCTTCATTACATGGGTAGTGATAGGATTCGTAGTTTACAGTTCTTTCATTTCATTTCATAGGATGTGACAAGGACACTGCATTTCTGGTAGGATCAACAGGTATTTTCTGTACTTGCAAAAATTTTCTTAGCCTAAAAAATGAAAGCGCAGGTATTCTGCAATATATTAATATTTTGTTGTTGGGAATAGTTAGACACTTTTAGCAACAATTGGTGTGAAAGAATTATTGTCCACATAAACCAGATTCTTTATTTGCACAGTACTGATTATGGACCATCTGCATAACGCAAGAGGGTTGGATTTACTAAAACCGGAGAGTGCAAAATCTGGTGCAGTTGTGCATGGTGGTAGCCAATCAGCTTCTAACTTCAGCTTGTTCAGTTAAGCTTTGACAAAAACAACCTGAGCTGATTGGTTTCTATGCAGAGCTGCACCAGATTTTGCACTCTCCAGTTTTAGTAAATCGACTCCACTGTCTGCTCATCATCTGTTGAGAGTTACAAAAATAACTCAAAATCGGAATTGATTTTTTTGAGTACTGAGCTAAATGTACAATCACCTATAGGTATGAGCAGCTGACATGAGACAATAGTAAAGGAAATGGGGAAAAACTGACAGCTCAGCTGTCCTTCTACATCTGCTGCCTGAGGCGATCCAGAGAGGGGGGAAGATCCTGAACACAGGCTTAGAGCTATAGAAAAACGCACACAAAACCAGCGTGATCTGAACACAAGGCCTTGACATGGAACTAGTGCTGCAGGTGGGTGGCCACTAAAGGACAGGAATGCCCAAGAGAATGAATCTATTAGCGTCTAATAGGAAGTATATTAGAAGAGTTCAGACTCTAAATTTATGCTACTTAACATGCATGTCATTGTGCCAGTATCTGCAGACATTATCGAACTGCTCCCACCTGTCTTGCCATGCGTGTCCTACACCATACTGGCACTCCTCCATTGTTAGTTACGCAGTCTGTCACCCACATAAGCCAATTCATTAGTGGAAAATGACACATTTTATCCACACAAAGGGGGCGGCTGGACAGATCACACTGAGCTGTCACATTCTTCCGGCTGCACAGCATCAAATGGCTCGAGTACAAATTCTCCAACAACCCACTGGGATCAAACACAGCACAGAGAGAACAGAAATACTAATTATAGTAAGCAAATTTAGAAAGAATCCAGCCAGTTCGAACCATTCGGCATGGAACCCAACTCTGTTAGTGGAGGTCTCAGCGGTAGGATTCCCAGCTTTTCATTGTGCGCATTGAGGTCTAACGCAGACATCTCCGAAACACAAAGCCCAGAGTACTTCAATATTGCAAAAGAAAGAAAACCACTTACAAGAAAATTATACCCTTCAGCTTTACCTTGGTTAAAGACTATGAATGGTAGAGGCTTGACAATACAAAGAAAGTGATAAAGGTAAAGATATATAGAAGAACTAACTGCAAAGAAAGGAAAATTATATATCTGTACATATGGAAAATGTTTCCATGATATCTATTATATATATATTATGCAAAGTGTTAGTTGTACTAGCACTCAATCTAAAACACTGCCTGGAGGCTCCACACAGACATAGCAATATAGCACTGAGCATATGGTGGGCTTCCGAAGGAGAATAGTAGTCAGGGCCGGTGCTACCACTAGGCTAACTAGGCGGCCGCCTAGGGCGCAATGCTGCCTAGGGCGCCCGGCCACTGGGGTTCTTACTCTCTTCTCTCTGCAGCAAGCAACTAAGTTTCAGCATCAGCAGGCAGCCACTGCTCTGTTCGCACATAGTGTCAGAGGCAGCGGAGGGCTGTGTCATGACTCCCGAATGAATGGAAGTAAGCAAACATTCATTGATGGCCACTGGTAGGCTGCATTGATGGACGCTAGAAGAGAAGGAGGCCTCTACCATGTCAGATCCAGAGTATGGTAGCCCCATCCCTAATGCACTAATTCAAAAGGAAATACCCCCTTAAGGGGGTATTTTCTTTTGATTCATTGATGGGCGCTGTTAGGCTGTATTTGATGGGTGCTGGTGAGGCTGCATTGATGGGCGCTGGTGAGGCCGCATTGATGGGCGCTGATGAGGCCGCATTGATGGGCGCTGGTGAGGCCGCATTGATGGGCGCTGGTGAGGCTGCATTGATGGGCGCTGGTGAGGCTGCATTGATGGGCGCTGGTGAGGCTGCATTGATGGGCGCTGGTGAGGCTGCATTGATGGGCGCTGGTGAGGCTGCATTTGCTGGGTGCTTCATTAAAACTGTGTACATGGGCAGGGCAAAGGGGGTGAAGTCAGGGGTGGAGCCAAGGGGGGTGGCAAAATGAGGTTTAGCCTAGGGTGTCAAAAATCCTTGCGCCAGCCCTGATAGTAGTAGTTAAAAATGTAGTTTTATTATGTGAATGTTCTGGTGAGCCACAGCCGCCTTTCTCCAGGTGAAACTTCGGACTAATAAAACACTGTTTGACTAGTATGATCCACCTTTGGAAGTCCTAGGCTTGTTTTAGTATCCTAGGGGGAAAAAAACAGTTTTCCAAAATTCTTTCAATGAATAGGATAGGTTTTATTTGTTTCAGTTTAACATTGTGGGAAACCATCTTTTCACACAGGTAGTTTGACACTCAATTGCACGTGGTCTTTATAATTGCAGGCTCAGCTGGACGGAGTTCCAGAAGACTAGGTAATTGGCAACAAAAAGAATGGGAGAGGTGGCTTGACCCATAGAATCAATGCTGAGATATAACTTAGAAGCGGGACGCAGGTAGACTGTGTCTCGTTACCTAATTAAAGCTGAACCCCATGGGGGGGGGGACCTGTGCAGTGCACTGTAAGGGTTAAATGCTCATTTATAGCCAGGGTGCACTTAATTTCTTGCTCCCCCAGGCTCGTTGCTATAAAAGACAGACCCAGTAGACTCATCTCTAAGGACTGTCATAGATTATGCTATTTTCTTTCCTTCACCTAGGGGTTAAAAGAAAGAAAATTGCTCAATTCCACCATCAACACAGTCAGTGGTGATGGGGGAAATCCAACGTCGGCAGTGGTCACATGAAAAAAAAACCCGATAGGCTGGTTGTACTAAAGTTGTAAGGCCTATATGCAGAGCACTGGTATATGTGGAACACCCATCCAGCATCACTGGTAAGTATGCAACGATGGAACCTTAAGCCCAAAAGTCTGGTTCCTTAAAAAAACTTTTATTGCGTAAAATAAATGAAATAAAACAAATTGAAAATGCAGGGCAGTTAATAAACTATGGTCACAACTCACAAACAGCCTCCACATAAACCGGTATCTCAGCATATGGGTGTGATAAAGATGGCAATTACCTTCCACATACCAATCCTTGTGGTCATGTAAGGGGAAGGGAAGGAGAACCACCAAACACTAGTGGAAGGGAAAAGCCGCTCCGTGCCGCCACTGTAGATGAAAGGGAACCCACCATAAAGATACCCACTCTGTGTACCCTGAAAAGACTGGAAATGATGTCACAAGGAGAGCGGTGGACCAAAAGTGATGGCTAAGCTGCCCCGGCAAATGTAACGAGAGGGGGAAGAGACTAAAAAGCGCTCTCTCATATCCAACACCACCTCACATTTTTGTACTGAAGCTAACTGAGTGATCAGCTTCAGTACAACCAGCCTGCCCACAGATGAAATGAATTCAGGTGGTTCCTGATGAACCAGCCGAATTTCGATCCATTTTTTGCCAGCTTAAGGCTCTCCAGCAGTCACAGGCACTCTGATGTCACCAAGTACAATGCAGGGCCTATCGCCCTGCACTGTGAGGATGCTGAAGGCCCATCAACAAGCCAAAGCATCCGGAGTAGAGTTAAGCATTGGCTGCCAGGGAGCAAGGGATAAGGTAAGTAACAGTCCTGTTTACTGGTACACTAGGCATCATAAACAAGCATTTAAAGTGATTGTAAAGTCTTGTTTAAAAAAAATCAAATAAATAACAGACATGTTATACTTGCCTCTTCTGTGCAGTTGGTTTTGCACAGAGCAGCCCAAGTCCTCCTCTTCTTGATTCCCTCTTTGCTGCGCCTGGCCCCTCCCTCCTATTGAGTGCCCCCACAGTCAGCAGCTTCCTATGGGGGCACTGGAGCCGAGTCACAGCTCTGTGTGTTCATTCAGACACAGAGCCCAACCCGGCCCCACCCCCTCTCTCCCCTGATTGGTTGAAAGACTGATTGACAGCCTCGGGAGCCAATGGCGCCGCTCCTGTGTCTCAGGCAATCAGTAGGAGTGTCCCAGATGGCTTAGACATTTGTGGACATCGCTGGAGAGAGATTGGGTCTTTTTCCAGGTTAGGCGAAGCACCCCTCTTTGTAACGGAAGTGAGGTTCCATCACGGCCATCTTGGTACACCCCACAGTCGGCCGCAGTAAGGATGCAGTGAGAAGGCGGCAAGCGGACATCTTGTTACACCCACCGAAGTCTTGCATTTTAAACTTATTTTTACCAGTAAACTGAGCTTATATAGTGAAACACAGTATTTTGAAATCCGTCAGACTGTTTTGATGTTGAATTTTTATAGCAGCAGTGTTCTGTGAGATTAGCAAACCTGTGAGATCGGCAGGCTTATCACTGCTTTTAAAATTCAACATCAAAACAGTCAAACGGATTTCAAAATACTGTATTTCACTATATAAGCTCAGTTTACTGTTAAAGATAAGTGTGAAATGCAAGACTCCGGTGGTTGAAAAAAAGATGTCCGCTTGCTGCCTTCTGACCCTAGGCTTACTGCGGCCAAGTGCAGGGTGTAACAAGATGGCCGTGACGGAACGTCACTTTCGTTGAAAAATCTGACACCAGCTCAGGTAAGTAATTAGGGGGGTGCTGAGGAGGCTGCTACACACAAAAGGTTTTTTTTATCCTAATGCATAGAATGCATAACCTTCTGCCTTTACAACTCCTTTAACCCTTGCAGTGCAGGAGTGCCTGAATGGCAAAGAAATGATTTTATGTGTTCCCCTGAGTTCAGCTTTACATGAGAACTTTTATTTCATATACCCCTAACATTTAGACCTTTTACTATGCATAAGCATGGAGGTGCATGAAATTCCATAATATCAGAAGACATGCTATAACCTAAGCATATGATTTGATATAAACTTCCAACCAGTAATATATCAAAGGTGACACAAAGGCCTTAGTCAATGAACATGCCAACCATTTTCACATCTTTTCAAAAGAGCAAAACAGAAAACCAGTGCATGATCGTACACAGTGCCGACCCACCTAGGACCTTCAACTACAGTAGCACTAGTGGATTCGAAGTTAAAGTTTCACTAAAGCCTTTTTAATTTGGACATAGTGGTGGAAGAAGGGTTATTACCTCTGTCAGGTTTTGAAAGGTGTCCCCAAAGGAGAATTTTCTCCTCAGTTTGTGGTCTGTCTGACATCTGTGAATTGTGTGACAAACGAAACATGCATGTACGTGGAGCTCATCAGACATGCACTATCCAATGTACTTAAACCACTTGACCTCTGGAAGATTTACCCCCCTTCATGACCAGGCCACTTTTTTGTGATACAGCACTGCATTATTTTAACTGACAGTTGCGTGGTCATGCAACGCTGTACCCAAATAAAATTTATGTTCTTTTTTTCCCCAGAAATAGAGCTTTCTTTTTGTGGTATTTGATCACCACTGCAGTTTTTATTTTTTGCGCTATAAAAAAAAAAAGAAATTAACTTCTTTTAAAAAAAAAAACATCCAATACTAAAATTTCGGGAAGAGAAAATTTTCTTCATAAAATTTAGGCCAATATGTATTCCGCTACATGTTTTTGGTAAATCCCAATAAACGTATATCGAGTTTGGTTTACGCAAACGTTATAGCATCTACAAATTATGGTATATATACACTGGAATCTTTTTTTTATATATATACTAGTAATGGCGGTGGTCAGCGACTTATAGCGGGACTGCAAAAATGCGGCAGGCAATGTATATCACGTAGGATCACGTGTGTGTGTATATATATATATATATATATATATATATATATATATATATATATATATATATATATATATATGATCCTGCACAACTGCCGCCCTGTAGCAGTAAAACTGCTATACGGCAGTCAGCAAGTGGTTAAAATCATTAGGGCGCATTTAGTTTTAAAAGGGTTAAAGTGGTAAACCTTTATCAAGTTTTTTTATTGCTTCTGTACCCTGCCGGAATACAGCGATACTAGTCATATGACAATACCGTATTGGTCCTGGTGACCACTGCCAATGAAACCAAAAGGGATTGGAAACAAAAGGGGAGTGAAATCTTTCAATAAGGACATCTATTCCGGTGAAAATTGTGTTAGTATTCTCTTCACTTTGGAGAGATGTCTTCTTACTTCTGTTTGGGTTTCTATAACAGAAAGTTTATAGAATGCTCCCCAATCAGACACACAGCTAAAAAAAAATTGACAGGTTTTCACCATTCCCTGCTCTAAGTTTTGGCTAGACATACATTTTAAAAGGTTTTAGAAGGTTTTTTTAACATACTTTGGGCAAAAGTATGTTGAAGTCCTGATCATAGGGAGCCCAAAAATGAACAGAGGAGGATGCAGAATTTTCTCTAATTTCTTGTCTGAGAAAACAACATTCTAGCTGTAATTGTGATGCCCAGTCTGATACATTCTTCTTGTTGTAATGCTCGTGAGCTATAAAAAGTTTCACCTGGAAGTAGAATTTTCATTGTCACAAACATTCTTTTGGATAAACGACACATGATATGGATATGGATGAAATTGGAATGCAAATAAACCTTTTTTTGTATAATATATGTTCAACGTTAAGTAGCTTCAAGTATAAGGTAATACATAGCATTACAATGGCTATGGAAGATCTCTGGGCATCATCCATAAAATCCAGAATGCTATCACATGCAACGGATGCAACAATAATGTTGGTTTTACAAACAAACGTTACAAAGCATACAGTAATACGAGGGATTGGTGAAATAGAGTCATAGTCTCACATTTCGCTTCTATACACTGCCATAGACATTTTTAAAAGGGATTTTTAACAAAATGTGGATGGTCACTGATGGTGCTATCGTGTGCGCTTAAACAATTTTCTGAGATTCCGTAATTCTACCCATGTATGGCTAGCTTTAAAGAAATTCCGCCCAAGCTTCATTCCAGATGTTCACAGCTCTTATTCACACCTTATCTTTTGTGGTCAGACTTCTCTACAGAACACTTCAGGGTATATTCCTCTGGCCACTACAGCAACGCAATGCTCAGCACATCATCAGTATTTTACAAGGCATGTAAAGCCACAAGCAACAGGAGATGTGACATTTCCAAGGTCAAAAGAACTTGCAATCCCCTACTTCAAAGGCTGTGCCTCAAGGCTTCAGTCTCATTCTGGTTTAGCTGCAATCTAAATGGTGAACTTTCCCCTCTCTGAGAGTTCTGTTGCATACAAGCAAAATCCAGACCAAACTTTGTGATAAGAAGATCCTGGGTAACTTTCCAAGTACTAGCCTGGCATTCTTGTGAATTAGAAGAAATCATCTTCAGGACTAATTAGAGTTAACCCACGTTTAAGTGTGGCTGAGAGGATTCCCCATCCGGTTCTTCCTCCTCAGAGCTGCCCAGCAAGAAGCAGACGTGAAGCCATTGTGTGTGAGGACCACAGATGGGGCATTAGCCTGATGGAACTGTGATTAAGTTATGAGCTTGCCTCCTCACAGCTGCGCCTGCCATGCAAGCAGTCCAGATTAATAGCTTAGAAGGGGAACAAATGTAATTATGTCGTCTAAGAAGGTTTTAGGGGATGGCTAATCAAGACTGAGACTGGAAAATCGGTGACAAAATCACTGCATTAGAAGTGGGTGGTGACAGAAAAAGAACCACCCCGTCTTTAAAGATGTTGTTTGTCCTGCTATAGCACTACTCATAAAGGAACATATATAGAACAAAACACTGCGCAACTCTGAGCCAAGATGGCTGAAGCATAAAGGAATCAAAAATCTCATGAAAACTGTAAACGAATGAGAAGAAATGTCTCATGGGTTATTTAATACATGAGTAACATCCAGTAAAGGCCACATGCATGACCTTCACTTTCCAACAAGCCAAAAATGAACCCCCTAGTCTCAAAATGCACAGTTTAATACATTTCTAAAGTGGCTAGCATGGCCACAGAGCTTTCAGTGCTCAGCCAAGTCTGGTGGAAGTTCACAAACCTATTGCTATCTGTTCCACCAATTTATACTGGTTTCTCCAGTTTACATAATACGAAATAAGTGAACCTCTAAGATCAAAGCAGACACCATAAGGTGCCAAGCCACAACTTTTAGGTTACCATCTTTCCCCTCCCTAAAATGTTCTCTGATCAAACCACCTCCATGGACTTCATGGCTGAGAGCATCCCAAAATGCATCGGGCAAGCTACTGGTAGACTCCAGCACTGAAATGTGGAAGGAGGGGGGTGGGAAAGAGGAGTTGCCAGAGCAAGCCTGTATTTAAAGAACCATGTAGACTATGCTTGCTAAACTACATTAAAATGCTGGCTGCTTAGCTGTCTCCAGCTTTGAAGTTACTACCCAAGAAACAAACACGCACCAGAGGAGTTCCAAGCAATGACAGAACTTGCACACTTGTTCTGAGTTGGTAATGCTAAAATTCTGAAGCAATCATCAGATCAGCATGGAAGCCAAGCAACAAGCATTTTCAGAAGGAAAGATCTGGAATAGCAGACGATTTGTTCCCATAGTTCAAGCTTTTTTCTTTTTTTTCATAGAGAAGTTAGGCCTTCCTGGGGGAACCAAAAGGTGACCTGAAACATAAGACTAGCACCTTGTGATGCATGCTTTTCTCGTTAATTATTTGCAGCAGCAGAGTGTTGTAGCGTGCTCGCTATCAAAAAAAGGCAACGTTTTTGATTCAAGCTAATTTATTGGCCACCTAAAAAGGATGTAGTGCAAGCTTTCCAGGTATGTTGGCCTTCATAAGAGACCAGCATGACTTGATAGCTTGCAATGCAATTGTTTTAGTTTGCAAATTTTTTCCATTTCTTTTTTTTTTTTTCTGCTTGCATACAGTTTCACTTTAATTATATTTTTTTGTGTAATTACATTCAGGAGGATGTGGTTATAAAATGACTAGTAAGCCAAAGCTAAATATAACCAATTACACTTTCACTTACCGTACTTACGATATAATGGGAAAGCAGGGAACACGCAGACCTATTTGTGACTCCCTCAAAAATAATGTCATAGCCCACCCATTCCACAAAGCAGAACAAAAAAGCTCCTATTGCCCCGGTATGCTATGCTGTGGACACAAACATTAAAAACTTTCACAAATTTGGCTAAGAACACAAGCTAGAAGCATGGAGATACCACTAAAAAAAAACAAAAAAAAACGGTATCCATCAAAACAATTGCAGATTTTTATTATTAAGGTTATAAAAGGGTAGTGCTATTCAGCCATTTTAGATTAAAAAAATATAATAATTTTTGATAATGCTGCAACGCTATTTTCATATCCACAGTGACAGGAAGGGAAAATTTGTGGCATTTTCAAGCACTTTGCTATAATTAGCATCCTTTCAACTGCCCAAATGTTCCCCAGAACAATCAAGATGAGAACTTTCCATGGGTCTGTCTGACAAACTCTCTTTATTGAGTCAAATAAAGAACACATTCAGTCCATTTCCAATCTGTAAATAGCTAGTGTTTCTTGTCTATTGATCTGGACAGACTGGAGTCTGAGGAAAGGAACACGCACTATGGGCACCTGTCCTGACATTACACGAACATGCAACGCTCCTTGCATGGACATATTGTAACTGGCCGAGATTGCTCACTATTATACTTACATCTTATAAATTTCCACAATCTATATAATCATCTAAAAGGAGGAGATACAACGAAGCGCACATTTACTACAGAGAGTCTCAATGACAGAAGACATGACTACTGTAAACCAACGGTATTTAGTTCTGACACAATAATCACTTAATAAAAGAGATCTGTTAAGCTAATCTTCATCATAATTGCCTGTAGAAGCATTATGGTGTCTGACTACATGCTGAGAAGCAACTTACATTTACAAGAATCGAGCAGGAATAATACGCCACAGTCTTCAGGAGTAATCAACACCTCGGCAGAACAGAACGAGGAAACCTTGACAGGTTGATTTGCACACCAACTTCTTGCATTTTTTGGGGTCTCCAGTGGAAAAAAGTCTTTCTCCCTGAGTTCCCACCTGTTGTCACCATTACAAAGAGATTTTACTCCCAATTTGGGTTTTTGCTAAAAACATTAGGCAGGTGAATTGAGGGTTATAATAAAATGAGGCAGTATGAACAAGATAGAAATGGGCTGAAAAACTCTGGACAGCCGCACTCCGAGATAAGTTTCTTTATGCCTTTTATTGTAGACCAGGACCACAAAGTACAAACCACAGCAGAGTGATACAGGAAAGAACTGACGCGTTTCACACTTATACTAAGTGCTTACACATGAGCTATGAGTAAGCACTTAGTATAAGTGTGAAACGCGTCAGTTTCTTTCCTGCATCACTCTGCTGTGGTTTGTACTTTGTGGTCCTGGTCTACAATAAACGGCATAAAAAAAACTTTTCTCCGAGTGCGGCTGTCCATTGTTTTTCCGCCCATTTCTATCTGCATATGCATTAGCCAGCACCCAGTGCTATTTTTCTCTGAAGGCAAAGGATTCATCTCGGTGGATCTACCTGGAGCGGTGGTGACTTTCTTGTCGCAGTATGAACAAGGCCGGGACCTTTGAGAACCACACTGAAGCAGCCAGTAGGTGCTATTCACCACCTTAAATATCTGTTTTGGTTGGCCTGACCCCTTTAAGCTACAGTCACATGGGCGATGGGATGTGCATAGCTTTCTCCAATCAAAAGGCAGCTAAAAATCGCCACTGGATGCAGCAAAGCTCTGTGTTATGGCCACATACAAACTAGCCAATTCACTGTTTGTGTGCAGCCAAAATGCTGCAGAAATGCTAATCCTGGATGCACACTGGCTGCATTCAGGGTCAGTCAGAGGTTCTATTTGCATGCAACTGCTCAGAAGAGCAAATATATGCGAATAACGGTGGTGTCAGCTATTCATTTGTACAGAGTACAAATTTGACAGCCACCACTGAGAGCTGCTGCTGTTTAAACAAGGTGTGTGCAAGCAGCTTTCACTACCGCCACCAAGAATCTACCAATTCTTGCCAACAGCAGCTGCTAATCGATCATCGATCATTTGAATGTAACCTAGAAGGGAGATAACCCACAGATTTTATATTATATCACTCTAAAGTAGTCAGAACAACGTGGAACTAAACCTTCCTATATGTCTGTATGTGGATCTGCAGTTGCCATAGTACTGCACATGTGATTAACAATGAAACCAGCCATATGAGCAGTGGCGGCCCATAATGCAGGGCGCATGGGTGCCGCCCCCCCATCCATGCATCCGCCCCCTAATCTACATGCGGTACGCCTGACACATGGATTCCAATCTGGGTTTTGTTTTTTTTTCTAAGCACGTGAATAGAGCCAGAGGCTCCAATAGGCATAAAAAAAAAAAGGGTGGGCTCGGAGCGCAGTGCCCTCCCAGTTGTGTGACAATAGCAAATGAATATTCACTATTGTCACAGTGATTCTCCTCCTGGCCAATCAGGAAGCGGGTCTGAGACCTGTTTCTCGATTGGCCGAAAGGAGAAGCCTTCCATTTGGCCTAGGAGAAGGAGGGAGGAGATGCACAGCGGAAGCCACCGCCTGTCGGGAAGCGCTGCCTGCGCCACAGATGGGGTAAGCGCCGGGCTCGTAACCGACCAGGGTTAAAATTTTACCACCAGTCGCCATTGCATATGAGGGCTTTAACATTTGTTTGAGAGCCAGCATAAGCACAATGGTCACTTTGATACTTATCACCAGAGGCCTTGAATGTAACCGTTCTGGGACACTGCTGGGTTTAGTTCTGCTTTAACTTTGCATAGTGCTCCTCACAGGTCATAGCTTTTGTAGAGGTAGCAAACTCCACTTTGCTTCTAATAAAGCTTACCTGTAGGTATAATGAATATCTCATAAACGTGCATTGTTAAGATGATATTCGCATGTTTTGCAGCTGGTGACATCACCGGTGCACGTACACTGAATTAAGGGCACACTGAATGTGTCATCAATCCAGTGCACTATGCTGCCACCATGACTTGCATGCACAGGAGTGACGTCATCGCGGCTCAGCCATTTAAACGGCCAGAGCCGACAAACCCAGAAGGAAGACCGGGTGAAGATGGAAGCCCTGACAGCGGTGACATCACGCCACTGAAGGAATCCGTTTTACAGTTAAGTCTTTCATAATGTGCTAGTATGCTATGCATACTAGCACATTATGCTATTAACTTGCAGGTGGGTTGGATTTTTCTTTTTTTTTCAGGACTTCACTATAGCTTTAACAAATCATATTTTTTAACTCCCTGAAAGAATTTCTGTTAACAAGTGTGAACCAAAAAAGTGGCAATGACAGCAAGGGGAAATTACATTTTTTGAGATATGGAACCCCAGACCTGCGGCCCTTCAAGGAACCCTGAACTGACCTCTGCTATAACAGACCTCTCTTTCTGAGACTGCTAGTTGGCTGGCAATCTTGCTGATCCTCAGGCTTCAATGCGGTCACTGTTCTATAAACAGAATACAGATCAAGGATCCTAATTTTGATCCAACGTCCCTTGCTGCATGCTTCTTCATGATTAGCACTTCAAGTTTTGAGAGCAAAGATAGCCAGGCAAGTAGAGATATCTGAAGTAGATCAACAATGGAAGCATGCATGTCTTTTAGAACAGGTTTTCTTCAAGGTAAGCAAATGCAATTGCTTGGAGTAACAATAAGAATGAGCAGGACCCTCAGTACCAAACGAATGAGACCTTTATATATGGGGAGCCACTTGGCCTTTTTATGCCAAGAAACCCTTTTTATCCTGTTTGGTAACAGGACCTTTACTGAAGCACAATCTATTCTAGCCCACATTGCTACAATTTTTCCTCTTCGAATTCCTTTTAGCGCGTCTGCTTTTTGTACTGTATTTATGCTTTTGTAGATACAATCTGTTATTTTACAGTGAGTCACCCAATCCCATATCTTTAAAGTTAATAACTATGTAGTATTATTCAAAAAAAGCAACACAGCTACCATTGTTCATTTCCAGTGAACACACAGAGACCCCCACACTGTTCACTTTCTTGGCAGCCACATAGGAAAGGAAGGAAGAGAACACCGAAAAAGGGGAAAATCAAAATGAGGAAACCTGGTTTACGTTTCAATGGCACACAGCTGCCCTTCTCCGTAGCTACTGAGCGTCCAACAAAAGGGAATTGTCATAGACACAAGTGCATGAGTGCACCACAGACCTAGCAGGGAGAAGGATGCGTTGAGTAAAGAGAGAACCTTTCAACAAGACATGAAAAAGAAGTTGTTAGCAATCACACGTCAGGTCCCAGTCAATCAAGAGCAGTTTGAAGTCACTAGTAGAGATCGCATGAGAGATGAAAAGAAAGCTCAGCATAGGGAGGAGAAAGGACTTGGGAGAGTTACTTTGCCGAAAACAATAAAAAAAAAAAAAACTTCATGAAAGTATATCTTCACCTTTCATGCAGATCGAGAAGAAAAGTATGCTTTTTTTTGGAACATAGGATTTACTTACCTTGTTCTTTTAAGTCTATATGATAGGTTGAACCTTTTAAAAGTTTGTTAGTTGCCATGGTAGGTATATGGTCACATCCACCCACAGTTATATGGTGTTGTTCATGGAATACTCACATTAGATTTGACAATTGATATGTTCTCAACAAAGTACTAGTGTTCATATGTAGATAAAACATGGCTTTTATAAATATGAGCAAAAGCTTTCAAAAGTCAACCTGTTAAGCTCCATAAAACTAAACCGATAGTACTGCCGAAGTGCATATAATCTAAAAAGGAATCCCTAAGCCCATGAGAAGCTCCCAATATCCATAATGAAGGTAGCGGGCCTCTACTTTTCTCCAGTTTGGAACCAGATCCCCATCCTCCTATTGCAAAACCCCCCCTGGTCTGATAATTGAGAAGACTAACACCAGGATAGGACAGGAATTGCTGTTGACTTGCATAAAAGTGGAAACTAGATGCCCGTTCTTCAGTAGTATGCCTAGCCAGCTTGAAATAGAAGTTTACCCTAATACTAACCTTCTTGATCCCCTTCAATCTGGATTTCGCCCTTAACACTCCTCAGAAACTGCTCTTTAAAACTCACAAATGACCTACCAACTGCAAAAATCAACGGACACTATTCTGTACTCCTACTTCTGGACCTTTCAGCTGCCTTTGACATGGGTGGGCACCCCCTCCTCCTCAAAAAACGTTACTCCCTCGGTCTCCGTGACTGTGCTCTTTAGTGGCTCTCATCCTACCTATCCCAACGCACCTTCAGTGTCACTTACAATTCTACTTCCTCCACTCCTCTTCCCTTCTCCGTCTGGGGCCCCCAAGGTTCTGTTCTCAGACCTTTTTTATTTTTAATCTACACCTCTTCCCTGGGTCAGCTGATAGCTTCTCACGGCTTTCAATATCATTTCTACGCTGATGACACCCAAATCTATCTCTCCACCCCTCAACTCACTCCATCAGTCTCCTCACGCATCACTATTTTACTAACAGTCATATCTGTATGGATGTCACACCACTTCCTCAAACTCAACTTGTCCAAAACTGAGCTTATAATATTTCCTCCCCCACGTGGCTTTTCCCCGGACTTATCTGTTAAGAGCAATGGCACAACTATCCACCCATCCCCACATGTCAGGGTACTAGGTGTTATCCTGGACTCTGAACTCTCCTTTCGGCCCCACATCCAATCACTTTCCAAAGCTTGCTGCCTCAACATCTCTAAACTATGTCCCTTTCTAACCAATGAAACCATAAAGCTCCTGATTCACTCCCTGGTTATCTCTCGCCTTGACTACTGCAACTCCCTCCTCATTGGCTTACCTTTAAATAGACTATCCCCCCTTCAGTCCATCATGAATGCTGCTGCCAGACTCATCCACCTTACAAACCGTTCAGTGTCTGCTAACCCCCTCTGCCAATCCCTCCATTGGCTGCCACTCGCCTAACGAATTAAATTCAAAATACTAACAATAAGTTACAAAACCATCCATAACTCTGCCCCCAGCTACATCACTAGCCTAGTCTCAAAATACCAACCTAATCGCCCTCTTCGTTCCTCCCAAGACCTCCTGCTCTCCATCTCCCTCATTAACTCCTCCCATATCCGCCTCCAGGACTTCTGCCGAGCCTCGCCCATCTTCTGGAATTCCCTACACCAATCTGTCATACTGTCTCCAAATGTATCCACTTTTTGGTGATCCCTGAAAACTTTCCTCTTCAGAGAAGCCTATCCTGCCTCCATCTAACAACTGCATTATTTTCTCCATTAGCTCATCCCCCACAGCCATTACCCTTTTGTATAACTTGACCCTCCCTCCTAGATTGTAAGCTCTAACGAGCAGGGCTCTCTGATTCCCCCCTGTGTTGAATTGTATTGTAATTGTACTGTCTGCCCGAATGTTGTTGTAAAACGCTGCGCAAACTGTCTGCGCTATATAAATCCTGTATAATAATAATAATACTAAAATCTGTAAATCTACTGGCATCCACAATCTAAGACTAACCTATCTAGCCCCATAAAGAAGAAATCACTACACATACCTTTTCTGAAGCTGCTCCGGTCCCCAGCTGAGCTGTTAGCGACGGCTTCTCTGGAGGCAGGTGCAGAAGATACAGTTGACAATGGAAGCCCGATAGTAACTCTGTGGGTGACGTCACTTCCCAGCCGCTGTCAGCTGTCTCTTCTGCAGAGCTACCGCCGCTGGAGACCAAACTGGAGCAGCTTCAGTAAAGGTATGTACAGTGATTTCTTCTTTACAGGGCTAGATAGGTTTGTCAGGGTTAGGGTGAACTTCCACTATGTGCTGCTACAGAGGAAGCAGAGCACACTATGCAGGTTTTGAACAAAGTAAAGTGCTTGCTTATGTGATGCTGGGGTAGAACGCTCAACATATGCTGTATTCTGGCTTTTGGTCAGGGCAGGGCTGATCGCTTCCAATGAGAGTTTTTTGGACAGGCTTTGGGGGGTGCCACTCATAGTAGGGCATTTAAACTAAGCAAGCTTTTTCTAAGCTGCATAGTGTTTTTTAATCTACCGGAGCCTCTCGACAGCATCGTCAACTTTATTCAAAAGATGAACATAACCATTAAAGTGATACTAAAACACACACTGTTTAATTGACATTGTTCCTTCCATTTCTGTATATGGATGATGCCACTGTTGTTTTAATTAAAAAAAAAACATCCAATTACCTATTTCCTGAACAATATACAGCGGTCACATGGCCCACCTCTTTCCAAGCCTGTCTGCAGGGAAACATAAGCAGGAGGAGCGTCTAGTCCTCTGCTGCTGGTCGCATGTTCAAAATAAAAAAAAATCAAATAACTCTTTAAAATTGTGTTCAATTGCCATAGAAATATATATTTGAAATCAAATCTTTTTCAAATCTTATTTTTGTCAATAACATGTTGTGGGCAGATTTCTGCCAGTCGCAGGCTGTGTCACACCCCTCCACCCTGTGTCTTAGAATAAGGGGGAGGTGAAACCTCCTTTAATCTACATGCAATATCCCACCCCCATTGTGTTTATCTGGTCAGTGGGCATAGATGAGGGAGGGAGTGGACTGTCATTTACCACTGTGTATGCACCCACATGTGTGACTCTATAGTCATAGAAACTCACTGAAAACTGAACATGTGCAGAGTTGCCACCACAGCTGCAGATTCCCTGGCTGCATTGGGGGCATGGACAGAAGATAGAGATAGAAAGTAGCAGGATCAACCAGGTTTTTTTTTCAGAATACAGAAAACGACTTATGCCCCGTACACACGATCGGACTTTCCGACAACAAAACCGTGGAATTTTGTTTGAAGGTTGTTGGCTCCAACTTGTCTTGCATACACACAGTCACACAAATGTTGGCCAACAATTACAAACGTAGTGACCTACAAGACGTATGGTGAGCTGATAAAAAGGAAGTTCAATAGTCATGTGATATCTCCATTACGAACGCTAGTTTTACAAGACCGAGCGCTTCCGGCTCGTACTTGATTCCAAGCATGTCTGAACTTTTGTGTGATGGACTTGTGTACACACGATCGGAAAGTCCGACAACAAAGTTTTGTTGGCGGAAAATTTGAGAACCTGTTAGCCAACATTTCTTGGCAGAAAGTCCACCAACAAATGTTCAATGGAGCATACACACGGTTGGACTTTCAGCCAACAAGCTCACATCCAACATTTCCCGTCGGAAAGTCCGATCGTGTGTGCACGGCATTAGTGACCCACTAGAGTAGGGACAGCATGTAATACAACATTTATTGAGAGTTTTTTATGATGAGGGTTTGGTGACTCTTTAGGGCTAGATTCCAATGCAGAAGAACATCCAGCGCCTGTGTTTTCAGGATGGAAGAATCATTAGAAGAACCGGACTACAACGTGACAACATGATGCCTGCACTACGTACTAAGCAACTACGCGGTTACAAGGTTTTGGGTAGCTTTTGGCAGGGATCGGAACCTGAGCAGACCTAATATACAATTTGGGCATGAGATCCCTGACATCTTTATACCGAACAGACATTCCCAAACACAAGGAAGGGGGGAGGGAGGAAAGAATTAGCTCACAGAGGAAACAAGAACATCACACAAATACAAAATAAGAAAGAGAGGAAGCCAACAGTAAGCGCGGGGCAGAGCAGTGACACTTTGCTGGTGATGATTGTCTGGGAGCAGGTGTTACTACACACACATTAGCAGACAGAAGTGCGAGAGAGAGAATGACATCATCCAAACATCGCCTCCCATGTCTCACACATGAGCAAAGGCAAAGTACCACCTCGTGGCGGCTTCTTTTTAGTCTCAGGATCAGGTTATGAAAGTAAAACAAAATCAGCATTGTTGTCCAAAGAGGACTTTTGAGGATTCCTTCCAAAGTGAAGTTATAACCTTCTGCCATTTAAGCCATTCAATGCACTGTGCTGCTGATTGAAAAGTCGTAAATCGCTGCATTCTAGCACTACAATGTGAGAACAGAATTGCATGTCAGAAATTGTTCTCTGTTAGTTTTGTTCCCATACACTCTCCAGTCTTCTAGCCTGATAAACAATAACGCTGATTCAAATGAGAGGAAAAAAAAAAACAGCAGGTCATTTGTTTATATTGCAAATCAAACTTTATTGCTGATCCTCACCTGTCTCTGTTCTGTAGAATACTGTCATCTCAGGACACATGCTGAAAGTAGAATGTGACATGTGAGGGACTGTCTATTATAATCACATCATGGGTCCCAGTGTTGTTATAAGAATAGTGCATCTTCCTGGCATCCCTTAAAGGTCAATTACACTTACAATCCAAACTAATCAGAACTCTCGGCCCAGCCCCTTACCTCGATTGTACAGCCGCAGCCATATAATCGAGGCCACAACTCAATCAAAAGAATTTTATTGCTGTAGATGTAAACAGACAAGGCCAGCACTGTGCAATGGAGATAAATAAGGGGCTGGGGGTGGGCTATTGTTAGTTTTTAGGTAATTCCAGACTCTGGCCAACTAAAGCATTTATTCCGGTTAGCAGGTTGAACGAAAAAAAAAAGATTGACAGCGCAGGTCGGAGCCACTGTACTAACAATCCGATGTTAGTACAGCGGTCTGCCTTGCTGTGCTTTTGTGTTCCGACAGGTGACAGTCTCTCCCCCCCCCCACCAGAACTCTAAGTAATTGGTCGGGAGCCAGTCGGCAGACCTTTTTCGGTCATGACCCTTCGACAGAGTGGAAGGTCCAGCTTCTGTCAGACCGGCTGCCATACAAAACAGGCCCAATGTTCAATAGAAACCGAACGATGCCGTCTGACATTCAGCCCATGTGTATTAGGCTTAAGGGTTAATTGCTAGTTTTATCGCAGGCAGAGGAGAAACAGTTTAACTGGAAGATTGTTCTCTTCTCCACGCACTAGCGGTGGACTGTCCCTCGGTGTCATCATGCCCAATGCAGGGTTATGGACCCTACTTCGGTCTTGATGTGATCAGGACGCTGGAGTGTGGGGGAGAGCAAGCTGTTGGGTCTAGCTGCGGAGAAGAGCAGAGGATTGAGTAAGTAAATCATCTTTTTTTGCTCTCCTAGAGACCTAGACCAAAACAAGCAAAAAACCCTTAGGGTACTTTCACACTGGGGCGTTGGGGGGGTCAGCGGTAAAGCACCGCTATTTTTAGCAGCGCTTTACCGTCGTTTTTAGGGAGGTTTTCAGCCGCTAGCGGGGCGCTTTTAAGACTGCCGGCGGTTCGGCGGAGCTTCCCATTGATTTCAATGGGCAGGGGCGCTTTAGGAGCAGTGTATACACCGCTCCTACAACGCTGCAAAATGCGGCTTGCAGGACTTTTTTTTACCATCCTGAAAAACGCACCGCTCCAATGGGAAAGTCCGAGGGCTTTCACACTGGAATGAGAGGAGAGGCTCTTTCAAGGCGCTTTGCAGGCGCTATTTTAACGTTATAGCACCTGTAAAGCGCCTCAGTGTTAAAGTAGCCTTAGGAAAAAGCAAAGCTCCACTGCAAGGGATCTTTTTTTTTAGTTGCCCAGAGTTGGGCTTTAAGCTGACCTCCAGGTAGATGACTAAATACAAAGTTGAATAAATATACAAAACCTGGGGGTTGCTCGAGTTGATGCAGTAACATTTTTAGGATGCTTTATGCTAGGTTCACACTAATGTGGTGCAGAAAACACCATCATCAATGCACGTTTCCTGCACAACGTTTAAATCGGACTGCCCTAGCGATCCACAGCGGTTGTGTCACTGCGATCTTAAGGACACCCCAAATTCAGGTTGCTAACGCAGCGTGTTTGCCGGCACTGGATCTCCCCGGATAGCATGGTACAAAACAACCATGCGATCCGGTGTGATGTGCTGCAATTTGAGCCTATTAAAAATGAATGACGTCAAATCACACTGCACTGGATCTCATGTGAACTGAACAGGTATGTGGTGCGGTTCCTGTGCGACTCACATGCGGTTTATAGCGTGAACCAGGGCTTAAACCATGGGGATAAAAAGGTATACTTTGTGCAAACCCTTGTCACTATTACTTTTCCTGAACAGCTTGATCTGTGTGTAAATGTTGGAAAAAATAAAAATAAAGGCACAAAAATAAGTATATATTGTATATAAGCCAAAGACAGCCAGATATCGAGCATTTTCAAAAGAAGGTCAGTCATAGTAGCGTCTATATTTCTCTAAGAACTTGCTTCTTTTAAATTTGAATCACTTTTTGGAGAGCATTCTGTTTAAAGATGGTATTATTAGGTGTTGTACAAGGGAAGTTCTAGTAATAGAAGTACATGTTACAAGCAGGGAAGACTACTATTATTAAAGCTACATTAGTGGCCCAATTACAGAGTAGAAATGTTCCCTCTATTATGTAATTAAGCCACATGGCTTCACATTGCAGAAAAAAAAAACTTCCCCCAAAAGCTGTGTGCCCCACTAGCTATTATTGTTAAATGGAATAAAAAAAAATTTTTTTTATTTTTTTTTTTTTTTTTGAGAAGTAAAAAAAAAAATCATCTTGATGTAAATAACCTTGCTGATGCATGGGTGACATTTTAAAGTACTTGTTTCTACACATAGCTCTTAATTATATGTGTACATAGAAGAATATAAAACTTGCTTATCCCATACATAGGCTCTCCTTCCCATCTGGCAGTCCTGTCCAATGGCTTTACTTTAGGGCTCATTCACATGGCCATACACCACCAAAACCAGTACATTTCTGCAGCGGGCATGGTCAAGTGTTTCCAATTGGCTGTGGACAACAAGCCTAAACAAATCAATGACAGGCTGACACTTTCTATGGCTGTTATTACACAAGCAGCAATTACATGAGGGTAGGGACAGATGTAACTGTTTGCATCCAAGGGCGCTCATCTGACCCCAACCGCATGTGCGATTACATGTGGTCAGCTGCAGAGCCTCTCAGACTGGCACTGATATGTACATGCTGAGGAGCTACAGCTAAATTGAAAACTCCCGGCTATACTGTCTGCGAAAATATTCTCATCTGGGCAGTAGAGCTGCACAATTAATAGTTAAAAAATCGCAATCTCGATTCAACCACCCCCACACGATCTTATTTCAGCATTTCCATAATTCTATGTAAACAGTGCAGAGCCGTTCTCTGCTCACTCACAGCTGTCAAAAAAAAAAAAAAAAAAAAGAGCCTCTGGAACATGTTTATCAACATTGCGAAAGAACTATAAAAACATTGTAACATTTAGTTCTTTTAGATCAAAGGGATGAACTTCGGTCTGTAAATGAGGTCAGTTTAACTACTTAAAGAGGTTGTAAACCTCCAAAAAAGAAAACTAAAAAAACCCTGTAAGACAAGGGCAAATTAAGCCAGTATGCATCGCATACTAGCACATTATGAAATACTTAGAACCATGCCCTAGATCGGCGCCGGCAAACCGCTGACAGGGCGGACATTTTTCCCAGAGTTGCTTCCGGGTTTGCGGGCTCCAGCGCTATGATTGGTCGGAGCCGCGATTACATCACTCCCGCGCATGTGCATGGGAGCGGCCGGTCACAGCACGGGTCCTGAAGAAACTGTACAAGCAGGCCGTTCCTTCAGTGTGCCTGCGCCGATGACGTCGGTGCAAGTTTAGGAGATATTTACAGTACTTACAGGAAAGCCTCATTATAGGCTTACCTGTAGGTACAATTAAAGAGGAAGACTTTACTTCCTCTTTAAAGACTAAGCCTTTTTCTGACACTTGCTGCTTACAAGTTAAAAATCTGTATTTTTTGCTAGAAAATTACTTAGAACCCCCAAACATTATATATATTTTTTTAGCAGAGAGCCTAGAGAATACAATGGTGGTCCTTGCAATATAATAATGTCACACTGTATTTGCGCAGAAGTCTTTCAAACGCAATTTTTTGGGAAAAAATACATATCAATTAATAAAAAAATAAAATAGATTAAAAACAGTAAAGCTAGCCCAATTTTGTAGAATGTAAAAAATGATGTTACGCCGGGAATCATGATCTTTATTGTAAGCATCATGATTCTCATTTTTTCCCAGAATCGTGCAGCTCTACTGGGCAGTGAACAACACCGAACGACCGCCTCAAAAAGCCCTATACTGCTCCTTCTCACAGTTCAAGCTTATAGGTTGGTCAACCCACTGAAAAAAAAAATTATATATATTATATATCTATATATCTATATATATCTATATATCTATATATCTATATATATCTATATATCTATATATCTATATATATCTATATATCTATATATCTATAGATATATATATTATATATATATATATATATATATTTATTATTAATTACTGTAACAAAAATATTGAAGAGCAAGCATGTAAAAAACGTAACAAAAAACAAAACAAATTTGGACTCACAAAAAATATACTATGTTTTCCATTTAGGATATCCTAAATGTCTCAAAGTGTCCAAAAGAAAAGCGTTTTTGTTACTTCTACATTTTATTCTATCAGAGAGATTTGGGAGAATCTGACCGCCTATTGTGACCAATGCGGACACCAATAAAATAGGTCCATATAGTAGTGATGGACCTGCTTGCAATCAACAGGTTGGGCAAACAGGTTCTTTTTGGATATTTATAGAGATCATAACGAGCAATAAAAACTACAACTACATCTTTTCCCTGTTTACAAACCCTCATAAAATCCCGTATTTTTCCACAAACAAGTCTTTTAATACTTGAAAATTTTCTGGAACATCTTATTTTATGAAACCGTTCTCCACATACCTACACGTTCCTGACCATTGCCATGTGAAAGCCTGTTATAATTCAATGTTATTATACTTTCTAAATGCTGAACAAATCACTGGGCAATGTGTACTGTATACAAAGAGCGGAGGATGCTGGAGGAATGTGTTATGAGATGGAGGGAACCCAACACCCAATGACCTTCTGTACACTGTGCCAGGAATCCACACAAACCACGACAGAGCTGTTCAATGCACCATTATGCCATTTACTGAAGGCCTCAATCCCCCAACCCCTAGGTGTAAAGTAATGTACAAGATCCAAATCTGACAAAATATTCACAAGAATAAACAGACTACCTCTTGGGAGTCTATAAATAACCAATGTGCAATAACTTTTATCCAGGAGCCATGTATAAAATATCTCACAAAGAAAAATAGAAAAATATGGTTTGACCCAACAGTAAAATAGCTGAACTGTGGAGTTTTTTTTTGTTTTTTTTTAAGTGATGCACCATTTCTTTACAGTGTGTGCCAGCAGAATCCTGGAAGTGTGGTGGTAAAGCAGAATGCCAAGCAAACTTTATAGTCTCCAGATCCTAATTATTTGCTAACACACGTTTTCTCTAACCCTAGGGCTGGTTCACATCAGCTGGATTAGCTGCCAAACGCAGTTCCACTGCATGGATAAGGCATTGACTACGTGCCCTGTTCATACCACTGCTTTGCAGTGGTGTGCGGGCACGATGCGCTGAAAAAAAAAAAAAAAGTACTGCATACAGTACCTTTCTATAGGTAGTCCACTGCCTCCCCTCCACGCAGGCAGCAATTGAACTTTGAGATGTCTGTGTGACATCTCAATAAAGTTCATAAAAAAAAAAAAAATTAAGGAAAAAGCAACTGAGCTTGGCGCATAATCATTGTGCTGGTCTCAGCCTGATTGCACTGCACACCAGCCGCAGCGGGTGGTGTGAACCACCCCCTGGGCCTCATGCACACAGGATGGTTTTTTTTTACTCCCCTGGACGCCTCTGCATGTGTTAAAAACATATCTAAAGCCTAATTTTGCAAGCGTGTTTAGGGGAGTCAAGTGTCTGTACTTTCATTCCATTGGCCAGAATATCAATTTATTATGGGCATTGGAATGAACGCTCAAGCACTAAACGTGCCTAGTGCTTAAAGCACGTTTAAGCGCATTGGGTGGGTTTATTTTTATCTCTTCTGGGTGTAATTTTTTTCCGCCTTTAAACACCTGCAGACACCTATGTATGCAAGAACACACAGACCAACACAGAGGGGGCGTTTATGGGCAGAAAATAAAAAGTCACACTCCCTTAAAAGTGGCATTTTGACGGCCATGGTGCACAAAGCCTTATAGCTGTAAGCATTGCATGTGTACAGTTCAACACCAATTACTTCCCAGAATTCATAAGGACTTGCATACCCAAGCTCTCTGTATTCCATAAGCATATTCATAATGAAGCTGAAAAGTACTATCCAAAGTACAGATTGCGGCATCTCTCTCCCACTCTACTCTGTGGGGGAATGCAGGGGGCTGGTAAAAAGGCAGGTTTAGGTACTTATGTATGTAAAATGCATTACAACGTTTGAATGAATGCATACCTGGTTAAACTGTGGTTTTTGTTTAATTACGTGCATGAAGGTCAACGTTATATACCACCATCAACCATGCGTAGGACCAAGCCAGTCCTGGTAGGTCAGAATGTGGAGGTCAGGTGTCCATGATCGCCCTGAGATGATGAAGATAAAGATCGAAAATGTAAAGGGAAAATAAAAGGTGCAATATGTCTCGTATCACCCAGGGTGGTGGTGTGGGTTGGTGACAGAATCAAAAGAAGCACTAACATCCCTAGATTGAAAATAGGTATACAGGGTTTTTTTTTTTTAGGGGATTTTTTTTTTAGGGGATTTTCTTTTAGGTGCTGAGATATTCAAAACATAATTTGTAAAAAAATGAATAAATTATAATAAACATAGAAAATGGATAAAAAGTTTGTTCACAATAGACAAACATTGACATTAAAACAGCTTGTTCAAGAAATGCAAGGTATGGAAGACGTCATCTTTGACGAAACAGCGTAGGGAGAAGTGGCGTGCTGACGTCACCACATACCGCGCTGAACCCGGAAGCAACAGGCAGCTATTGAGAGCCGGCTGGCTCGTGTCTTTTGAACGCTTTTTATATACGACATAATTGTAAGTGCAATATTTTAGGTTTTAAATAAATGTAATTTTAAAATGAATTACGCTATGGATACCTTCATATTCTTTCATAGGGAATGAGCGTGTATCTGCTGCACAGAGGATATCCCATAGAGAGAGTCCAGTGACATCCAGCCATCCAAGTTTTAAAGGCCCATGGCTGGGGATAAGAGCCACAGGCACTTACGATCTCCTTAAACAAGAGATCTAAAAAGCTGGTAAGCGGCATTGATATCACTGGTGGAGGAACTTTCCTGTCGCACTTTATCACATCTGCCTTGGTGTTGTGGACGTATGCCACTAACGTTTGGAGGGCTAAGATATCACCACTTGGAAAATCACTATGAACTGCATATTCAGTGGTATTTTTATCCAACAGCCCATTGGACGGGACTCTATTATATATATATTCATTACATTCATTTTTTTGTTTTATATAGCAGGTGTAAATTTATATATGCCCAGGTGTAAACGGGGCCGATAATAAAATCGAAGCATGGCAATTAAAGCGGGGTTCCACCCAAATTTTGAACATTATCTCTATGCATTCTCTTCCTTGCCTAGATGTTGACATGCTGTGTAAAAAAATTTAAATTGCCGTAATTACCTTTTTTTTTTAATCTTCTTAGCACTTCCTGGTTTTCCTCCCATGGGAGTAGGCGTGTTTCTAGCCTCTCCCAGACCTCCCACAGTCTCCTGGGAGCTAGTCACAGGCTTCCCAACATGCATTGTGCAACAGCGTCATCACAACATCTCGGTGAATGCTGGGAGCACAGCATTCACCGCATCCAGGAAATACATGCTTGTGGGCTTCAAATGCCCACAATGAAGATGGAAACCGCCTTCAGTGAATTTTATAAGTTATTCTTTACAACGAAATCGGACACAGGCGGACTTATTACACAGAACATGTGAGTAGATAATCATGAGAAGAAAAATTTGTGAATGAACGCCAAAAAAAAACAAAAAACGATAGATAGGTGGACCCCTGCTATAAAACCAGACTCTTCAAAAACACAGACATGCTGTACATGGATCAATTGTCATCAGGAGGTTGAAGTCATGTGTGGATAAACATTTACGTGAGCGGCTATAACAAAAGAAAAAATTGGGCATAAAAAAGCCTCTAAAGTCCGACTTTTTTTGGCCAATTTTTTATTTTGTTATACCAGTTCCCTATACGGATGTGGCAATAGGAGTGTGCTCTTTATATTTTCTTTACGTGAGCAGTCACACATACAAATCAAACCTCGCTTGCTCATTCCCCCCCCCTCCGCCACACAGTTTGGCCTCCAACAAGCCACAGGCTTGCACTGGTCCACGGCCCAGGGATTGGAGACCTCTGTTCTAAGGCCTGGTTCACACTAGTGCAATTTCAGATGACAACGAAAATCAAATTGCTTTTCAAAGGTGCCCTTTCACATCAATGCAACTCAGCATGCAGCAATTTTGGAAAAGGTTCCTGTGCTACTTTGGGTGGGATTCCAGCACGATTTTGGCTAAATAGAATATGCAAAATATCCAAAGAGCATCCACGAAGCTACACTACATCCACTACATAATCACACTGAAAGTCACATCAAAATTGGATGGCAGCAGCATGAACTTTTGGACCGTGTTTGTACGGCAGTCTGTCCGACAGAAACCAGCCGTTTGGCGGTTTCTGTTGAAGGGGAATGACCGAAAAAGGTCTGCCGATGGACATTCGATCAGTGCTCTCAGCCAATGGCTGGGAGCACTGGCTGGTGTGTTCTGGGGGGCCTGTCCCACTATCAGAACACAATAGCTCATCAGAGGAGATCGCTGTACTAACATTGCATAGTTAGTACTAATAGCGTGTACCAGGCTTTACACAAATGCCAGATATAATCTGCCATCCAGCACTCATATGAATTAACCTTTAATTTCCCAGCACCCAACCTCCTAGTACTACCTAGGACACAAACTACTAAAATTGTCCATCATGAAAAGAACAAAGTACATCTATTTCCACAAATTCTGTAATAGCCATATGTTTTTTTTTCTTTACTAAATGGCAAGTGCAAGCTGAAGCCATAGCGCCAAGCTCAAGGTGAAGTGCTGGTCCCTTTGGGTAGATGAACTGGATATGGGATGGAATAAACAATACATCTGTTTATACAAAAATGTGCTCTAAAAAGTATATGTGAGTTTGAGGAAGAAAAATCAGTTTGCATCATATGTTCCCTAAACTTGTCTCCACAGAAATACTGGACTGGAAGTGACACATAAAACACGAACTCTGTCCCCGGAGCAGAGAGGAACGTCCGGTAACCTCTGCGGTAACCCATACAGAGTCATATACAGAGTCATATACACAGTCATATACAGAGTCATATACAGAGTCATATACAGAGTCATATACAGAGTCATATACAGCTATACTCTCCTCTTTTCAGCACGCAGCTGCTGTAGGAACATAGCTTGCCAAGAAGGTGCAGCGGTAAAATGTAAATGTGAGCCAGATATTGGGCTAGTACCAGCTCCGAGAATGATGTGATGTCTGCACAGGACACAGATACAGACTAACGACCTAAACACTTTTCCACATTCCGCCTGCTCTTTATTAGCTGCATGCACTTTAGTTTGCTTTTTTGCAATACAGGTCCTCATATATATTAAAGGGCTGACAGGAAATTATATTGCAATCGATTACAACTGCTGGTCTTTTCAGTACGTTTGAAAGTAGTAAAAAGAACCCTTCTACTATAAAGGGATATACAGAAAAACCTTGGTTTGAGAGTAACTTGGTTTGAGAGAGTTTTGCAAGACAAGCAAATTTTTTTTATAAATTTTGACTTGATATACAAGTGATGTTTGGATATACAAGTAGCATCATGTCACATCTGAGTATAAAAGAGAAGAGAGGCGCCTCTAAGTGTAGCAATATGGTTACATTTAATGAAGTTACAACATTTAGCAACTCACATGGTTGATGATTAAAACGGAACCATCTAAGCCCTGGTTCACACTGAGGTAGTGCGGCTTGCAGCGCGACTGCCTCCTGGACACGACAGGGGCGGCGACTTGCAAAACGAATTCTATATAGAAGTCTATGCAAGTCGCCTCAAGTCGCCCCCAAAGTAGTACAGGAACCTTTTTCTAATTTGGAGCGACGCAAATCGCTCCGACGGTTCCATTGTACAGAACGGGACGCTACTTGTCAGGCGACTAGGTCGCCTGACAAGTCGTCCTAGTGTGAACCGACCCTAAGTATGCAGGCATCCGGGGTAAAGCTGTCCACATAGACCATCTTCCACACCGCCATCGACATTGTCTCTTCCACGCTGCGCTCCACGAGCGGTTCAAGCCATACTTTCAGGGTAGTCTTCCCGGTTACGATTGCAGGCTAACAGCGGTGAGTCCGGCGGAGCGGAGGGTGGTTTATGGGGACAGCTTTACCCCGGATGCCTGCATACTTAGATGTTTCCGTTTTAATCATCAACCATGTGAGTTGCTAAATGTTGTACCTTCATTAAATGTAACCATATTGCTACACTTAGAGGCGCCTCTCTTCTCTTTTATACTCTGTAGTTCCTGCTGGATTTTGCTTCTAATCCCCTTATGGAGGCCTCCATTTGTGGATGGACATTTTATGGTTACACAACCTCATCACATTGCTATAATCTTTTTATATTGACTATAAACTGAAAGACCTATGAATAAGCAACTCACATGGTTGATGATTAAAACAGAAACATCTAAGTATGCAGACATCTGGGGTAAAGCTGTCCACAAAGACCATCCTCCGCTCCACCGGCTCTCACCGCTCCAAAGACATGCTGGAAGGTTAATTGGCTTCTGTCTAAATTGGCCCTAGTATGTATGAATGTGAGTTAGGGACCTTAGGTTGTAAGCTCCTTGAGGGTAGGGACCAATGTGAATGGTCAATGTATACGTAAAGCGTTGCGTAAATTGACGGCGCTATACAAGTACCTGAAATAAATAAAATAAATAAATGGTTGTGGAACGAATCATCTGAGTTTCCATCATTTCTTATGGGGAAATTTGCTTTGATATACAAGTGCTTTGGATTACAAACATGTTTTTGGAACAAATGATGCTCACAATCCAAGGTTTTACTGTAAATACCTCCAAATTCAGATACATACAGTATAGGAGAGTCCGGCATGCCTATCCTATGTACATTCAACTGAAACATAGGTTTCAATAGGAAAGCAGGGCTCACTCTGATGACATATGATCACATCTAACTTTATTAAGCCCAAACACAGCACACTGCAGTCCTGCCTAGGGCCTCCCCTCCCTAGTGCTTTACCCAATATAGGCCTGATCTCTGTGATCAAACCGTGTTGGGTGAAACATTAGAGAAGAGTGGTCATTGGTGCGGCTGCAATAAACTTTGCTATGTTCGGGTTTAATAAAGTTGGATGTGATCAGACTTAATCGGTGTGTCTTCCTGCTTTCCTATTGAGTTCATAGAGTGCAGATGTAACAAGACGTGGGGGGGGGGGGGGGGGAATCTAAGTGTAGCAATTTATTACAGCGATAAGGGTTAAAAACAATATGACCTCACTTGGTAAACAGGGTATGGGCTTGTCAATGATGTGCCTGAACACTATGTTTACTGAGTGCATATTGTTTTTAACCCTTAGGGCTCATGCACACTGCAGCTCAAAAAAAGCTGCTTTTATAAACTTGAAGAAGCTTGTACTTTTTTTGGCCTTTTTTGCACATTTTTATTGAGCTTTTTTGAGCATAAGCATTTTTTTCACAAACCCTCCCCATAGCTCATTTTTCCTATTTGGTTTTGTGTGTTTTCAAGCTTCTTTGAGCTTTCTCATTCTTTTTTTTATTACGCGTCTTTTCTGCTCGAAAGCTCCTCTCAAAACGTGAGTTTGATGAGGGTTTTTTTCTGCCTGTAAGAGCATATGCCTGTAAACTCCTGAAAAAGCTGGACACATTGGCTAACCTGGAGGGGAGTTTTCAGGCGGAAAAAATAAAAGCTCAAAAAAGCTCAAAAACCTGTAGGAACCGCTTCTTTGAGCTGCAGCGTGCATGAGTCCTTAATGTTTTAATAAATTGCTACACTTAAATGGCGGCGCTCACTGTCTTGTTACAGTTTCACAACAGGAACTTCCAAAACCTGTATCAGAGGAACAGCGGCCATCTCCAGTAGTGACCTATTTTAAACAAGTATTAGACATTGGACTATAAACTTTTTTTTATCATACTCGGTTATGCATACCATTTTTCTTAATCACTTTCATAGAGCGTAATTGGGGTCCCTATGGTTAAAGTGTTTGTTACCCCAACATTTCAGATTCCTGATATGTGTCTGCTGTACCATGTACTTGTATGGGAAAGTCTCCTGTTCTCTCTCTATCACTTCCTGTGTGTGAAATCCCTGGTGTTCCTGCCAGTCCCTCTGCTTTCCTTAAAAACTGACCACACTAAGTAGCAGAGCATGTTGCGGTCAGTTCTCCAGCTATGCTGGGAACTCAGCCTGTTCTCCTCCAAAGATCAGACTTGTCCTGACACGCTCCCACTGCACAGCCATTCACTGGGAAGCTCAGTGTGCTGCTCCTCCTCCCCCCAGCTCTCATGCAGCTGAAAACAGAGGGAATGTGATCACTTATAAAAAAGGGATAAAGTAAAGGGAATAAGTATTTATAATGGATTTTTATATCAACACAAATGTATTGCCTTTCATTTCTATTTCAAACTGAATAGGCAATCGTTTACAATCACTTTAACACATGGAATTCCAGAGGGATTTTCATACATGTTTGAAGTGGGAACATCTCTCTACATCAATCATAGGCATGCAATAGACACCTTCCTAAAAAATACAGATGCAAAGAGACACCTTGTAAAGCTGGCCATAGACGGTTCAGCGGGGACCAGCCAAGATTCGAACCATGTATAGGCAAGCTGATTGTACCAAAGTTGATCCATCGATTGACTTGGGTACAACCATCATGTTGGAATTTTAGTCCTGCTAGATGACTTCAGGCTGGCCCCTTTTGCAGGTATAGCTATGTAAAACATTAAAAATAAGTGTCTCTACTGTTTATATTCCAGTAATACACTGTCTTACCCTGCTCTGCACATGCTCAGTTGCTTTCTGTTTTTAGACACTTTTAAGCACTGGTAAGTTTGTAGAGGCCGGTCTGCCGACACCCTTAAAGCAGAATTAAACCCTCCTATCCTTTACAGCCAAGGAAGCTGCATCTGTTTGATCTACAACTACCATGGTGCTGCACATGTTCAGTTATGATCCAGCAATTTGATGTTTTGACAGTTTGGTTGAGGACACAAGCAAATGTGACAGTTAGCAATCCCGGCATTCCAGGAATGTAACTGTTTTTTTAAACTGTTATATCGATGGGTTTAGTTCCACTTTAGGATTTACTGCTGTTCAGGGGTACCGGGCTTCAGCAAAATGGCGTCTTCCAGCAAGGAGAAACAGGAGCAAAGCTGGAGGCAATATACAGCACACACTCATTTTGGCAGCATAATTAATAATGTGGAATGTACGTTCCTTGCTAAAGAACATTATTTTTTATCAAGTTGTTATGGGTAAAGTTCGGTTTTAAGGTGGGGTATAATTCTTTGGTTTTGTGATCCGAGTCTGAAAGTCTGGAAACCCTTTTCAGCAGGCCTATATAATTGAATAAATACTATCCTCACATACATTGCAAACCTGGCCAAAGAAACATACTTTGAACAAACACAGCACCCCAGAGGACTAAAGACCCAATAACCGGGGGCCAGAATTACACTGAATTACGGGTCCTGAAGCTCATGAAGAACATTCTCACTTTTAGGAATCTGTCCAGAAGGAGTCCTGTTTATGTCGATTTTTTGCCATGTACACTATACTATCACATTAAACCTGGAAGTTGGTAGCCTGAGGACACAGTGTTTATGCCGTGGCTCCTTTCTAATTAGGCTGAATGACAGTATGGTATGCTGCTGTTTATTTTGCATGGTATCAGCAGAAGCTGCTTAGAAAGATCAAGTTGAGACAACGCATCCCATGCTAGAGAACGATGGCAGGAAACTCTATTCTAGCCAGCTTGTGAAGTCTCTTTTCTTCCTCTTTCTTTAATGACTGTCATTCTGGTGAAACCATGACGCACAGATCAAATAGAGCACAACGTGGGACAGCGCATACGTTTCCTTAGTGAGTGTGAAAACAAATACTCCTTTAGTGAATGGATAGGGTTTTGTGCATTTTGCAAATGGCTGAAAACATATAGGTCAATAAGCATAAAAAGCCAGAGAATAATAATAATTATGGAAGTGCCTTAGGCTAGGTTCGCACCAGTCATGTTCTGAAAAGCAATCTGCAGTGGATCACTTTTCAGAGTGTGGCTAAGAAGGGTCTGTCAGGAGCTGATCCTGCCACCTTCTGATTGCTTCCCAAAATGACAATTTACAATGGAACTGATGTGTCACAACTGCGAGCCAAGCACTTAACTCGTGGTTGAAGTATGGCCCCATTGACTTGAATGGCCGAGTCTGACAGACAGTGCCACCTGTTGCACTCTAAATTTGCCGCAGCCCCAGAGCAATGTATAAGTTGCTTATATATTTTTTTTTTTTTTAAATAAAATAAATAAATAAAAATATCCCATAGTTAGTAGACACTATAACTTTTGCACAAACCAATCAAAATACGCTTATTGGGATTTTTGTTACCAAAAATATGTAGCAGAATACATATTGGCCTAAATTTATGAAGACATTTGATTTTCTTTTCAATTTTTATTGATATTTTTTTTTTCAATATCAAATCTGTCTTTTTTTGTTTATAGCGCAAAAAATAAAAACCACAGAGGTGATCAAATACCACCAAAAGAAAGCTCTATTTGTGGGGGGAAAAAAGGACATACATTTTATTTGGGTGCAGTGTCGCACATTTTATTTGGGTGCAGTGTCGCACATTTTATTTGGGTGCAGTGTCGCACATTTTATTTGGGTGCAGTGTCGCACGTTTTATTTGGGTGCAGTGTCGCACATTTTATTTGGGTGCAGTGTCGCACATTTTATTTGGGTGCAGTGTCGCACGTTTTATTTGGGTGCAGTGTCGCACGTTTTATTTGGGTGCAGTGTCGCACATTTTATTTGGGTGCAGTGTCGCACATTTTATTTGGGTGCAGTGTCGCACATTTTATTTGGGTGCAGTGTCGCACATTTTATTTGGGTGCAGTGTCGCACATTTTATTTGGGTGCAGTGTCGCACGTTTTATTTGGGTGCAGTGTCGCACGTTTTATTTGGGTGCAGTGTCGCACGTTTTATTTGGGTGCAGTGTCGCACGTTTTATTTGGGTGCAGTGTCGCACGTTTTATTTGGGTGCAGTGTCGCACGTTTTATTTGGGTGCAGTGTCGCACGTTTTATTTGGGTGCAGTGTCGCACGTTTTATTTGGGTGCAGTGTCGCACGTTTTATTTGGGTGCAGTGTCGCACGTTTTATTTGGGTGCAGTGTCGCACGTTTTATTTGGGTGCAGTGTCGCACATTTTATTTGGGTGCAGTGTCGCACATTTTATTTGGGTGCAGTGTCGCACATTTTATTTGGGTGCAGTGTCGCACATTTTATTTGGGTGCAGTGTCGCACATTTTATTTGGGTGCAGTGTCGCACGTTTTATTTGGGTGCAGTGTCGCACATTTTATTTGGGTGCAGTGCTGCACATTTTATTTGGGTGCAGTGTCGCACATTTTATTTGGGTGCAGTGTCGCACGTTTTATTTGGGTGCAGTGTTGCACGTTTTATTTGGGTGCAGTGTCGCACGTTTTATTTGGGTGCAGTGTCGCACATTTTATTTGGGTGCAGTGTCGCACGACCGCACAATTGTCAGTTAAAGTAACGCAGGGGGTAAATCTTCCAGAGGTCAAGTGGTTAATACCCGAACAGTGACCAAATGTAGTTGGATGACGGTTTTCCATCGACCTCCTTTGATTTTTTTTTTCCAAAATATTTTTGTAGGATCAGGTGGTGTCACAACAGGGCTACCCGTATGACTCAAATCTCAGTCCATTTAGCAGAAATGTAAGCTGTGTATGGCCAGTTTTAGGGTGCTGGAAATCATTTCTGGTAATTGGCTTATTTAACTTTATTGGTTCTCCCACTGTATAATGTATAAATGAGGACAGGAGGACAAGTACGGTAAGGTAGTATGGGAGACAGCAACTGTAGCTTGTCATTTCTTTCTCCCTAAAGCTGTAATATTCATTGTGCCCATCTGCAAACATTAAACCCGAACACATTACAGGAGAGCGCACTATGAAGCGCACTATGAAGCGCACTATACAGCACTGACCAGTAAAACGCACTGAGCAGAACAGAGCCATCTAACAGTCATCAAGGGAGCCGTACACACAATTAGCCAGACTGAAAGTATGGAACTGTTAGAAAGCTCCAAGTGTTTTATTAATATAATGTATAATTTAGGACCATCTGTAGACCCAGAGAAAATCTGCATCAATAGAGATCCACATAACACCTCATAAAAATTAGTCGCTTGAAAACAAAATATAGGAACCAAAATTGTTGGGAAAGAGCCAATAAAATTGGTAAGAGAGAAAAATCTGACCAAGAAATTTTAGATTATGTACACTTTAAAAGAAAATGTGTATAAATGGAATTCTGTTAATCTGCTAGATTCATTTTAAGAAAGTTGTTTTGTGAAACTCGCATGTACAAAAAAAGGAGGTTATATAAACCTCAAATGTCCATCAAACACATGCTGCTGGCTCATATAGGACGTTTATGTGATGCCTTAAAGCAGTATTAAAACCAAAATTCAAAATGTAAGTGTAAGTGTAAATGTCGGCTCCCTCAGACAGTTTCCATCGGAATTTCCGTCGCACAAAATTTAAGATCTGGTTCTCAAATTTTCCGACAACAAAATCTGTTCACGTAAATTCTGATCGTGTGTACACAATTCCGACGCACAAAGTTCCACGCATGCTCAGAATCAAGCAGAAGAGCCACACTGGCTATTGAACTTTATTTTTCTCGGCTCGTCGTACGTCACCGCCTTCTTGACGTTCGGAATTTCCGACAAGATTTGTGTGACCGTGTGTATGCAAGACAAGTGTGAGCCAACATCCGTCAGAAAAAATCCATGGATTTTGTTGTCGGAATGTCCGATCAATGTCCTCTGATCGTGTGTACGGGGCATTACAGGGTTCTTTTTTTTATTCGGGTTTACAACCAAGAAAAATTCCATACGAGGCACGATCGTTGGATTTTCGTATAGTGTGTACACAACTTTCGACATCCGATTCAGACTTTCCAAACAAAAATTTCCGAAGGGACAAACTCCAGAATTCAAAATTTTTCTCGTACCTGAACAGAACTAAAAATTTTCATTTAATGTGTACTATTTTTGTACAGTTTTCACACAAGAAAAATCAGATACGAAAGACTGCGCATGATCAGAAACAAAAATAAACAAAAAAAAGCCTTTGACAAGAATTTTCGCATAATTATCATCATCAGTTTCGACTTGCTGTGAAACAGAGGAAAACCGGAGCCAAGATTGTCACAGGGGACCCCAGAAGAGGAGGATTGGGGCCACTCTGTGCAATACCACTGCACAGAGCAAGTAAGTGTAACATGTTTGTTATTTTAATAAAATAAATAAAAATCTGACTTTAGTAACACTTTAAAGTGGAGTTCCACCCAAAAAAAAAAAATCATTAATGTGCATGAAAAAAAAATATTTTTTTTTACTCACCTTTTTAATGCCTGTTGCTAGGGGTCCCTCGTAATCTGCCTCCTTCGGCGCCTGGGCTCCTGACGTCACACTTCCCTCGGCGCAGGAAGGGAGAGCAGCTCTCCCCCCTCCCTCTAGGCAATCATCTAGGACACGCGACAGGTCCCAGATGATTGCGCGGCGCGCGCATGCGCAGTGGGTGCCCGGCTGTGTAGGCACAGCCGGGCGCCCACAGTTACAATGCTGGCACCGCCGAGTGGAGGGGGAAGAGGAGCGGGGGAGCTGCGTGATGTCACTGCCACGTATGCGTACGGAGGCCACCAGTCACAGCACTCGCTCATGAAAAAACGGCTCGGGGGGGCCCTTTCTTCACAGTGCATGCGCCAATGACATCATTGGCGCAAAACACAGTAGGTATCTCCTAAACGGCGCACGTTTAGGAGATATTTACAGTACCTATAAGTAAGCCTTATTCTAGGCTTACCTATAGGTACTTCCACAGAGAGGTTTACAACCTCTTTAAAGAGGAGGTCCAGTCAAAAAAAAAAAAAAAAAATTAAAAGTCAGCAGCTACAAATACTGCAGCTGCTGACTTTTAATTGGACACTTACCTGTCCCAGAGTCCAGCGATGCGGGGGATCGAAGCCCCGCTCGTCTCCCCCTCTGTTCAGCGGCGCCGGCATTGCAACTGTGGGCGCCGGGCTGTGGCTTCACAGCCTGGCACCCACTGCGCATGCGCGAGTGGCGCCGCGCGCCGTGATTGGTCGCCCAGTCACCTGGGACCTGTAATGGGTCCCAGATGATTGACAGGAGGGAGGGAGCAGAGCTGAGCCCTTCCTGTGCCGAGGGGGAAGTGATGTCACCAGCCCAGGCACTGGAAGAGGCAGACTACGAGGGACCCCCTAGCAACAGGCATTTAGAGGTAAGTAAAAAAAAAAAAAAATATCCAAAATGTTTTTTTTGTATTTTTTTTTAGGATTTTTCATGTAGTTTTTTTTTTTTTAGGTGGAACCCCACTTTAACAGATGTTGCTGCTCTTACATATTTACTTCTTTTTAGCAGACACATTCTAATAGAAATGAATAATAGGCACAGCCCAGAGTATAGGTGTAACTATATCATCCTGTATTTTCCCCTGACAGTATACACAGAGAATTTCAGCATGCACAAAGACATCTCCAATATGGTATTAGGTGAGATTTTCTAGTTTAAACCCATTTAATAGAGTCTCTTAAAGCAATAATCATAAAGGCATGCTGCCATTAGAAAATACTGAATATAGCCCCAGTGTCAGGCGTGGCACTGTTTACAGGGTCGCCATCTGCTTGTACAGTACTGTGCCACCTACGCAGGTAAAAACAGGTCTGCGTGCCAATATTACTAATAGGGCAGAAACATCACAGAAATGAGAGTCATACTCCTCATCCATAAAAGGTGACAACTCTAAAAGTGACACTGCTTTCAAATGAAAGTATTTGTGATGGTCAGAATTATATTTTCAGGATCTAAAAAAAATAAAAAAATAAAGGCAGAACTGTGCGGCACAAATGGCTGCTGCACACATTTTACCCAGCTGTTTCCATGCAAAGATGGCCAAATGTGTCAATGATAAGGAATGTCACCCGGGCTCAATAGTCCAGTCATCTCTACATCATGGCTGAGAGGCAGGAAAGCCAGCAGCAGGTTTCAGAAGAAGCACTGGGATAAAAGATGGAGAAGTATGAATAAAGAGTTCTGGTTAATCACCGGTGAAGGAGGGAAAAAAACAAAGTCAGAAAGGAAGGCAGATAGAATTGTGGGTCCTCACAACTGGAAGAGCCAGACCAATGAACTAAGCAATGTCTATAGAAACCAGCCTTTTCTTTTTTTTACCTCTTCTATCCTAGAACACATAAAGAGGAATTGGTTTTATATAACTGAATAGATGTGAGAAATAGACAGTTCTCCTTTCAGAACCTTCATGAAGCCCCATGTAAGGCGGTTTATCAGGGTATCACAGACAGTTCTGAGAGGACGGGAGGTCCAATCAGGAATGCCAGACTCAGAATACAGTACAGGGAGGACCTCAGACACGTCCCGTGTCCCCTCCATAAACAGCACTGTCAGATGAAATATAGGAAAGATATACCTGAGCAGTACATGGAGAGGAAGAGATAAGGCTCTCTAGTCTACAGGAGGATAGGGACAAACAAAATGAAATCATTTTTAAAGCAGATAGCCCATTTATAACGATCATAGGATAAGCTGGCATAACCCATGACACTGAATACGAGAACAGAAAAATCTGTAATTGTACATCCAAACATTATACTACAAAAGCAAATGAAATGCAGAGGGTCATTACAGTCCTAAATCATTTAAAGTTTAAAATACAAGCAAACGTTTATGGGGCAAAAACAAGACTACCAGGGCCCGAGGACTACTGCTGACATCAGCCGGGGAGGAGAGAGAGTCAAGACTCTCGGATATAAGATATGAATCAGCATCTTTTTTTATATAGAACAGATACATATTGTAATATAAAAAGAGGGGATGGCATAAATATATTATAGTTTTTTATAGCAGCAGGAGGGGAGGGGTGGGCACTGTCATGAGCTGACAGGCAGGGAGGGGGGAGAGAGGACAGAGAAGGACAGAGCAGGGTTGCAGATGACGGAGGCACGTAAACTGACCACGGTGTCAGGGTTTAGCAGCCATGATAAACTGTGGTCAGTTTACAGGGGGGAGGGCAGAACCAGGCAGGATCAGCCAGGTATTTTAGGTTATACAGAGGGCCAAATTACACAGCACAAGCACCGTGCTGTTATTCATGCTTTAAGCAAAAACAGGATCTTTTTTTTTTTTTTTTTTTTTTTTTTAAGTAACAGGATATAAATAAAAAAAAAATGCAATTGGCAATAGCCAGAGTCCAATAATAGTTCAGTAATTCTGAAATCAGTCTATGAACCCTATGAAGGTTTCCTCAGATATATTGACCAGTCCTTCAAAAATCATTTAGTGTGGCGTGTAGTCCTTCAAAAATCATTTAGTGCGCAGTGTATAGGTAATGCTATAAAAGGGAACCTGTCACCATGCAAAACACCTGTGTAAAGACTTTGACAGAAGCTACTATATCCAACTTTTAGCCTAGGTTCAAATTTGTATGATTTAGCATTGCGATTTGACCTGTCAAATCACATGCCAAATCGGCGGCTATTGCGGCAGCGCATTGATTCCCAAAAGTAGTTCCTGTATTACTTTTGGCGACTTCGGGGGGCAATTTGTATAGATATCTGTGCAAGAACTGTACAGATGTCTGTCAAATCGCCGCTGAAGTCGGGCCGCTTTGCCTTTTCACACAGGTATTCTACTGCTTGGCCCATTAGAGTTAATCTACTAAAGGCAAAAGCATCTGCTCACCTATATCATCCAATCAGGTGGAAGCAAAAATGCTTTTTTTTTTTCATTTTCTTTGAGCATTCTTTGCAAAGTAAAAATTTGTTTCTAAGCTTTGGGGAATATTTCTTTGCAAAGTGTAACTTTCTGTCCAAAGTCAACAACCTATTTGCCTTTAGTAAATCACAGTTTTACTAATTTTATGCCAAGTAGTTTTCATACCAAAACCAAAAAGTCAAGGATCTGGCCTTTATTTTTTTTATGAAGCCAAGGGCCTGAGATTGCAGAGGAGTCCCAGGATAAGGAAATCTGCTTGCTCTTAAGTAATATCTTGCACAGTAGAGCCTTTATTAAGGGTCTCTTGGATGGGTTTCAAGCACAGAACAAGCCAAACAGCCACAGGCTGATACAGATTTCCCCTCAATAAAGAGCCTGCCTGCCATTTCACACAGCCTCAAAATAGCCTCCTGCTAAATACAATATGAGTTTTATGTTCTTCTCACTATAATCCTCACCAGATATGCACATACATTACAGCACATTAATAAAGATCTGTAGTGTACAAAATCATTAGTATTAGCATTGACATATTAGGAATTAAAGTATGTTATCCACAAACACTTGCTAATCTTAATACAACGAAGGAAATATAAGGCAAGACTGAAACCGTAACCAGTCCAGAGAAGGCCTGCTATTACTTGACCTCTCTTTCTTAAAAACCCCTGTTGCCTGGCTGTTAGGCAGGCCATACATGGTGCAAAATTATTTCCTGCAACCACGGGTTGCAAAAAAGAAATTTGCTTGAATCCCCCATCAACATAGACAGTGTTGATGCAGAAATCCCTCCTGCCAGGCTATTGTCTTCTACCGGTGGGGGGCGGGGGAAAGCCAACCCTGCTGGGAGAAGTCAGTGAATATTGCTAGCAGCTATACGAGCCGCTAGCGATAATCACAAGAGAATCCGGGAGGCTGGTTTTACCTAAGTTGATTGATTGTCAACTTGGAACATTCAGCCTGCCCATTAACAGTTTGAATCTCGGCCAGTTCCTGCTGAACCAGTTGAGATTCGAACCGTGTATGGCCAACCGTAAGCCTAGTACACACAATGAAATTATCAGACCAATGATAATTCATTCTTTGGGGGGTTTTTTTGGATGCTAGTCTCCAGATGGAAAATGAAGAGGCTAAAAGTCAGCAGCTACACTTTTTGTACCTGCTGACTTTTAATAAACACAAAAACAACCGGAACTCCGCTTTAAGCCATCTTTAAGCAATGCACAAAATAAGATGCACTGCTTTCTGTTATTGAGTCGTTCATTACATTTAGGATATGTTCACACAAGCCAATGGCTGGTGTGCAGTGCGGCCCCTCGGTGCAGTGCGGCCCCTCAGTGCAGTGCTTATGTGCCCATCTTTATTGAAACGTCAGAGAGACATTTCATGAAATTCAATTAGCTGCAGCATGATGCAAGGTGGTGGATTGCTTTGCACTGAAAAGAAAAAAGTAAAAAGTACTTCAATGCAATGCTTTTTTCCACCACACAACACTGAAATGTGTGTGATCTGGGCAGATAGGGAGACCAGGCATTTTTTCTCGTCATGCAGTGGGACTGCACTGGAATAACCACGCAATGTAGACCCACTGCATGTGGTATGAATGGACCCTTAGACCCCATACACACTATTAGATTTTCTGCAGATTTTTGTCTTCGGATTTACCAAAACCATGTAGTGCAAGGGCCTGCCTGATTGCATACAAATTGAAACTCTTAAGGTTTGACCTCATATTATATGGTTTTGGTAAATCTGAAGACAAAAATCTGCAGAAAATCTAATAGTGTGTATGGGGCTTTACCTGTCACCTAACTACAGCAGAAGCAAATCTGTGTTTTCAATAGAATTGAGAAATAAGTCTGCAATTCAGCAGGCTTCATTCTTGTAATTACTGTTGAGCTCTACAAAAACGTCTGCTTCATTACACTCACATGATGTACACTATACAATGCTGGGTGTTGGGAATTACTATATATTAGCAGTCAAACTGGACAATTGTGTTCTTTGTTCATAATGCCTTTATGGGGAATGAAATTCAGGGGGCGATTAAAACAGAATATATTATACTGCTGAGGCCCACAGCATGCTCAAATGTTATAACCTCTATAGTAAAAGGGTTTACTGTATGATTTTATTTCATGCAAACAACAAATTCTGATATTTAAATCATGTCACTGTATTAAAAACGGTCACGGTTAAGGCAACTACATCACTAACCAATTACATCACTGGGGATCTGGTTAATTTTTGAACCTTACCACCAGCCAGGCATTGGGCCCTGTTGATTCGATCATTTCATGGGTGAGAGAGCAGCAAAGCAGAGACGCTCCCGCGTACTGCACAGGCAGCTGCTGTAATATATACACAGGCCTCTGCTTACTGCTCTAGAAACACATAATTCGTTTACACGCGGTTTGCTCGGCACAATGAACACCAGTCGCACTGCTGCCTCTGACATTATCACAAGGTCTGTTGGGTAGCAGAGCTCACTGAGACCTTCCACTAGGCCTAGCACTCAGCTGAAAACAAAAAAGTCCCAACTGTGCAAAAGTTAACCATTTTTTTCAAGGTGAAATGGAATAAGCCTACACTTTTCTAGAAAGCTGAACACCTGGGGCATATTACAAAAATAAATAATCAAGCAGAGTTTCATATGTAGAACCAATCAAATGTAAGCTCTCATTTCCTGCACTAAACTAACAGCTGAATTTTCTGTACTCTTTAGTCTCTCTCTCTTTACAGTTGTTTGTGTTTTTCTGGTTTTCTTAGCACTTCTTCGTTTCACCTTTCCCACTCTGGAATTATCATAGTGGATTTGACCTATTTGTATAGTAATCAGACTGGTTTCTAATAGATGAATCCCACTTACCTCTTTATGTCATAAGTACATTAGTCTAGTATAGTAATTGGCAACTTACAAGGCATATGGGGCCTCAAATGAGGCCCTTAATAGCACCAACGGGCCACATACAATATTTATTATATGTATTGCTACAAAAGACTGTCAAAGACTGAAGACTTACAAGAGGAGATAGACTGCTACAAGAGTTGTTGGAGACTGGAGTCAAGCCTTCAGAGACTGGGGATACGTTATATAAAACTTCTAGAGATTCACAGCCATTAAAGACAAATTACAAATCAAAACTCCCCACTGATAAATGATGGTCCGGAGAACTCACTACAAACACCAAAGGGCCACAGGTTGGGCACTAAGTGTTTAGTAGAACCTTGTAATTTTAACAATAATACAGTTATACGAAAATACCCCAATGAGTACTGAAATACTGCAGTCAAGAGTTTCTATGGTCCATGGGCCAGTTGATATACAGATGTGATAGACCTCATATGCCCACTTTCATTTTTCCAGTAAAAATCAAATGGCTATGACTTTGCTGAAGCCTTATTGCCCACTTCTCTAAGGCAAAAACCTTGTAGATATTCTGTGGTGCCCTCAAATGTCCAATTTTCCCTCCTCCGCAGAAGTATAAAAAAAATTTGTAAAACTTTGTATAGAGTGAAGAAGAATTGAACACAGGACAGGTGTTCATTTTGAACTGTGTCCCCATTATGGTGCATTTCACTGGGAAGAATACCCCCTTTACAGTAGGGTGGTCAGACTGCTATGCTTACAGTCAGCTAAAAAAGATCCTTGGTGTCATGATGATAGCTCTGCCAAGTGGTGTTGGCCCCAGAACTATGCAGAGACCATCAGGAGTGAGGTCAGTCACAGCTCAAGGAACTCCTAGCTATCAGTTGAAGAACCCTATGGTTTTACGGAACCCTGGTTGAGAATGGCTGACCTAAATAGACAGCTAGTACATATGTGTGAATTGTTCGACCTGCCAAAATCTTGTGATCCAAGCATCCCTACTAGTTAACACTTCCAGGCTTCATGTCAGGTGAGCAATAAAGTTTGTTCCCAGGACCCACCCCAGGCAACAACTAGACAATGAAGGAGCAGCAGAAAACGGATGAGGTCATTACTCCGCTCTTATCTCTTGTAAGAATGCTCATCAGCCATAAGCACAATGTAACATAGTGCAGCCCAGCTGGCTGAGACTGCTGCCTTGCAGTTGATTAGAGGAGGATAAATTCAAGACAAAATTCAGGTATTTATATGTAAAATATGCATGCAATATTTACTCAATATATAACTCAATTAATTGTTTGGTTTTTTTTGCCCAGAGTTCAGATTTAAATGAATTCCACATTGCGAACAGGATTAGGCCAGAGCACGTTTTTTCTTAGTAAGCGTGTTAACGTTTGTAACATTTCTAATTTGGATCACCAAGCAGGCTGTGGAATTTTATTGTGAGCACAAGGAAACAATTAAACTGTTGTGACTTCCAGGCTTTATTTGCATGAAGAATGCACAGAACGCGCTCAGCTTTTCTCAAACATCCTGACACTGTAATGAAGTCCAAGCCAGAGGGAGCCATTGATGGTACCAAGTTCATGGAACTTCTATAAAACATATATACCACTAAAAAAAGAAAGTCAAGGCAAACAGCAAAATCAGTCTCCTGTGCTACATTTCCATAAACTAGAATAAAAATTTTTGATGCAAACAAACATAACCCAGACGATCCATAAAATATAAATGATTAAAAAGTCAAGTTAATAAATAACAAATAGATCTAGCAATAAAATTGTGAAAATGTGCAAAATGGCAAATAAGATAAACAATAAATATGTGACATATTAACAACCTTTCCTACTATCATATAATTATGCCCCTTAAATTATTTATACCCCTAATGGGTGAGTGTAGCAATATTATACATATTGTCATATACTGTAATAATATATGTATATCTGCAGCAGTTAAGTGTCCTATACATCTTTTTATTTTCTTACTATTACAGGCACAGGAGGACTGGCAAGACCCCTCAGTGACAAATTCCAGTGCTGGTGACAGGTTCTCTTCGTATAGGCATCAGAGGTCTAAATATACCCCAAATGTCTTCTCCGCGTCTAGCAAATACAGGTTGGGTTATCTGGTAGCCAGATTCCTCTTTTTACCCACACATTTCTGGGTGGGACCCTAATGACTTATTACACGTTAATATTTCCCTTCTATCCTCCAATGCAATTGGGTGAAACTGCCACAAACTTAATGAGTTGATGTTGAAATGGTGAAACAAACCAAAATGTATTTTAGAAGGCTCCGATTTAGGGGTACAGAGATAGCAATTATGTATAGACGCTTATTAATAGTTAATGTGTGTTGAATAAAAATTAGATGGAAAGGATTTATATTACTATAAAAAGAGACCGGGGTTCCTCTATATATGGCCACAAAAAGCTGAACTAAAAGTCTAATTTCAGACATTTATATCTGTAAAATGTATCATATCAAAAAAGTGATGAGTTAGTATTACTTGCATCTTCTTGAGATTGTATTAAAACAATATAAAAAAAAGAATAATTTAATGAGGGAAGAGGAGGACTTCATGGAAATTGTTCATATTAGATTATTACTAACTGAGGGAGAAGAATCATGATAGCTGCCAACAGAAAATGTTACCATGTCAGATAAGAAGGAAAGAGGTCAACCTGGACCAGATACAATACCATAAGTTTCTTGTGTTTTTTAAAAAAGACCTTAAACAAAAATGTTGTCACTAATTTACACAATGGAGTTCAGTGTCAAATACAGCCCTGGCCAAAAGTTTTGAGAATGACAAATATTTTCACAAAGTCTGCAATTTGTATATACTCCAGAACCTAAACACAAAAAAAAACATTTCCACTGCATTTCAGCCCTGCCACAAAGGGACCAGCTGACATGTCAGTGATTCTCTCGTTAACACAGGTGTCAGTGTTGATGAGGACAAGACTGGAAATCACTATGCAATGCTGACTGACTTAGAATAACAGACTGGAAGCTTTAAAAAGGAGGGTGGTGCTTGAAATCATTGTTCTTTTTCTATTAACCATAGTTACCTGCAAGGAAACATGTGCAGTCATCATTGCTTTGCACAAAAAGGGAAGGGAAAAAGGCAAGGATATTTATCAGATCATCAAGAACTTCAAGGAAAGAGGTTCAATTGTTGTGAAGAAAGCTTCAGGGCACCCAAGAAAGTCCAGCAAGTGCCTACAGTCGATTAAGCTGCAGGATTGGGGCACCACCAGTGCAGAGTTTGCTCAGGAATGGCAGCAGGCAGGTGTGAGTGCTTCAGCACGCACAGTGGAGGCGAAGACTTTTGGAGACTGGCCTGGTGTCAAGAAGGGCAGCAAAGAACGGACGGATATTCTGCAAAAGGTATAGGGATTGGACTGCTAAGGACTGGGGTAAAGTCATTTTCTCTGATGAATCTTTTTTTTTGTTTGGGGCATCCAGAAAAAAAGTGAAGAAAATGCGCTACCATCAGTCCTTTGTCATGCCAAAAAGCATCTTAAGACCATTCATGTGTGGAGTTGCTTCTCAGCCAAGGGAGTGGGCCCACTCACAATTTTACCTAAGAACACAGACATGAATAAAGAATGGTACAAAAACCCCCTCCGAGAGTAACTTCTCCCAACCATCCAAGAACAGCCTTTTCCAGCATGATGGAGCACCTTGTCATAAGGCAAAAGTGATAACCAAGTGGCTTGGGGGACAACACATTGAAATTTTGGGTCCATGGCCAGGAACCTCCCCAGACCTTCATCCCATTGAGAACTTGTGGTTTCTCAATCCTCGAGAGGCGGGTGGAACAAACAAAAAAAAAAAAACACATATTCTGACAAAATCCAAGCATTGATTATGCAAGAATGGGCTGCCATCAGTCAGGATGGGGCACAGAAGTTGATTGACAGCATGCCAGGGGGGAATTGCAGAGGTCTTGAAAAAGAAGGGTCAACACTGCAAATATTGACTTTGCATAAACTTAAATGTAATTGTCAATAAAAGCCTTTGACACTTATGAAATGCTTGTAATTATACCTCAGTATACCATAGTAACATCTGGCAAAACTTTTGGCCACAGCTGTACATATTGGAGATGATCCCCTTAGAGAATGAGAAGAAATTGTATAGAAAGTCTAATCAAGTGTCCAGTGAAGTTTTAGAAAGCTTGTACATAAGGATACATAGTAGCAAAAATTATAGATGTGCAGTTGACTGTAGTGTCCCTTAGGGAATTATTACAATTACTAAATAATGAAAAGCCTGTTTCCAATTCTATGAAGGTCCTTAGAGGGGTTAGGTTGGTTGGTGTCCATTGGGCAATTTGGTTGTAGCCCTGGGTTGGAAGTCATAGTTCCCCAGCATATAAATAATAAAGAGGGGGTGGATTTTAAGGTATTCTGATATTTTTATTGTTATCCTCACAAGAATGAACAGCGAGAAATCAAAAGGAGCCAACTTCAGTTGAAGTGAAAGTGAGCCAGAGGCCCAATAAGGGCATAAATGGTACCAGTCAATTTTATATCCTGAGTGTTCATCCGCAGAGATGTTGCTCATCAACCTACTTCAAGGTATTAGGTCAGATCAGGAATAAAGAAGCCCCTATCTAAATACTTATATACACTTACTGTAGCACTACACAAGCTACCAACACATTGTAATGCATGAAAAACCTGGCATCCCTATTTCTCCAAAGAAACGATTTGTAAATACCATAGAACAAAGAAAAAGCATGTGGAAACAGCGCTTTGATGGATAGAATGTCCTATAAATGCTGGCGACCTGTCAAATATGCTACAAACGGGTGTGCTTGGCACCACACCACTGACAGCTGGTAGCAGATTATAAAATAAACGACTGTGAAAGCAGAAACTGGAGGTTGCGTGGGGAATAAGAGAACTCTGCAAACTTACAGAGAAGACCCATTCGTTATGGGAAGAGGGAGATAACAGATTCTAAACTATGGAAACAAGGACATTTAAAAAGGTTCCTGAAGAATAAACTTACCAATATACAATTACCACTATGTGTAGTCCATCGCACAACGATAGGCCCCGATTTTCAGAAGCTGCCCCAAGTGCTGAAGCTTTGTACTTGGAAATATTCCCGGTTCTTAGCTCTAATCAGCATTACCACAATTTCCCCCTTTATCTGAACTGCTCACTGAATATATGTCATTATGATAATATGGATGTTTCAAAAGGATGATCATTATGCAAAAGTACCTTTCTTTGCAAAACCGGACCACCTAGAAAAAGTGGGTGTCCACCTTCTGCAATGCATCGTGCTGTCCAATCACCCAACTGAAAAAATACTGTGCCATAACCATCAACAAGCATGTTTAAAGAACCCACTGTGTGTATACAGATATCATTATATATATATATATATATATATATATATATATATATATATATATATATATATATATAAATAAAATCTCTCAGGTCAGATCAATCTTTCCGTGCCACATCCATCTGCACTTGTGGATCACCATCTCAGGTCAGCTAGCTTTACAAAAACTACAAAATATCAGAAGCTGGCACTGGGAGTCGAGCATATTTCTATTTCAGTTTACACCGACCGTGTCAGCAAGGAAAAAGAATAGAAACCTGGGGGGAAAAAAAATAAATCTAACCTCCATGTGTTCCTGGCATATACACTAATACCTTACATATTCGATGCACGCCACTCCAATCATTATCAGAAACAGACATCTGAAAGGTCAACATGCTTGCTAGCTGCCACGCTTCCCAACAGTCAGAATCTAAAGTACTATATAATGGTCAGCTTCCTGAATATGGAACCCTGACTGATTTTTTGTGCGTTTCTAAAGCTGTTTTCACACTCCTCCATTGTAAAAACTCATATGCGTTTTTGTCGTGTTTCCAGTGCGTTTTGCACCTGTGAAAAAAGGACATGTGCCTCAAAAACACACCAAAAACACAACCGCAGGTGCCTTTCTGATGCATGTTCCCTTCATTTCAATGGGGAGGTGCATTCTTCATACAGCTTTTTTTTTACTGCACCAAACATGCAGCATGCAGGACTTACCCACAACCGACTGCTGTAAAGAGTTCCATAGGTTTTAATTATATGCATTTTTCTTCTGCTTTTGGTAAGCAAAACCAAAAAAAAAACTGATGAAAGGGTCCCTAAAGTGGTAGTAAACCGCTGGTTGCTTTTTTTCACCTGAAAGGCAATGTTATAATGTGCTAGTATACATTGTATACCAGCACATTATGTGACACTTACCGGAAAACGAAGCCTTCCAGCGGCGCACTGTCACCGCTGAAGGCGCTTCCATCTTCACCCAGTCTTCCTTCCAGGTAGGTAAAATTCAGGCATGGGAGTTTACTCCCACTTTAAACTTGTGAAAGGGCCCTTATAGTTTTGGATGTGACATAGGGAAATCATTAATGCAGTATCATCCTTATTTCCGTTGGCACAATATCTGCTTATTTCTTGTCCCAAACACAAGTGAGACCAAAACAGAAAGTGACAGGAAATCTCTCCAAGGGCATGAATACCCTACTGAGCTAAGCATAGCTCAGTAGGGTATTCATAAGCTAAGAATCCATGGTATTTACCCATAGGGCTTTCTTAGCATTAGTAGCTTAGCATCAACCCAAGGCTGTGTTGAGGTAGGGTATCACATTGTGCATGGGTTTCTAGTGGTTAGAGTGTGCATTCTCCAACAACCAACCTGACGTTCCATCTGGTAATTCAAGAAAACATATGCAGTAGCTCCACTTTTAGGCTCCATTCCCACTTGTGTGACTTGTCATGCAACTTTAGACATCAAAGTCGTATGACAAGTCGTTTCCCATGTGTTCCAATGAGAACCATTCATCAATGTGCGACTTAAAGTTGCAGCGACTTCAAAGTAGTTCATGCACTACTCTGGTCTGGTCATGCAACTTGAGGGCCATGGACTTCAATATTAACCCTCAAAAGTTGCAACAAAGTCATACCTGAATGTTATACAATGAAACAGTTGTACAACAGTTGTCCATTACCACTGGTCAAAGCCAAAGTCGTATCCAAGTTGCACTCCAAAGTTGGCAAAACTTTGGAGTCATACAAGTGTGAATGGAGCATGGTAAGAGGCGCAACACTGGCCAGGACGAGAGCAGTGACAATGTAATTTAAAGCTATTACTGCTCCCCCCCACCATCACAGGAGCGAGCCCTTTCTCCAATTCAACCCCCTACAGATTCAATTAACTTTTTTCCCCCATTGCACTAGCTCTGTGATACTGTGGCAGAGGAGGTAGTTAACTGTGCATGCGCAGAGGTTTGGGAGCTCCTACCTGCTATGGTGGGGTGAGCAGTAACAGCTGGGAGTGTCCTAGCAACAAGGCAGGAATGGTGAGAAGGGAGCGGGGTGTGTCATCTCTGGGAGTTTTTTTGCCAGGCTTCAGGAGGTACATAAATGGCCTAAACCAGATCTGATGGGTATTACTTAACTTTGTTCGAAATTGCAGTTTATTTTTATTTAAAGGCGTCCCTTACCTGAATAGGTGGTTTCTGGTAAAGGTGAACTAACCCTTTAAATAAAAGAACTAAATAGAAAAGAACTTGTGGAACTTTACACAGATCCAAACAATAAAAGCAGTTTACACAATTTATGATTTGCTGTCTTCAAAGGCACACTCTTTCTCACTTACACGTGATGATTAGCCATTATTAAACTACAACTCCCTCCACGGGACAGTAAAAGAGTTCACTGGATAAACTACTGTACAAAGCAGAAGACATCAAAGACTAAGAATTAGGAAATGTTCCATAATATAGAGGAACAATAAAAGACAGTAGGAAGTAAGTGGCAGAAGACCATTAACCATCAAGCATATAAGCAACTTGTCAGCAAGTGTCATTGGGTAACAAGACTGGCTCCAGATATTGGCCAGATTCCCAAAACAAGCACTGTAATAACAGACGGAATAAGCTCGCTGCCATGGCTATATAATGAGGAAGCTGCACATGACTATCTGTATATACATGACAAATCACCAAGCTAATCCGGATAGGGCTGCAAGCCACGAAATAAAAGAAGCTGAATGGTTTGATGTTACAGAGATAAGGGCCCTCTAGGCAACCAAAGCTCCAGGTATTAGGCAGGCAATGATGATCTCGCCCTGATCATTAGCTTGGACTATTTAGACGTACTACCGAGATTTTCTGGTTATCTGCAAACCTGGCTGACCCTTCCCTCTCATTACTGAGGACACTGATGGAAGGTGATGACCACTTGTTTATTGGTCCTATGTTGGGATCCAGGACTATAGACGACAGGCAGATGGTGTCCCTGGGAACTGTCTGTCTAGGACTAGCCATTAGAGTGGCCAGGGAACGCAGGGAGAGGGAGTTTTATGAGAACATCTCATTTTAACCGAAATGGGAAAAAAGTGACAGATTCCCAACTAGGGTTGCCACCTTTTCTTTAAGTCAAACCCGAACACTTTGGCGGCACACAGCTATTTTTTTATACATATATTTTGCTAATAAATAACATTTCTAATCATATGAAGTTAATAACAAGAGTTCCCCTTTACATCAGAGTCCACAGAGTTCCCCTTTTACATCTGAACTTGCAGAGTTCCCCTTTTACATCTAAACTCGCAGAGTTCCCCTTTTACATCTGAACTTGCAGAGTTCCCTTACACTGTAAGGGGGGACTCTGCATACTCTGATGTAAGGAAGAACTCCGGGGACTCTGAAATAAGGGAACCCCAATTTAAGGGGGAACACTGAGAACTCTGATGTACAGAGAGGACTCTGATGTAAAGGGGAACTCTGAGAACCCTGAATTACCTTAGTGTACTCACTCAGAGGCAGGAGAGAGAAGGGGGGGGGACTTCAGTTACAGAGAGGGATGGATGGTGAGCTCATTCACCCCTTGGCAGTCAGTACCTCTCATCCAGATGTATCTGAGGCTTCTGGACATCAAATTTCAGCCCCCCCCCCCACTTCCCTTTTCTGAGGCACAGCCCTGGGGATTGGAGTGTGGGCAGACACAGAGGGGTAGGGTGGGAGGAAGAGGTGGAGATCGAGTCCTCTCTCTCTTCTCCAGTCTGTGTGTTTGGGGGGGGGATTGTTAGTGTTGGCTTTGGGCAGCATGAAAGAGAGCGTAACAGACACTCTCAGCTTAGACTGCAGCCAGCAACCCTGCTGGGAAGCCATAGTTCAGTCTGAATAATGTGTGCGGATTTTAGGCAGTCTGAAACCCAGACACATGATTCCAAACCCAAACTGCCTGGGTGAATCCTGGACAGGTGGCAACCTTATTCCCAACTCAATTTTTTATTTTCCTGATACGTGCCTGCTGTACCATGTAATAGTATGAAAAAGTATCCTATTCTCTTTGTATTGCTTCCTTTGTGTGAAATCACCGGTGTTCCTGTCAGGTTAGGCCCTCTGCTTTCCTATGTAAAACTGACTACACTAGGCATGAGAGCCTGCTCTCCTCCAATGATCAGACTTGTCCTGACATGATTTCCCCTCTGCACAGCTATTCACTGGGAAGATCAGTGTGCTGCTGTTTCTCCTCACCCAGTTCTCTAAGCTCCTTTTGTAGCTTAAAACAGGGGGTATATGATCACTGTGCACTGGTCCAAATCATTTGGTGAAGGGGGGGGGGGGGGATTATGGTGTGGGGTTGTTTTTTAGGATTTAGGCTTGGCCCCATAGCTCCAATGAAGAGAACATTTAAAACGTGAGCTTACGAAGATATTTTGGACAATTTCATGCTCCCAACATTGTAGGAACAGTTTGGGGATGGCCGCTTCCTGTTCTAACATGACTGATCACCAGTGCACAAAGCAAGGTCCATAAAGATATGAATGAGCGAGTTTGGGGTGGAGGAACTTGACTGGTCTGCACAGAGTGCTGGTCCCAACACTTTTGGGATGAATTAGAGCGGAAATTGCGAGACAGGCCTTCTCAGCCAACATTCCCATAGACGCACTCCTAAACCTTGTGGACAGCCTTCCCAGAAGAGTTGAAGCTGTTATAGCTGCAAAGGGTGGGCCAACTCAATATTGAACCCTACCGACGTCATTAAAGTTTACGTGCGTGTAAGGCAGGTGTTCCAATACTTTTGGTAATATAGTGTGTGTGTGTGTAACTGTATATGTGTGTGTAACTGTGTGTATATATATATATACACACACACACACACACACACACACACACACACACATACACATACACACACTATATAATTTAGTTCTGCCACTTCTGTATTGTGTAAAACAAAATGGTAGAAGCAAGTCCGCTCTCCTCTTTAAATCCTGGTCACGAGTAGGGTATATTTTCTCTTTAAACAATGCCTAAGAGGAATTAATTGACAGTGGATGGTAAATATTCGCTCCCCCCCCACCTGTCTATAGCCGACACAGAGATGTGAAATGTGCACACTGCTGATCATACAGATTTCTCCGAGAAGACTCCCTTTCTCTGCTCTCCCGCAGCTGTCCCTGCTGATCTCTGACCCACCCTTAAAACAACCTATCTGCATTTATTTGGGGACGCTGGGGTCAAGAAGTCAAAATGTACCCAATTACAATGCAAAGGAGGAAAACAGAGGTCAGCTAATGTGATTATCTTAAAAGGAGCCCAAACACTGGAGAGCACCACCGCCCCACACTGCTGTATGGATTGTGGACTGCTGACAGTGCTGAAGATACAAGATCTACGCCTTCAGTGTATGGGAATGGCAATATTTATACAGAAGAAATACTTTCCTCTACAAACACTGGGATATATATAAAACACCATATAAACACTTTAGGGGTTACATTTATATCTGTCATTAAAATGTTATGCTGGTTATTCAATCAACAAATCTGTGTGTAAATACTAAACGGGCAGTAGTAGAATTACAAATTATTAATTAATAAGTATTAAACAGGAATAATCACATTGAATTGGATACTTGAGGTTACAGAAAACATTTAGGGCCCATTCACACCCTATGTGTTGGCTGTGCTGGGCAGCCTTTCCAAGACAGTCCCAATGCACAGAGAAGGCAATTTGCCTCATGTACTATTAGTTCAGTTCTTATCACTGCATAACTTTTTTTTCAAAGCAATACTCCACATCACAACCCACAGTGAATAAAAATTAGGTCTTTTTGGGACATATTAAAAAAGTTGAAAAATAAGTAAACACCTTGATGCATCATTCTAGACACCTCAGTGCCGCACCCTTCACAGCGTGGTAGAACGTAGCCACTGGTGTGAGCAAGTCCTTTATATAAATGAAAAATGGACTATATAATGATTACGCTGTCCTGTTTTCATTTTACAAGTAAAGTAAAATATTACACGTTTCAATTATTTCTTATATTCTATACATTTTAACATTTAGGCCCTATTCACATGGGCGTAAGGCGTGAACAATGATTTTATCATGCTTTTTGGAGGTGGATGGCAGCCCATCCACTTCAAGGCTCTGTTCAGATATGTGCGAGTGCGTCTGATATGAATGCAGTCTTAAAATGTCTTTGTGATAACATGTATGACACAATATACAAGGATTTCAGAAAGACAACAAATGACATATTTATAACTACTTTACAAAATTATAATTTGCAGGTGCAACATTATATATACAGTATATATATCTATATATATATCTATCTATATATATATCTATCTATATATCTATATCTATCTATATATCTATCTATATATCTATATCTATCTATCTATCTATCTATCTATCTATCTATCTATCTATCTATCTATCTATCTATCTATCTCAGAGAGAAATCTAGAATATATATATATATAAATTTTACATGCTCACATGTATTTGTGTTGGCTGCGAAATAAAACAAAAAAAAAGCACATTTATTGCATATAAAACCTGTATAATAATAGGACTTGTCTGTACTGCTGCCTCCCTATACTATTTAGTGCTTGCAGCTAAATTCATTAGCTCTATAAAATACTCAGTAAAACAATAATCCTGATGTTAATTATGGGAGGTTGTACTGTGACTTATCGCTGTCATCTTTGAGTTATGCCGCTATGCTGAAGGGATGTGGGGCCGATTTGTACTTTGTTGTCGCTCTCTCTTTGCACATATATACCACAAAGCTCAATGTTGTACACCACAATAAAACAATACACCACTTTCTGCACAACCACAAAAAAATTTCTGTTCAGAAAAAAAAAAAAAAAGAAAAACAGTGACAAAACTTATATCGCTGTGCTTTATAAATATTTTTGCTCTTTTTAAGCAGAAGTATTGTCACAGTGAAGTGCTACGCCTCATCGATACATGCAATCGGATAGGCGGTAAAAATAGGATTTTTAAAACAGCTTACCTGTAAAATCCTTTTCTTTGACATACATCACGGGACACAGAGCCATAGTAGTTACTATGTGGGTTATAGGCCACCTTCACTGGACACTCACACACTCTAAGACAAGAAGTCCACTCTCTATATAACCCCTCCCACTACTGGGAGTACCTCAGTTTTGTAGCAAAGCAATACACGCGTATACCAAAAAGAAGGGAGGGACCTCTGTGTCCCGTGGTGTACTTAAAAAAAAAGGATTTTACAGGCAAGCTGTCTTAAAAATCTTATTTTCTTATCGTACATCCAGGACACAGAGCCATAGTAGGTACTATGTGGGAAGTCCCATAGCAATGCCAACTGAAGGGAGGGAGACTCAACAAAAGTAGGGCACCAAAAGACTAGAGGACTTATACTGCAGCCTGCAGTACACTGCGCCCAAAGGCGATATCCTCATGACCTTTTACATCTATTTGATCGAATCTGGTAAATGTATGGACTGAAGACCAAGTTGCGGCCTTGCAGATTTGAACCATGGAGGCTTGGTGATGCACTGCCCCGGAAGTACTAACAGCCCTGGTGGAGTGCGCTTTAATATGAAAAGGTAGAATTTTCCTATTTAAACCATAAGCTTGAACAATCACTTGACGAATCCATTTAGAAATAGTAGATTTCGACGATGCCTGTCCTCTCTTAGGACCTTCTGGCAACACAAACAAAACATCTGTTTTACGAATCTGAGCGGTCACCTTCAAATAGACCTTAACTGCTCTCACCACATCAAGAGAATGTAGTGACCTTTCTTCTGCAGAACGAGGTTCTGGAAAAAATTAAGGCAGACCAATATCCTGGTTTAAATGAAAACCCGACACTACCTTCTGTAGGAAATTAGGATGAGGACACAATACAACCTTATCCTTATGAATAATCAAATATGGCTCTTTACAACAAAGAGCAGCCAACTCTGATACTATTCTTGCAGAAGATATGGCAACCAGAAAAACTAATTTCCTTGTCAAAAGGACCAAGGGAATATCTCGTATCGGCTCAAAAGGCTGTTTCTGTAATGCCGACAGGACCAAATTCAAGTCCCAAGGGTTGAGGGGTGACCTAACCGGAGGATTAATCGGCGTTACCCCATGAATAAAGCTACGAACCAGAGAGTGTGAAGCAAGTGGTCGTTGAAAAAACACTGATAAGGCCGACACCTGGCCTTTGATAGTACTCAAGGCCAGCTTAGTTTCTAATCCCATTGGTAGAAATTCATGGATCCTACCTATGACATATTTCCTGGGGTGCCAACCCTTGGATTCACACCAGGAGACATATGCCTTCCAGACTCTATAATATACGACTCTGGAGACTGGCTTCCTAGCATTAACCAAAGTAGAAACTACTGAACCTGACAGCCCATGGTCTTTCAGAATGTGGGTCTCAATAGCCAAACCGTTAAATTTAGTGTTTGTAAGGTAGGATGGAATACTGGACCTTGCGAGAGTAGGTCTGGCCGTAGTGGTAGGGTCCATGGTTCCCCTACCGCCATCTTTATGATCTCTGCATACCAAGATCTCCTGGGCCACAAGAATCACCTCCTTCCCTCCCTGCTTGATCCTGCGAAGAAGGCGTGGAAGCAGCAGAACAGGAGGGAACGCACAGATCAGTGAAAACTGATCCCGCAGAAAAACCAAGGCATCTGTTCCACGTACCAGCGGATCCTTTGTCCTTGACACAAAGTTGTAGATCTTTTTGTTGAACCTGGACGCAAACAGACCATGTCCGGAATTCCCCATCTTTGACATATTGACAGAAAAATGTCGGGGTGAAGAGACAATTCTCCCAGTAACAACTGTTGGTGACTCAAGTAGTCCACCTGCCAATTCTCTGGAATGAAGACTGCCGATAGGCAAGGAATGTTGTCTTCTGCCCAAGATAGGATATGATTCACTTCATTCTGGGCCGCACGACTTCTCGTGCCCCCTTGGTGATTGATATAGGCCACTGTTGTCGTACTGTCGGATTGGATCCTGACAGGACAATTCCGTAATCTGAATGTCCAGGCCTTCAGGGCCAGGCGTGCTGCCCGAATCTCTAGAATATTGATGGGCAAGGTCATTTCTGTTGGACTATTTTCTCTGGACAGACTGCTCCCCAGCCCAGAAGGCTGGCATCTGTAGTTACCACCTTCCAGGTAACTGGTAGGAAGGATTTTTCCTTTTTGAAGATTCTTGGATATCAACCACCAACTGAGGCTTTGACGCACTTTGGGGGATAAATGCATTGGGAAGTCCAGAGCTTGGACCTTCTTGTTCCAAGTTGACAGGATACTGTTTTGCAGCAGTCTCGAATAAAAAATTGCGCATAAGGAACGGCCTCTAATTAAGCCACCATCTTTCCCAACAATCTCATGCAAAGTCGAACAGAAGGATTCTTCTTTGCTTTGACCACCTGAATCAGTTCCATTATGGAACTGATCTTTGCCTGGGGCAAGAACACCCTCTTCTGAGTTGTATCTATGATCAGCCCCAAGTACTGCAATCTCCTTGATGGTTTTAAGAAGGATTTCTCTAGGTTGAGTATCCAACCTAGGTATTCCAGGTAGCTGACTGTGGTGGCCAAACTTGGGTTTAAGTGGGCTACCGAGTGATCTGTCAAGAGTAGATCGTCTAAATAAGCTAGAATTGTTATGCCCTAAGCCCTTAATCTGGCTAAAGGGGGAGCCAGAACCTTTGTAAACACTCGAGGTGCAGTAGCTAGACCGAAAGGCAGAGCTACAAACTGAAAATGAAAATTTTCTATCTCGAAGCGTAGATATTTCTGGTGAGCAGTAAAGACAGGTACATGGAGATAAGCATCCTTGATGTCGATCGACACTAGCAGTTCTTCACCTTGTAGAATGGAGACCACTGATCGGATTGACTCCATGCGAAAAGAGCGGACCGGTTTAGATCTTTGAGATCTAAAATGGGTCTGATATGCCCGTTTGGTTTGGTACCGTGAAAAGGTTTGAATAAAACCCTAACCCTCGCTCTTCCATGGGGACCACCGATATCACTTTTTGAGACAAGAGATGATCCAAAGCCAGAAAGAGAGACTTTTTTTTTTCTGGATCCCTGGGAACGTTTGATCTGAGAAAACGAGATGGGAACTCTCGGAACTCTAGTTTGTAACCTAGAGAAATTGAGGAAGCCACCCATTTGTCTCGGCACTGTTCCTGCCAGACCCTTGAGAACTGCAGAAGTATAGTTTGGCTATACGGTATTATACTATTGGAGTCCCCTCCTTTTGATTATTCCCTATGTGGAGCCCATCTATCAGAGGGAGCGCTGCCTCCCCATAGACGCACCAGAAACGCCAGCATCGATCGGAATAGAAAGGTTACAACACCCAACGGATTCATACAGGCACTTTTATTGTGTCATCAAGCCCATCTATCGGAGGGAGTGCTGCCTCCCCATAGACGCACCAGAACGCCAGTATCGATCGGAATAGAAAGGTTACAACACCCAACGGATCCATACAGGCACTTTTATTGTGTCGTCAAGGTGAGAGTTCTGGGAGCCCCGAGTGAGTATCCAACACCACGAAAGTCACCAGATCTCCTATCAACGCACTTACACTTTTATAGTCACATTTTTATCTATGTATTAGTCACCTCACTTGATGTACCAGCACTGAAGTCACTTTAGATGTATATATGCACTTTTATACATAGAGATATTTTTTGTGGATCTATTTATTGTTTGATAACAGAGTGATTTCATATTTATTGTTCACTATTTATTCTTTTAGAGGTTTTGCGCGGAATCACAGACACAATTTATTTTTATTGTGCAATTTGTAGATTTTAGGTAGTGGAGTGGTGTTCACTATTTGATTTTGCAGCAATACACAGTATATTATATTTTTTATCACTTTAGTAGCACAGAAGTCCATCGTAAGATACCTCTCTTTAATAAGATATCCTTTTATAACACCAATGTTTATCCTAAGTGGGTTATGTGAGTTTACTCAACTCTGTTACCCATTTTATGACCGTCATCACAACATACCCTGGGGATTCTAAAATTAACTTGTTAGGAAGGAAAGTACCTGGGAACACTCATTGCTGAGCAGTATCTGAAGAATTGCACCTCAGGGTATCACAAGTTAAAAAACTACACTATATTTTCAAAAGTATTGGGACATCTGCCTTTACACGCACATGAACTTTAATGGCAAACCAGTCTTAATCAGTAGGGTTCAATATTGAGTTGGCCCACCCTCTGCAGTTAGAACAGCTTCAACTCTTCTAGGAAGGTTGTCCACAAGGTTTAGGAGGGTGTCTATGGGAATGTTTGACCATTCTTCCAGAAACACATTTGTGAGATCAGGCACTGATGTTGGACGAGAAGGCCTGGCTCGCAGTCTCCGCTCTAATTCTTCCCAAAGGTGTTCTAATCAGGTTGAGGTCAGGACTCAACCTGTGCAGGCCAGTCAAGTTCCTCCATCCCAAACTCACTCATCCTTGTCTTTATGGACCTTGCTTTGTGCACTGGTGCGCATTCATGTTGGAAGAGGAAACGGCCATCCCCAAACTGTTCCCACAAAGTTGGGAGCATAAAATTGTCCAAAATGTCTTGGTATGCTGACGCCTTAAGAGTTCCCTTCACTGGAACTAAGGGACCAAGCCCAACCTCTGAACAAAAAACACACCCTGATAGAACACCTTTGGGATCAATTAGAGCAGGGACTGCGAGACTGGCCTTCTCGTCCACATCAGTACCTCACCTCACAAATGCGCTTCTGGAAGAATGGTCAAACATTCCCATAGACACACTTCTAAACCTTGTGGACAGCCTTCCCAGAACAGTTGAAGCTGTTATAGCTGCAAAGGGTGGGCCAACTCAATATTGAACCTTATGGACTAAGACTGGGATGACATTAAAGCTCATGTTCGTGTAAAGCAGGGATATGCAATTAGCGGACCTTCAGCTGTTGCAGAACCACAAGACCCATGAGGCATAGCAAGACTGACAGCCACAAGCATGACACCCAGAGGCATGATGGGACTTGTAGTTTTGCAACAGCTGGAGGTCCGCTAATTGCATATCCCTGGTGTAAAAGGTGTCCCAATAGTGTTGGAAATAGTGTATAGCTATGTTCTGGGTCCACAATAACTATCATTGTAACACTGATCAAGCATGACATTAAGTCATTTGACCTAAGCTCATGGTCACTTATGCATTTGAATAAAGTGCAAAAATAGGAGGAAAAAAAAAAAACACCATAGTGAAGACTTAATGTTCAGATGTAGTATCCTATCTTGGCTAAATAACATTCAATGTTGAAGACCTGAAAAAATGGGAAACGGGTGGCTTTTTTCACCTCAGAGACCCACGGAGGCCAGACTTTTGACTACAGATTGACCCTGACTATTCTGAACCTTGTCTGCCTTGTAGCTGGACTGTCATTGAACTGTTCTGCCTGTCTGCCAACCGCAAAAACCTGTTTGCTTTTCTCAGTTTACGCCTGCCCCGACGTGGTGGCACTATTGCGTTGTGGGGGCAATCGAGTACTGGCAGGCCTGCTTGCCTTATGGGAAAGGGGGCTGCTAAAGGTGAAGAACACAAGCCAGCTATAGTGTCTAATCACCTGCGTTAGGGGTAAGCGTGACAGGTATCCTCCATGCATATAGATAATTACAAACTATATTCAGAATCAATATCTTTAATATATTACCACCCACTGATAACATTTTTACAATAAAATGAACCATCACTAAAAAATCCTTTTGCCCAACTGCAGGGGCATTGCTAGGTGGCAAAAAGACCAGGGGCTTCAGCCCGAAGTCCGTGCCCGCCGGCACCGGGGGCAGGGGGGGATTGATGTGACCTACCTGACGCGCACTGACCCACACTGACCTACCTGACCAACACTGACCTACCGATCAGACTTCAGGTGGCGTGACCTCCTCCTGCAGCTCTGCCGTAGTGTGCGGTGCGCCCATCACAGTAGAGTAGACAGCAGGCACTCCAGGCAGCCAGAGCCATGACAGGACAGGAGAGGAGAGCCGAGCGGGGGATCTTCTCACAGTGACGCAGCAGCCGCATTGTAATTCCTGCCTTCTGGAGCACCTATGATGGACGTCACACGTCCCGCATCCCCGGCATTGGACCAGTGGGACGTCCATCATAGGCGCTGCAGGCTCCAGAAGGCGGGACCTGCTAGGTCTAGTAACTAATAACAGAATTGTGCATGCCCGAGACCGGGGCTTTTTGGGGACCCCCTCGGGGCTCCAGCCCCCCTCAGCCCCCCCCCCCTCCGAACACCACTGCCCCACTGTATTCCTCACCTCTCCTTGATCTAAAAAGACAGACTTTTAAAGATTTTGTGTACCTGTGTTTATTTATTCTCGGTTCTGTCCGCCCCCTGCCGCCATTTTTATGTAGCCTATAACGATGTCACCCTACTTCTGCAGCCTTCTGGGATATCTACATCAGGTATCCCAGGATGAATGCAACTGAAGAATCACAGTGCTGGATGAGGAAGGACCTGGTGCCCCACCCCAAGACCATAAAAAGGCAGCTGGCTCCCTATGAAGAAAGAGGATGGTGGCGCAGAACCTGGTGTGTAGCAGCGAAGCACAAGAGATCAATGCTAGATTTGTTGGGCATTCAAGCATGTTTATTTAGGAAAACCCAACATTAAAAGTGAGAGGGGATGGGAAGAAAAATGAAAGGTTTGAGTGCCTCCAAGTTTAACTCTAACATGAATATCTAATCAACAATAAAAAGTACCTTTAAAGCCTATGTATGACTTTTAGGTTTCTTGAAAATCTTTATTACTTTCTGGAATGCATTACATCAAAAAGATGTATACACAATGTGACAAGAGGAAAGGTCTGATGTCACCAGTGACACACCTCCATCCCTAATCATAGCAAAATATACAAAGAATCGCCCTGGCAGTGAGGTGAGCAGTGGGCCAAAATAACAGTAAATACAGTAATATAATTTATTCAAAGAGTAATATACATACATGCATGGTGTAAACAGTAGCGTAGCCAATAAAATATTGCACATGATAAAAGTAGCATAGGTACACATGGATATCATACAGTAGGTACAGGCATCAAGTAACCCGAGTCCAACCCCAAGTCGGGTTACTTGATGCCTGTGCCTACTGTATGATATTCATATGTACCTATGCTACTTTTATCATGTGCATTATTTTATTGGCTACGCTACTGTTTACACCATGCATGTACGTATATTACTCTTTGAATAAATGATATTACTGTATTTACTGTTGATATTTTGGCCCACTGTGCTCACCTCAAAGTACCAGGGCGATTCTTTGTATATTATACATAATGTGACCGACCACCAAACTGCAATTGCCGAGACTGTACATAATGGCAATCTGCTCTCTTGATTACATATGTCAAGCAGAATGTCAGCCGATAAAAAGGAAATGCATCCTTGGGTGACAACTGGAAGTCTCACATGACTGTCTATCCAGGTCAATAATAGGTGGGGATCCAGCTCTTGGCTTTGACTGTGAGAAATTGCAGAGCTTGCAAGGACATGGCCCGGAGCTCAATCTGACCCAATGTTCACAGATAGCATCACTACATCTGTAGTTTCTCAGCACATAACCCTCTGAGTTTAACTACACTTCTGCCTTAATCTGCAGATTTGCTGATAATAGCTTTTATATCCTGCCCTGGAGGCAATTAGGCAGTATGAAAATGAATCAGAAGCCAGCTTTCCTAGCAATATTTGGGTCTTAAAATGTAGATCCAACAAGAAAATAAAAGAGTTTGCTATATTTAGAAATGAACAAACAAGGTTTTTCAATGTGTCTGATGTGGACGTTGGATCATATATCAGCAATGCTCCAAAAAGTTTCTTAAAGTGATTGTAAACCTTGGACATGAAATATGAACACATCATATGCCTCCTCTATAGTGTGTACTTGTCTCCATTAAGGGCACTAAGTGTCATTTCTGTCTGCTGCTTCTCTCCTCTGCTATCAGCATGAATCACGTCTGACAGGTTTTCCTGACACCAAGACAAGAGAAAAATGGTGGCAGGGGAAGGAGCTCCAACAGATTGACAGCCTCAGTTCTGTTCCAGGGTGCTGTGTGGCGGGTGTGTCCCTTCCCTCCAATCAGCTCTCAGAGCTCTCCTCACTAAGCTCTGCAGAGTGTAACTTAAGGTCTCTGCCTCCCTTTTTCAGAACTCTCAGGCTGGGTTCACACTGATGCAAATTGGATGTAGGATTCCCCGCATCCGACAGGAGAGTGTGACCAGCTCTCAATGAACCCAGTTCACACAGCTCAGGGGAGGCCGCGGTCCTGTACGGGGTCCTGTACGTCTTTGGCTCTGTTACAGGTGCGAATTCAGGCAAAAATTCGGACCTGATTCACACCTGAATCGGTAAACAGGGATGCACCGGAGCACCTGCTGTGACCCATAGCCGCATCAGTGTGAACCCAGTCTCAAACAAGCTTTAAAGTTCAGAACTTTGAACGGATGTAGAGAAAAATGGGCTGTAGATAGGTACAACTTAGGTAGGAGGATTTGTTTCATCTCTGTATCACCTGTGGCCAGTCACTTCACTGGGCATATTTAAAGGTTTACAACCACTTTAACCCAACTTTATTGTAAAGTCACCACTAGAAGCAATGATAAAGCAAACCGGGGACAAAGCCAAAAAAAACTGCTTCTACTGGGGGGCTGTCACCCGGGGACACAGCACTCAACATGCTCTTGATTGCAAGGGGTCTGCTAAGTGGCACTATTCCTAGTGATCAACCTGGAGCATAATCCCCTTTTTTACCACTGCAGTTGTCTTGGGTCAAATACTGTTTCTGAACCCCCGGGTCGTACCTACTATATGCCATATATTGGCTATTGCACTTTTCCAGTGCCTCCTGTGTTCGCCGTGGGGGGATTACCCTAATTTGGGTGCCTCACATATTGCTGCCCGTGACCCCCGATTGGGTTTTCATCGATGTAGAAGGTTAATCCCTCCTGAAAAAGCGAATTTATTCGCAAAACGTGTAGAGGACCTACATCTCCGGAGGCTCCACTAAATTGTGGGGTTCCCACTGTTTAAAGTCTGTATCATCTTGCTTCTGTACGCAACTATGATTTTATATGCGATTTGTATCAATGTGTACTAAGCTGTTTTTCTACAATACAATATAAATTTTATATTGTATTGTCCAATTTCTGAGTACTGAGATAGTCCATACAAATTTCCTTGTCATGGGGCATTTTTTGGAGTAGCCCCTGACATACCCCCCCATACCTCATCACTAGTACAGATTGGTCTAAATCCGAGACCTCTATTTTACTTAATGTGGACATTAACACTCTCCAGAAGCCAAGTAAGGATAGTGGCACACCTGCAAACCTGTCGCAAGTATGAATTCACGAGTGACAGAAGGGCTAGAATATACAAGAAAAACACTCATCTACTTTCTATGTGTCACTTTCCCATTGACGCCAAAAAGCTAGAAATTGTAAATTGCTGGCCAGAGAGTGACACTTTGCTTATCCAGTCGGTGAAGGAATGACACATGCAAGCAAGCATTTCACCTTCTTGTTGTGTCTTCCATAATGATCCTGCCACTGTCGCCAGTTGCAAGATCACAATTTCGACACTAGCCTAATGACTGCTCAACAAAGATGAACACTGGCACACACTGCCATGGAACAAACAGTTTGCAGTGCGGTCAGATTATAGAGCTGCCTCTGGCTAGCATAAGGTGGTCTTTAATTTCACATCTAGTATTTTATGGAAGTTTTATACAAGGGTTCCAGCTTGAATGTGGAAATTCTGTAAGGAAGAGTAAAGTGCGCAGACATTTTTGAGTTGCTAAACCACATTTGTGTACATTGTTATTTATACACACGGTGAGAAGTGAAAAGCTTTGCACTGACATAATGAGGTCATAAATTGTACTATAAATGTCAGCCACTTGTCACCATTAGCCTTTTCCTGTAAAAACGCCATGTCTACACAATGCAATGGAAATTAACTGAAATTACATTCTCTAAACTCAACTTATTTAATTGATGTGTCTAAAAACGTAAAAATGCTGCAAAGAGACTGTACTACTTTTCCAGATGTATTAATACAGATCAGAGCTGCATACCAAAAGAGGGCCACACAAGGGATAGGCGTTTAGTGAAAAACACAATGATTTTTGCTTAGTGAACTGAAGCGCATTTATATTGTCCTTTTATTCAAGAAAACCTAGAGCGGTGGGTGTGTGGGCACTGGGCCTCAAGGACTGGCGTTGTGCAGCTTAGCTATACATGGCATTTCAGCAGCTGCACTATGTGTACATTATGAACTGTTGGACTTCCTTCCTCTCTTTAGAAAAACTAGGAAACCAAAAACTGGAACTGTGAATAATTGTGATATGTATGCAAGGTTTCTGCTTGCATTTAAAGGTTTGTTCTAAGGCCCCATTCACACCTGAGCGTAGCATTTTAAGGCAGAAAGTCCTGCAATTTTGCTGCATTTTTGCCGCGATTTTGTACAGGTCACAAATGTAAAAAGCAGAAAAACACCCAAATCTGCCTAAAAAAAAAAAAAGTTCCAGAACTTGGAGCTTCAGGCCTTTTGAAGCTTCTGGCTTCAGGCATTTTGGAGTGGAGATGTGAACCATCTCCATAGAGAATAACAGATTTTTTTTTTTCCCCTCCAGCGTTTTGTAGCGTCTGGCTTCAAGCTACAAAATGCTCAGGTGTGAATGGGGCCAAAGGCTTCATGTACACTAGTCTACTCTGGCAGCACCTAACCTTGAGTCTAGGAGCTTTTGGCGTTTTGTTTTTTTTTTTGCCAAAATGTACACATAGGCTTTTAGCAGAGTTTAGGAGCTGCAGCGTTCAGTTGAGCTTCAACCTCCCTCTCCCGAACGTGGAACTATTGCATTCAAGATAGGAATGTTTTGACCCCCAGCCACGGGAAACGTAAAACATGGCAAAACCGCACAGCATTTTTGTTCTTTCCCGCGGTCAATGTAGGCCAGTGTACATGAAGCCTAAGCACACAAACTATTTTAATTGCCCCTTATTTAGATGGCTCAACAACTATGAATTACAGTGAAGCCCTCCATAGACAGATCGAAATTTGGCCAGTTCAATAGAAACCGTCTGAATTTTGATCCACCTATGTTGGGTTTTTTTGCATGATCACTGCCAGCGGCTATGGCCGCTAGCAGTGAATATTGTGTTCTGACAGCAGGGAAACCTCCCGCTGTGCTATTGTATTTTGACTGTGTTTATGAGGAATCAAGCAATTTTCTTTCCTTCAACCAGTGGTAGAAAATTGCACAATCTATGGCTAGCCTAAGGCCAGCCATAGATGGAGCAAATGTCTTTCCTACAACCACGGGTTGTTGCTAATGGCTAGCGCAAATCGCATGTAAAATCAGGCAGGTTGGTTGTACCCAAGTTGATTGATCCATCAGTTTGCGTAAATTCAGCCAGCCCAATCTCGCAGGCACAGCACTCACTAATGGGTGTTGTAGTGATTTTTGTTCTGCTGCCACGCATTGGCCACCTGTTCTAAATGAATGGGTTGTTTGAACTCATTCACCACACTTTAAGGTATTCATGATGTGGAGGAAACCAACACTGTCCTCCTTCTGAAAATACTGTCACTGGTTTCAATACTCATGCATACTTGTTCCAAGTCAGTGAAAGTATTTAAGGTACTGGATGAGCAATACAACCAGGAATCTAGGAACTGCACAAGGAGAGGTTAGCAATGGCAGATTCCTTATTTTCTCATAACATGTTAAATTTAAGTCTGACTCTTTGGCTTGCGAGTCAGGGTCAAAGTTCACATCGAGTCTCACAGCTGCTGCTCTGTACATTGCTTAGCAGCACAAACTGTGCCTGTCTCTGCAAGTGGGTATGACCGTGTCAAATTCCAGACATTCGTAAAGCGACCCTGTCACTTGTAAGCCAATGACAGCCTATAAAAAACAAAAAAAGAGCATGTATACTTGCCTTTCTGGCAGTCAGTTGTCATACTCTGGTTCTTTGTTGCTACAGTTATTCAACACTTCCTGGTGTATCTAATGCCGTCTTCCCCCAACCCACGCTGTGGTTCCTTCCACCAGTTTGTACGTCCTGTGTGGATAGGCAAGCTGGCCAGAGGACATTTACAGTGCAGTGGGGGAAAAAGGTATTTGACACTCCTAGAAATTCTGTGCACCAACCAGGGAGCAGCAAAGCACCAGGGTACCTTCTTTTAGAGGCTGTGCCTACAAGTGACCCTGGGGTGACAGGGTTTACCTGGCCATACTACGATTGAAATTCAGCCAGTCCCTGCTGAAGCTGCAGAAACTATCAGCACATGGCCATCACCACTCAACATAAGTTGATTGTTTGAATGGACATGTTCTTCAATCACCAGCTGCACCTAGTGATCAGGGGATTCTGACAGCGACAGGTGCCAGGGTTTCTCCATCCACCTTGTGTATGACCAGCTTCACCTTAGAAGTAATGCAAACAACAGGGCTCTCTACAAGGCTCATTTCATACTGTTGTACACATTCAGAAGCTGGGAGAATGTTGGAGGTCAGGCAGGTGACAATGCAGCAGCAGTCAGTCTTCAATGGCCTCTGACTCCATACTTAAGTGGAAGTAAACTATGGTTTTCAGCCAAGGAAGCTGCCATCTTGGCCTCCATTTAATCTTCAACTGCCATGATGCAGCACATGTGATCAGTTATGACACCAGCCATTGGATGGTTTGACACTTGGTTGAGAGCACAACCAAACGTGACAGTTACAATTCCAGCAGCTGCGGAAAATTTAAAGTTTTTCCAAAACTGTTAAATTAATGGGGTTACGCTTTAAAGGGTTAGCTCACCTGAAAAAACTGCCTATGCAGACGAGGGAGGTCTGTAGATGAAAACAAGCTGTGCAGCTTTGACCAAAATTGAATAATGCCCTTGCTATAGGTGTAGGCCATTTACATACCTCATGATGACTGACCTGAAAACTCCCAGGATGTCATTAGACGAGGCCCAGCTATTACTGTTCACCTTGATCATTACAGATGGTTCATATGATGGTGGAGGTGAACAGTAATAGCTGGGCCTTGCTTCGCAACGTCTTAGCAATGCCCGGGGAGTTTTCAGGTCAGGCTTCATGAGGTATGTAAACTGCCTACACCTATAGCAAGGGCATTCAAACTGCACGTGATCAGCTGTCAGCCAATGACAGCTGATCACATGATGTAAACAGAAGATCGGTAATCTTTTTTTTTTTTTTTTTTCCTTCTCACACTGACAGCGTGAGGAGAAAAAAAAAAGCCGATTACCGGCTTCTGTTAAAGGGACATCGGTCCCGAAGAGGAAGAGGCGAAGCCGCCTCATATGTGCCCGTCAGTACTGCCTGCCAGTGCCACGAATCAGTGCCCACAGTGCCCACCAGTACATAAGTGCCAGCAATCAGTGCCACCTATCAATGCCCATGAGTGCCACCTATCAATGCCCACCAATGGTGCCAACAAGTGCCTCATCAGTGCCACCTAGCAGCACCGCCTATTAGTGCCGATCAGTGCCCATCACTGCCACCCATCAGATCCACCTCTTAGTGCCCCTAAGTGCCACCTATCAATGCCCTTCAGTGCCGCCCATCAGTGCCACCCATCAGTGCCCAATGACACCTATCAGTGCCCACCAGTGTCACATCATCAGTGCCCACCAGTGCCGCCTTATCAGTGCCCATCAATGCAGCCTATCGGTGCCCATCAGTGCAGCCTATCGGTGTAGCCTCATTAGCGCACATCAATGAAGGAGAAAAATTACCTGTTTGCAAAATTTATTAACAAAATATAAAACAGCTTTGTATTTTTTTTTTTTTTTTTAATTTGGTCTTTTTTAATTTGTTTAACAAAAAATAAAAAACCCAGAGGTGATCAAATACCACCAAAAGAAAGCTCTATTTGTGGGGGAAAAATGATAAAAATTTCATTTGGGTACAGTGTTGTATGGCCGCGCAATTGTTATTCAAAGAGTGACAGCGCTAAAAGCTGAAAATTGGTCTGGGCAGGAGGGGGGTTTAGGTGCCCAGTAAGCAAGTGGTTAAGTTGACCTGTCAGGCTCATACAAGGTATGTACAGCTACACATAGGGAAAATGTAAATCCATCATGAGTAAGCCTGCACAATTATAAGAAGCCTCAAGTCTGATTTTGTTTCATCTTGGCACATAACAGAAAACATTACTTTTTATAACACATCAAAAAGTATAAACCGTGTGACCTCTAAATCAATGTACGGGTAGCTGAACAAGACATTTGAACCTCCAGTCAATTTTCTCCAATCTCCGAACTTTAATTCAATTCTCTTTCTGCAAACTTGATTGGAACATGGAACAATTTAACATTTCAGTACAGAATGTGATAGATGAAGGTCTAGAATCTAAAACGGTATCAGCGGTGCATAAAAGAGGAGAAAATTTCATCAGGCGTGTGCAGAAAATTCTGACCGCCTAGATGGGTTTTGATTAATCCAAACTAAAAATAGTCTGTCGCAGAACTGAACTCCCAGCCTGTTCCTGCATCCCACCATGTTCTGCTATATTAAGGGACGCACATTTGTGTTTTCTCTGCCCCGGCAGACACCGCTCACAGAATTCTTGTCTCCAACACGTTCTTACCAGCCTGGCAGCTGCCTTTCTATGACCAACAAGTGTGACTCCAACAACACAAACTGTTCCCTTCTGCAGACCTCAGAGCCGGATTTACATCAACAGTGCCTAGAAGCACACAGCTATTGGCCTTAAAGCGGACCTTCAGTCATTTTTTTCAACTTTCCATCTATTAAATCTTCTGCCCTTGTTGTTTTAACTTTGGCTAGTAAAACATTTTTTTCTGCCAGTAAATACCTTATACAGCCCACTACCTGTTTCTTGTCTGGTAAAATATGACATCATACACAGCTCTCTCTCGCATGAGAGTTTGCCAGGAAGGGAGGAGGGGGTGAGTCATAAGAGAGCTAATGAGAGCTGCAGAGCTGGAGGTGTGTGTCTGTAAATCCCAGGAAATGAACAGGCAGCAGCTTCAGCTGCCCACAGTTAAAATGGATGCAGCCACTCAGTGGAGGGAGATTTCTGCAGCATATTTGGCAAGTACAGAATCACAGTATATATAAAATAATATGCAAAGTGGTTGGAGGGAAGCTTCAGAATGGCAAAGATGTTTTTATTACAAATTATGTAAGCAGACTGCAGTTCCACTTTAAGGGCCCTTTCACACGGGTTGTCCGATTAGGTCTGCCTGTCCGTTTTGCAGGTGGACCATCTGATCCAATCTTGTCCGCCAAAAACAGAGGGATGATGGTCCTTTTTTCCATCCTTCCAGCGGATCGGATGGAAACGGACAGGGGGTCTGTTTCCTTCCGATTGCCCCATAGAGGAGAGCAGAACTGTGTCCATGTCCGCTCTGCACAGTGGAACAGACACGGACCTGTCATCTGTCTGCTCAGCGGATCGATCCCCCACTGAGCAAGTGCATTCCGGTAAGAGGAGGCGCCCGTGTGAAAGGGCCCTAAGGTCTTATTCGCACAGGTGGGAGGGTCACACATGGTAAAAAAAAAAAAAAAAAGAAGACCGGATTTTTGCACCCAGAAGTCACAGGCGTTGTGTACAACTGCCAGTACAATATAGTAAGCTGCAGTGCGGCTGTACACGGGTAACTGCTTACCTGAAGGTTTACATGTGTACAGGGATGGATGTGTGCTACTGGAAGCAGATAGTTTGCATCCTAGGTAGTTCATCCATCCCTGTATGTATGTAATGCTCTGATATGTGGTTACCAGTGCTGTCTGTCATCGAACTGTACAGGCGGCTGTATGCAACATCTGTGCCTACTAAATGCAGAAATACAATTGTTTTTTATGGTGCATAGCCCCCTGCACCTGTGTGAATGAGTCCTTAATGCAACACTGCTATGCCTGGATTGGGTTTTTTTTTTTTTTACATTTTGTTTTGCTAGTTCTAATATTGTGTTCTGTAGCTATAAAAAGAAAAGCCGCCTCTCTGTGTGCAGCCTGCAGGCACATGCCTATAGTGTCCTACAATGAATCCAGTTCTTGCCTGGGCTACTAAAATCTTTACCTGTTGCCAGCAGAGATGGCAGCTATTCAGTGGGCTGAACCAATCTATACACTGGCTACAGATTCAAGGTGCAATATGGCTCTCTACAGAGTTTAATGTATAACTAAAGCCAAAACTTTTTTTTACATTTGGATAGAGTGGAGAGAGATTAGCACATATATCAGGTTTTTACTACTGTCTGTGCCCCCATTAGCGAGATTCACCCCATTTATCATGTTTACCATTATCGCCACCAGACTTTATATCGGGTTTCCCCAATTGTGAGGTCTTGGATGTCTGGGTTCAGTCTGACTTTACAGAGGAATGGCTCAAGGTATAGGGCAAATAAAAGGGGCGACAGTGGGAAGCCCTGTCTAGTACCGTTCGTGATTGGGAAGGGGTCTGAGAGGAGTCCGTTGGCCTTAACCTGCACTATAGGGGTTGAGTAGATTTGGGCGATCCACCTAAATATGGTATCCCCTAGTCCGACCCGACTAAGAACTGCAAAGAAACACAGCGGGCGTGGACGTTCGATTAGCGATGTGCATCAGGTACAGGACTTTAGTTGTACTGTCCCTAGCTTCCCTAGTGGGAATAAATCCCACTTGATCTAAGTGGACCAGGTCTTGGAGAGGTCTGTTGAGGTGGGTCACTAGGATCTCGGTGAAAAAGATCCGTGTTTAGGAGGGAGATGGGTCTATAGATGCTACATAGTGTTGGGTCTTTGCCTTCTTTCGGGATGACAGATATATGTGCCCTCAGGGTATCGCTAGGGAAGGCTGCCTCCGTGCCCAGATCATTGAAAAACTGTACCATGCGGGAGACTTGGTATCGGGTTCAAGGTCTTATAGTATTGAAGGGTAAGGCCATTAGGGGCCCGGGGCTTCACCTGGCTTGGTCGAGCTAAGAGCCTGTGCAAGCTCTCTGGAGTTATCGGGGCGTCTAATTCATCTCTACTGCCTGGATGTCTCGGCGGCGAGTATCTTCCAGTCGGAGGATCAGAGCCTCAATGTCCGTCCTGGTGGGGAGGGCTTGTAGTAGCGACCGAATGTCCTGGTCAAGTTGGCTTGCGCCCTACAGTTGTGATGAGGAAGCCATCTCGGGCCGAAAGGCTGCCGGCGTCTCTGGGAAACAGTCCAAAGTGTTAGAGGGGCTGGGAGACGGTGACCGCGAGCCTGGGGCCTCCTGGGGAGAGCCATGTGGAGCCGGCACTCTAGCGCCTGGGGAGAGTCCCTGAACCTGAGAAAAGTAGTGTTGTATGTCACCTTTAGACGTGTTGGAGCGGGTCACCCGTGTCGAGGCTCTCGGTCTATGTCGTTTTGCCGATAGCATTTCAATGGAATCAAGTTGATCTACCCGGGAAGGGCAGGGTGAGGCCAGGAGCTCTCAAAATGTGCGACTTCACTCGGCCACGTCTAGACCACGCCCCGCGTTTTAATACATTTTAACATTAAGGCTAGTTTCACACTGCTAGGACCCCAATTGTTGTGCGATTTTCAGTGAGACTTTAATGGGACTCTAAGTCGCATTGAACTCACATCAAAGTAGTGCAGGAACCTTTTTGAATCGCATTGATTGGAACGGCTGCAATTGAAATAAATGTGCTTTGACTTGTCATTTGGCTTCACCCCAAGCTGTGTGACAAGTCGCAGTACCATGAACCAGGGCTAATTCTAAAACATATTTGGAAAAATTTAGTTACTTTATTGAATTTGTAACCTGCTTCATATCCAAGCTTTCTTGCATATGTTACAATTTCACATGAAGGATCCGGAAAAACTGAGCTCAGACTCTAATATAAGGTCATTCTTGATCAAAATCTATAAAGGACTGAATTCATAAGCAAAAAAGCATTTCTGTGCATCATTTATTCATTTTTACCAAAGTAATCTAAAAAGGTCTTATCTAGCTTTAACCTCTATATTTATGTATAGGATATCCTGGGTAATATAGATGGCGTGCTGCCTCCCCTATAATCCGAGCAGATGCTATGAGGAGACAGCAGGTGCTTCATAGCCAGGATCAGAGAAGCAGAACAAGATAAAGGATTGAAGATCACAGACACCAGTGTTACATAATGTCAAGGTCAAAAAGAGAAATAGGTGCTTAATCCTCTTATGTGTTCGGGTGTCTCCAACCTGAGCATCCCTCTAACTGTACAACAGAGGTAGGATTTACCATCCCAAACTATAGACAGGACAGTAATAAAAGGTTCCCCTATCTGCTTCATCCCCATGGCAATAAATGTGTACATGAGAAGACGCATTCAGTGAAAGGTCGATATCAGATTCCCCTTCTACATTTTAAGTGTGGATCCTGGCTGAAATGACCCATACATTATTCAGTGCTGAAAACCAAACCGGCTTTGATTTTTCAATGCAAACAAGTTGTGTGGCTTTGAAGAACAGAATTCTCCTCCAAACTTAGGGCCAGTTCACACCAGATGCAGTTCTGTGCCCTTTTTTTCTGCCCTAAAAATGCATGCACAGTGTTTTCCATGTATTTTCCATGTATTCCATACAGAAGCTGACCGGAAACTGGTTGCATAGTGTAAACTAGAGCCATTGGAATACATGGAAAACACTGTGTATGCATTTTGTGCAAAAACAAAAGCGCACAGAACTGCATCTGGTGTGAACTGGCCCTTAATCACACCTGCTCTTTGCCCCTGCAGGTACAGCATTCACTGGTGCACAGTACAAATTGTTCTATGTTCACATGCTCCCTATAAAATATATATACTGTTAGGCTTTGAGGACATGTGACTGTCTGCATCCAAGGGCATAGGTCGGTACATGCGTACACAGGTTAAGGCGAGTACTGGCGTACACACGCATGTAGACATTGATTTCTATGGGTGGCTATACGCAAAAACTCTGGCTCCCAATCTGAAAAATTTGCCCAAATTTGATGTCAAACGCCCCTTTTACACGGGGCTGACTACATTTTGATCAGCAGGGGAGCTGACTGCTACCCTGCTGATCAGAGCAGAGAGGGCAGATGACAGGTCCATGTCCAATGAGTTTTGGCAGAGCAGACACAGACAACGCCCGCTCTGTTCTATGGGCATCTGGAAGTAAACAAACTCTGCTGTCTATTTATACCCGATTGCCCTTCGATCCAATCTGCCTAGACAAAGGGGAACAGATGCCCTTCCATTTTTTTTTTCTTTTTTAGCGGACCGAAAGTAGGCGGGTCAGTTTACACCTGCTGGTCCATAGGGGTGAATAGACTGTACGATCAGGTCCACCTGAAAAGTTGACAGGCAGACCTGATTGGACTCTTTATGTGAATGAGGCCAAAGAGTTCCAGGTGCCCATGTGCATGAGGCCAGCAGTCTGCAGTACAGCATATAAGATGTGGTGGCCACATAGTGACAACTACATACTATTTCATTCAATGGGAACTGTATCAACTGCACACACATTTTGGTACATGTAGCATGGGGACAACTTGAATGGTACCATTAAGGCTTCTTGCACATAGGTTCATTTACCCATGCAGTATAAATACAGTGTGTATTTCTTATGCCTGGGATGTCCTGGAGCTGCATACACCTGCCCATAGACATGAATGGGTAAGGGAGGTTGAGCGCAGCTATGCGCCGCTATTCGTGTAAAGTAGTGCATGTGCACAGACGTAATGTTTGGAATGCACCCTACCTGCATTTAAAATTCCAGAGCAATATTCCAAACACACATGTTCCTGAAAGTGGCTAAAGAGTAGATGGGTGCTGTAATGACCACCAGCTGCAAACCAGAAGGACTCAAAGCAAGAAATCTGTCACCGGCACACCAGAGAACTCCACTGAAAACTCCAAGGCTTTATTGAATGATCACAGCAGAGGACAGCAACGTTTCGGAACCACGCAGGACCCCTTCACCGGGAATGTAACAAACACATGCCTGGTAAAGGGGTCCTGTGTGGCTCCAAAACAAAGTGATGCGATCCTTCAATGAAGCGTTGGACACTTCTATGAAGCTCCCTGGTGTGGTGACAGATTTCTTAAAATCTGTATTGAAGACATTATGTCTGTGTGTATGCGCTACTTTACACTAATGGGAGCACATAGCTGCCTACATCCTCTTTCACCCACTCATGTTTATGGCTGGCTGTAAGCAGCACCAGGACATACCAGGCACTAAAAATATGCAGCCTGTTTATGTTGGTTGTTTGTCGCCCCCCCCAAAAGCAAAAACCACCAGCCCCCACTGCCAGTGACGCTTTCATTCTGGTCCATGTCCTCAATGGGTGGATGAGCCCTATTAGTCCTGATGATCGTTGTCAGTGGGAAGGAAAGTGGATGGAAGTCCAAAATATAAGAGTTGTTAGCAGAGGTGAAGGTGAGGGCGGATTCCTTCCATGGGGACACCTCTTAGGCCTCTTTGGTGAGATTTCATATTCTATCTTCAGAACAGGAACTAAAAAGTGAAATGTCCCCAACAGGACACAGACAATTCAAAGTAGCAAAAATAAATGTGGCTATTTGTAAACTGAACTCTTTTCCTCCCCCGCACTATTAGTGCCGGTTCACACAGGGGCAACCTGACTTAGACCTCTTTCACATGAACGATCCGTTCAGGTCCGCCTGTCAGATTTTTAGGCGGACCTGAACGGACCCTCCATAGACCTCTATGGAGCGTCGGATGTCAGCGGTGACATGTCCGCTGACATCCGACCCGCTCCGATCCGAAAAAGTGTAAGGAAGGAAAAACCTACTTTTCCATCCGTTTTCGGATCGGACTCTACGGTCCGTCACCATCCGATCCCCCATAGGGGAGAGCGGCGCTCTGACAGGTCTGTCGCTGCACAGTGTGCAGCGACGGACCTGTCATCTGCCTGCTCAGCGGGGATCCACGGAGCGATCCCCGCTGAGCAAGCGGATGTTCACGGGGCGGATCATCACGGATCCGTCCCGTGTGAAAGGACCCTTACAGTGCGACATTTGCAAGGCTATTTGGAGGTGCGCCTTTGAGCAACTTATAACGCAACTTAAAGTCGCCTCTAGGACAGGCGACTTTGGCTGTGTCCAATCAAAGAATATTCAGCTCCGTGGGAGGGAGGGGGTTGCCTGGATAAATGTGGGGAGTACCTGGGTAAATTATTTTCTTTTTCCTGTAAAGTCGCTTTAATATAGATGGAGAGCCAACTTGGAGGCGACTTCCATTGAAATCTATGGGTACAAGTCGCCTAGAAGTCGCATTGAAGTGGTACAGGAACCTTTTCTGAAGTCGCAGCGACTTCAGCAGTGTACATTAAGACGGTTCTCATTCACTTCTATGGCATTTCTTATATCCAGCGACTTGGGGCAACTTGAGGACTTACAAGTCGGATCCCAAGTCGCTGTAGTGTGAACTGGCACTTACTGCCCTTCATATTTGTATTATTACAATTTATTGGCAGAGCACCCTGATTATTATTGTGTAGGAAAGGTACATGTGCAGTGAATTTATCTCCACACACAGCTGCTCTGTACATCAATCCTAAAACAACACACACCAGGGGGGACTCTATCAGACCTTCCCAGCTATACACACCCTGGAAAATAGCAGATACAGCAAATGAAAACAACACTGAACCAGAGCCATGACTGGCTAATGTACAAAATGATAAAAATGATCACAGCGTGACTTTTGTGAGGTAATGGTGGGTCTATTGACTTTGTGTTTTCTCTATGGTTGTTCTGGGCACTATGGCAGTAAAAGATGGTGCAAAGAAGGTAAGCGAAGCACCTATGATGTGCTTAGTGGTCAACAATGTGTCTGCCATCATTAAGGCCCAATCCCCAATGTTTTCCTGCACCCAGAGAGCCACAGGTGCAGTTTACAGCCACCAATACAAGTGAATGGCTGTACACACCTGCCTCGTGTAAATGCAAAACACTGCATTTACGTGCACCTTTTGCATCTGTGGAAATATGCCATCTGCGTATGCGTGGGTAAATGTTAGGGCAGGAGCAATCGGTGTTTACATGAGCCCTCAGCCATTCATTTGTATAAACATCTGGGTGCACGAGGCCAAAACAGTACTATGTATAGGCAGCAGAAACAGCCTTTCTACCCATGTGGTTTACCAATGCCTGTTTGGAACTCTCACCAATCTTTGCAGACACATCTTAAAATGTATCTCAATCCAAAAACAAATATTTTGCATATGGCAGCTTAGCAATTTATAAATGAGGCGACTGCATTCCTTCACTTTTGATTTTTTTTTTCCTTTATTTTAATGATTACCTGGTGATCCTGCCATTAGCACACTTCCTGTCCTAGCATAACAACAATTACTCACTGGGGCTGATTTACTAAAGGCAAACCCACTTTACACTACAAGTGCACTGCAAGTGCAGTCGCTGTAGATCTGAGGGGAGGATCTGAAATGAGGGGAAGCTCTGCTGATTTTTATCATCCAATCATGTACAAGCAAAAATGCTGTTTTTTATTTTCCTTGCATGTCCCCCTCAGATCTACAGCAAGTGCCCCTGTAATGCACAGTAGATTTGCCTTTAGTAAATAAACCCCACTGTGTTTTATCTTTGGAGGAGCAGCATTGTCATCCTACTACAGCAAGTGTTTTATAACTACAGAACACCGCCCCCTCCACATATACATAACACAGGTGGAGGTATTCTGCAGTCAACAGGTCATCTCAACTGAGCTAATAATATGGCTTGAGATTTGCACAAAAATATACAAGCAAACTGATTTCAGGGAAGATCAGCAGGTATTTTTTGTCACTTATCAAACATAACAAAACACTTTAATTGGTACATTTTACAGACCAAAAGGAAGCAAATGTCAGAAGTCCAATAGGTTTTAGCCTGGGTTCACACTATAGTGATGCGGGAACCAGCGCAATTCCAGCGCTAGTTCCCGCATTGAATCTCTCCCGCAGGAAGTTCACACTGCCCTCTGGGAACAGCTGGGGGTGTCAATACAAGGTTAATGACACCCCCAGATCGGTTCACAGATCGCAGTGCGAACTGTGGATTGGGACAGGATTCAGGATTCAGATCGCATGGATGAGAACACCCAATGCAATCCGATTCCAGTGCGGGAAAAAAGTTCCTGCACCTTTTTTTTGCATTGCGAATCCAATGTGAGTTCAGCTATACAACTGTATGGCTGTGCTTGCATTGCACAGACATCGCATGTGATCGGGACCAGAAGTGTGGATACGAGTCACATGTGATGTCTGTGTTCGCAATAGTGTGAACCCAGGCTAAAATGTGAAAATCTAGGCACACAAACACATTATAAATTCATACCTGTAAAATTGAAAAATTGATGGGCAATAAAAACACAGCTCAACCGCCTGTTTTTAGCTGCTCCCCCCAACCGCAAATGTAAATTTTTGTAGACAGGTTCGGGGAAATCCATTTTTGACTATCAATTTGGAGGCCACAATAATACAACATTTTAACACACACTTAACACTGTCAAGCAAATCTGTAAATATAACAGTAACTTTCTTATTAAAGCTGTCCTAGTGCTACAAGTTCTCTGGCATGTTACATGTTCTGGCTAAAAGCCGATAAATGCCTGTAGGGTGTAACATGAAACATAGTCACATTCCACATACTCAAACACCCCTCCTTTTTCCCCAAATTACGCTAATTTCCCCCCCTTTTTTTAATTCAGATTGGCGGTTTCATCTGCCACCATGCCAGTTTTCAAAAGGAACACAAGTGTGGTGGGGTTACTGCATATATAGTCCATGTACTTCCATCAACTATATAACCTAAGATCCATACCGTCATACGGACCTGGGGCTGGAGGAATAGTCGGGACCTGTGGTCAGCTGATTATGGTTGCAATGCTTTGCAGGTTTCAATGCAAAAAAATAATAAAATGCACAAATGCATTTATTTTCTTTTTTCAAAATGGGTATTTTTTTTTTTTTGTATAAGGTGGCATATGCTTTTACTGCATTAAATGCATATGCATTACTCTGAATATGGGATTATATCAAAAAGCATCCCTGACACCCCGGTATATGTTCATGCTGCCTTGAAATCTCTTATGCTGGAGGGTCTGCATCTGATAAGCTATGTCTTTGGGAAGTCTAATTAGAATTTAGTTGGCTTGCGCTGAGCAATCTTATCACATACACACCCAGTCCAATACTGGAACAGTAGGCCCAGTTCACACTGATGCGACATGCACCCCGACTTTGAGAGCACATGTTGCATGACATAAAATCAAAGACTTGTGTCAGTCCGACTTTGAAAAAAGGTTCCTGCACTACTTTGGTCCGACTTCTGTCCGATTTCAGCCCATAGAATTGAATGGAAGTCACATCCAAGTCGGATCCTCATCTTAATTGATGTGATTTGGATCCGACATTAGAGGAAGATTACACAGGCATTCCCCGAAGCTGCTTCAAAGTCGCACGACTCATGTCGGAGCAGAGTGAACCCGGTGTTCTGCCGAGAAAGTTCCCCATGGCAGATAAGGCCCACCCTGCGCAGTAGGAGCCGGCGGAAATTGCCGAAGCCGAATAGTTGGAAATCAGCTGTACACGGCGCTTGCAAGAGGGCCCCTCGCGGGCTCGCTTCGCTCACCACACTTCGGGCACGGCCTCGCTTCGCTCGGCACTTTTTTATTCTCCCTCTAGGTCCACTTGGATGGTGGGGCTTGAACCTGGACTCAGGGCGCAGGCGCCATGTACAGCTGATTGAAGGTTTTCAGCTTCGGCTATCTTCGGCGGCTCCTAGTAGTTCGTACTGCGCAAGCGCAGTACAGGGGGGTCCTTATCCGCCGGGGGAACTTTCTCGGCAAGACACCGGCCTTTGTCATCAACCTTATCATTCCAGCTCTGCTCAGGCGATCATTTCGAATTTGTGTATTTACAGAATTCAACAATGCTACATCAGGAGCATATATCCTCATTTTCCTTTCCTTAGATTTTCTAATAGTGTAAGAGGACTAGATTAATGAGTCTTGAAATACTTTAACAGACCGCAATATTTAATCACTTAATTAAGTTGCATTTTTTTTTACAACAATGAAGCATTTTTCCTGGCAGGTATAATGTATGTTTATATGAAGATCAGGAAATTTGCCCGTAACATGGAAACACTCGTGTCATCTGCATTAAACAGAATGGCTGACCTTCTGGAGGCTAATAAAACCAAACAGCAGCTGAGACAGAATCCATACATGCAGATGTCTGGCCACATAGACTCTGATTGATTCACCTGCTGACCCTCTTTTCCATTGTGTGAAGGAATAGGAGCACTGGAATAACATCGGTCCCTGCCAGGACTGGGCTGGGCTTTTCAGCATACTGCAGGCTTCCTCCACAATGCTATACCTCCTACACTCAGCCGTCCAATGTCTATGCTAATGACACACGCAGATCATTCTGTAGAGTGTAGCTCAAGTCTGCTAGCAATACATTGGGGGGCATTCAATATAGGATTTGCAACCCTTTTCTGGTGTTAGGCTCGATTCACACCTATGCATGTTGCTTTTGAGCGTTTTTGGAGGTTTTTTTTTCATGCTTGCCACGTTTTTGAGCCGCATTTTTGGTGCGTTTTTGCCACGATTTGCGTTTTGCTTTTTTTTTTTTTTTACAGTTTTTTTTAGTGTTAAAAAAAATAAAAAAATAAAAAAAACAACGGCAAAAACGCGTCAAAAACGCACCAAAAACGCTGCAAAAACGGTGCACTTGCGTTTTTGATGCTTGTCCATTGAATTCTATTACATGCAAAATGCTGCATTTTGCATGAAAAAAAGTCCCTGACCCTTTCCAAAAATGCAGAGAAACAAAAAGGCATTGATGTGGACATGTTCCATAGGAACCCATGTTAAAAAATTCCCGTGCATTTCTGCAAAATGCATCAAAAAACGCGCTAGTGTGAATGGAGCCTTAGTATGGTTTAAGAATGTTGTGCACAAAATTCACAAAAGTAGTGTGACAGTTCCAATGCCACTACCAACATATGCAACAAATTCAGGTAGTTTTTAATAGAAACACTTATACGTTTAACATTGTGGTAGCTAGTAGGTTTCTCAGTATTTTTTTATTGTCTATACAAGGGAGGCTTTTACGGGTAAATAACATGTATATAACACATTAAAGTGTTACTAAACCCACAACAGAAACATTAGTCAATATATGCAGTAAAGCATACTTGTTATACGCACTGTGGAGACTAAAGGGTTTAATTCTGTGCATTGTGTAAAAAAGGCTGTTTGTTCCTGCCTTCTCTGATCCTCCCATTTTACACTGTACCCAATCCATCTCCTGATTGCACATGCTCAGTTTGGTGTGTATTGCTAGAGCGTTTTTTTTTTTTCTTGTGAATGTGCAAATGATCGGCATAGGGCCAATCAGCACCCAGTGCAGGGTCCTGGGTTTAGTAACACTTTAAGGCCCCTTTTAGTAACAGTTTGAGGGTGTTTGATCAGGTCCGCCTGTCAGTTTTTTCAGGCGAACCTGATCGGAACATCCATTGACTCCTATGGAGCGGCGGATGTCAGCAGTGACCTGTCATCAGTTTATAAAATGACCCTCTGAGTACAAATGTGGTATCACTGATTTACAGGGGGGCTGTAACAGCAGTGATCTCTAGCAGTCTCATGTAACATGTCTCCAGTCTAGGACTGTCTCCTGAAGTATGTCCTCAGTCTCCAATGATACCTATAGAATGTTCAAAGTCCCTGACCATCTTCTGCAGTCTTTGACTACCTATTGTAGCATGCCCGTAGTCTTTGACCAAGTCCTTTTGCATGCCTGCAGTACCTGACAGCTTTCTGCAACATTACAGTCATGAATTTTATGTGCAGCCCTTTTTAGATGTCAGGAGCTGCATTTGAGGACCCCCCACGCCCCCCCCCCCATATAGAAAGTTGACCACCATTGTACTAGAGTCCAGTTGCTGAAGAGATTTTGCCATTTTATTAGCTATTCAGGGCGGCCACATACAGCTACCTGACCTAATTTTACACCACTATTAGGGCTTGTCTAAACTTCACTTTGTGAAACACTAACCAACATAACTCCATCTTTATAATGACAGAATGCCATCCGCCTAAGGGCTTGTTCACACGTGTGGCTAACACAGCCGATCCTTTTAAAACTATCTGCGGTGGATCACTTTTCAGGAGGTATTTGACAGGCTGAGAGGAGGGGATTAAGTCAACTCCTCTCTGATAGTTTTAACCCTCAAAATGCTGCACCACATTTCATATTCACTTGCGCACGTTCGGCCGGCAGTACCGTCCAGGGAGAAAGTAATTGGCTGCAGCCACAAAGCAGGACACAGCCCTAAACAGCTGCCTGCCCTTCATCATGTGGGTGGTCGGGGACCACAGATCAACCACCTGATTTTACCCCCCCTCCCCTCCTTGGCCGCTTCTGTGGATGAACCCGAAAATGTAATAGCCTTGAAGTTTTGTGACATGCCACATCACATGCCTGAAGGCCAGGAGTCCCAGGTGCAATGAGTTTATAGCACATATTTTCAGGACATTTGTATAAAATTACAATGAATACACGTAATCCATGCCATATGAACCTGTTCTCTGGGATGCATATGGCCGTAAACTTAGTGACTTGCAAAAACCTTTAGCATAAACAATAGCAGCAAAGTACTGCAAGTACCAGATTGAGATTGCTGGTTGTTGTTCTACAGGAGTTAAAGCCAAGGCTGCCACAATTTCCTGTCATAGGAAATTTTTAAATGGAATTCATTTAGTAGCAGTATACAAGAAGCAATAGGCCAGCCTAAACACCGGCAGTAAGTTATAGTACACACACACAGCTGTACACAGGAAGCATTGAGGGCCATTGTTTATTGGGTTTAATGCACATACCTACGATCACTGAACAATATTTCCCGTCAACTAAAATTAGCCTATCAGCAGAAGAGGCAGGAAAGGCCAGCTTCACACCCTTGTCTTTACATAATGGCATAAGAGGACCATATATCTTCATAGGCTAACAATACAAAACACAACAGACCCCCACATATACAACTCTGTAAAAAGTATATCTGCTGCCAGTTCTAATCAGAGAATCGCTCTCATTAGCTCACTGACAGATTAAAAAATAAATGAAAAGACATGGTCAAACGGGTCTCTGTATAAAAGTTCAATAAAAATCTACTGAAAATGAAAAACGATCACACAGAGAGGACATACTGAGTGTAGAATCAAGACGAGTGTAATGCCGCGTACACACGGTCGGACTTTTCATCTACAAAAGTCCGACGGACCAAATACGGCGGACAATCCGATCGTGTGTGGGCTTCCCCAGACTTTCAGCGGACTTTTCCAGCTGCAAATCTGACAGACTTTAGATTTGGAACACGCTTCAAATCTTTACGTCGTAACTACGCTGGACCCAGAAATCCGCTCGTCTGTATGCTAGTCCAATGGACAAAAACCCACGCCAGGGCAGCTATTGGCTACTGGCTATCTACTTCCTTATTTTAGTCCGGTGTACGTCATCACGTACGAATCCGTCAGACTTTTGTGTGATCGTATGTAGGCAAGTCCGTTCGTTAGAAAGTCCGCCGAAAGTCTGTCGGACGGGCTGTCGGACGGGCTGTCGGACTTTTGTAGAAGAAAAGTCCGACCGTGTGTAAGCGGCATAAGTCTCTGTGGCCAGGCCAGATGTATGGGTAAGCTTTCAGAGGATGTTGTTGTGGCACAGAAAGATCCAGGCCCCTTGCACACTTGGAAGCCCAGTGCCTATGCGTTTAATCTGGGAATTTTAGTGCACCCGAGAGGCACAGGTGTAGCGTTCAGCCCCTCTGCCTGCAGCCTTTCAAAATCTATGACAAGCTGAAATACTGTACTCTGTGATTGGACAGAAGTCATACTGTCATTTAGGGGAAAAAGTGCAGGTATCCAACGCAAGTATTCTGCAATCTAAGCATTATCCCTAAATAAGAGTACCACTCAGTACAGCATGTAGCCCTGTCCAGTCATTGCGTATTTCTGCTTGTCATGGACTTGGAAAGACTGCAGGCATTGGGTCTGAATGCTGCACCTGTAGCTACCAGGAGCACTGAAATGCCAGATTGAATACACAGAGGCTAGATGCCCAGTGTTCAAGAGTCCTTACAACACTCTGTCAGTCCACGGCAGTTAAGACTATTCTGCTTCTGAGGTGTGCACGTATTTGGGAATTTGAGAAGAAAGTAAGAAAAATAAGGAGGCTTTGTAAGACCTTTGAGAAAATTGTCTGCCACCCTAAAGGCCAAGTTCACCTTTAAAAAAAAAAAAAATGCACATGATTGTGAAAAAAAAAACTGCTACTGGAAAATTGTTTACACGATTGCAGGGAATGCATTAAGGTAAAAAAAATATATATATGACTTTAGAACCACTTTAATACTCAATTTTTGGACTCTTATGCCCCGTACACACGGTCGGATTTTCCAACGGAAAATGTTCAATGGGAGCTTGTTGACGGAAATTCCGACCGTGTGTAGGCTCCATCGGACATTTTCCATCGGAATTTCTGTCACACAAAATTTAAGATCTGAATCTCAAGTTTTCCAACAACAAAATCCATTGTCGTAAATTCCGATCGTGTGTACACAATTCCAATGCACAAAGTTCCACTCATGCTCGGAATCAAGCAGAAGAGCCGCACTGGCTATTGAACTTCATTCTTCTCGGCTCGTCGTACGTCACCGCATTCTTGACGTTCAGAATTTCCAATAAGATTTGTGTGACCGTGTGCAAGACAAGTTTGAGCCAACATCCGTAGGAAAAAATCCATGAATTTTGTTGTCGGAATGTCTGATCGTGTGTACGCAGCATTAGTGGCCCTGACCCAACTTCAGCAAGCTCCCACTACCCCCTTCTCTCCTGGTTCTTCTTATCGTTCTACCTGCCCCCTCTTATCCTTCCCCGCTTTTTTTTTTCCCCAATTCTTTCTCGACCTCCCTATTCTTGCTATTACTTCTCCCTTTGCCCCTTTCTATTGCTTGCCACAGTGGCGCTCTTGAATTCTTAACTTTTCCATCCTTCGCCTTCCAATTTTGGGACTGGCTGACCCTAGGAGTACTATGTTTAGATCAGTGTTGCTCAACTCCAGTTCTCAAGGCGCCCCAACAGGTCATGTTTACAGGATTTCCCTCAGATGAAACAGCTGCGGTAATTACTAAGGCGAAACTGATCAAATCACCTGTGCAAAATAATGGAAAGCCTTAAAATATGACCTGTTGGGGCGCCTTGAGGACTGGAGTTGAGAAACACTGGTTTAGATGACCATTACAGGTGCTAAAACAGAATTTCCCTACACATGGCTATGTTGATAATGAGCCTAGTTAGGCCTGCTTCACACATTGTTAGTAGGGATGAAGTTCAGGTTCGGTTCACACTGCCGCGACTTGGGATCCAACTTGTGAGACCCCCAAGTTGCGTGACATGTGAAATCCCATTTTAGTCTTAATTACCTCTACTGAAGTTGCTCCTACTTTACAAAAGGTTCCTGTACTTCTTAAAGGCGACTTCTATCCAACTTGTGCCCATAGATTTAAATGGAAGTTGCCTCCAAGTCGGATCTTCATGTGATTTGGATCCAACAGTACAGGAAGATCACACAGGGTTTACCTAAAGTCGCGCCAAAGTTGTCTAGCCAGGTTGCAGCAGTGAGAACCGAGCCTTAATCTTACCACCGTCCAAACAGTCTCCAGCTACAGCAAAGTAATTTAGCAGAGGTATTAATACACTGCTAAATCTGACAGCTTCCACTCAGGACTTCTTGTTGCTAGGAAGCCAGTAGCCACCGGCATCCTAGCAACCAATGATGCATCCTTGGCCCCACTCATCTGCCAGTCAGGGATCCCCAGCAATAATCGGAATGTAAACAAAGGGGCAGAGGGTTTGATGTAGATTTCCTGCATAAAAATTTGAAATTACCGAACTCTGGTACATTCAGATCATCACTAATCCGTAACTTGATGGCATTATGTAGTTTTAATATCATTTGCCCTGAACAATGTAAAATGTTTGGAAACACCAACAAAAATATAAAAAAAATAAGAAGAAAAAAAGGCATTAGAGCAACCTCGAGACCACCAAAACATTGACTTGCAAGATGGAAACCGAGCATGTGTTCAATTATTTTGTAAATAAACTCATTTTGTTTTTTGAGGAGGATTTTCCCAGCAAGCAGTAAGATTTTGTTTATTTTGCACCACTATTAGAAAACCACAACAGCTGATGTTCCTGGCAAGAGACACGAGGACATTGGGAAAGACCCATTACGTAGCCTGTACCGCGAGAGTCAGGGATAGAGAGAGAGAAGTCCAAATATTAAAAATACCCCTCTCAGCTAAAGAGATAATTAAAACATTACAAATGGGCATCAATGACTGAAATGTTTTCAGATAAAACCACAGGCCAAGGGGATTTCCTAGACAGGGTAACTGGGTTCAAAGAAGCTTGGAAACCGGGCAGAGGTATCAATGTTTGTTATTATTGAGGGATAAAGACACATTGGGCTTCATAATTCCCAGATAGAACGAGAATGGAGTCTGCTTGTCTGGAATGGTATGGGAAAGTCAGGAATGGAAAGAGAAAGAATGGGAAAGTCTGGATGTTCTGGGCAGAAATAATAGTTCTCAATTTACCCATACTGCACTACAAAACAGGTCAGGAATAAGCAAGGCTGGGCATAGAGATTATGATTTTCTTTCCTTCCACCGTGATGGAAGGAAAGTTAATCACTCAATTCCCCCATCAACACAGTCAATGTTGAAGGGGGAATCCCTCCCATGGAGCCATTGTGTTCTCCTAGCAGGGGGACGCGGGGAGCCATCCATGTCAGGAGAACACACAGTAATTATTTCTAGGGGCTATAGGAACTAGCAATAATGGCATAAAAAATGCAACAGGCTGGCTGTACCCAAGCCTGATTGATCAACTTGGGTACAATCAGCCTGCCCACACATGGTTCAAATCTCTATGGCCGGCTTAAGACCAAATTTGAGGTTTACAAGAAAAAGTCATGATTTGTATATATCCTCCACAATATACATCACTGGATCTTCTAATCATTTTGACATGTGCTTTCCACCAAAAGAGGATTCTACGTTTTTTCCACCACATATTCAGTTTGAATTGCCCAAGTTTACTTTAAAGATGGTCACCCAGAAGAAGCAGAGAAGATGCCGGCACCAGTGAGGGACCTGGAACCAGTGACGCAGTTATGTCTTGTGGACTTTAGTTCTGCTTTACGTGCTTCAATCCTGAGCAATTGTCCCAAAATACCCGCTGGGAATGTGGATCTATTGCACAGCTCTCACTGGTTCCTCCTGCTGAACTTAATGTCATTCCAGCAAGAACTGTGAGGGACCCTGGAGATTTTCCCCACAGACTTAGCTACATCTTCTCGGATCAGAGCAGTGCTGGGCAAAGGGAAAGGCAAGTATTCACAGCCCTCTTTTACAACTATGCTTTGAATTTGAATTTTATGGGACAGGTCACTTTAGGACCCATGCACACGCTAATATTTACATGTGTAAGGCACATAGCACAAATGCACCCTATTGGTCCTATTGGTTGCTAGGACACAGATGGCTCTTGCCACCTAACATCTCAAGAATACAGGTGGCTTCTGTTAAATAGCATCCTTCAATGCTAGGATAAAGGTGGTTCCAAATGAATACATTTGCGATGTAAACATTGGCACAAACATTTACATGCATACAATATAAAATAGGCTCCATGTGCCCATCCTCAAAAGCAGATTTTTACATTTTATTGCCAATACGCGTCATTTTTGGTTTATGCAGTTTTATGTTGCAGACCATTACAAACCAATGTGCATGGGCCCATAAAAAACACAATACTGCTATAGTCCAACCTGTATAAATTATGGATGTGAATTCAGAGTATTGCACCCCGTGTGAAACTCAATGTCTTAAGAATAACTATAAGGGCTGGTTCACATCTGTGCTGTGCATTTTACATGCATTTTAGGTGCATTACCGTTGAACACTAAAGCATCAGTGTTCAAAGATGCAGCATGAGGGACTGTTTTTATTGTGCAGCACTTAAAACGCACAGGTGTAAACGGAGCCTAACAAAGCATTGGGGCTTCATTCACACGAGTGCATAGACCTTTTCAGCCATGCAAACGGTCATGTTTATGAGACCAGGGAACGACAGGTTTTCTGTGTACAGTAGGTTATGATTAGGCGATTTGGTTTGTGAAACTTGTTAACCGTGCTGCTATAGTCCTGTTGTATCTTGGTCTATTGATGTAATGCGTGGATTTTTACGATTAAAGCATTCATACTTCTGAATATTGGAGTGCAGTCACCTCTTTTGCACATACTTCGACAGGTGTTCTGTGCAGCCAGCCTGTCACAATCAATGACAATGACGCAGTGACTGTAGAGATCTTCCCGCACATGCCAGTGTTTACATCTTTAAGGAGACAGACACACAGCTGAGCTCTGTATGCAGATAACCTGCATCCTTGGAGTGCCTACTTTCCAAAAAAGGGGTCATTTTTAAATCTATTCATACTGTCCTGGCATTTTTTATTTATTGTTCTATAACAGAAAAAAGGCAAACTGCTTTTTTTTTTACAAATTGTTTCCTTCATATGGCAAAAAAACCAGTGCTTATTAAATACCCACAAAAGAAAGCTCTATCCGTGTAAAAAAAAAATGATATAAAATTACTTTGGGTACAGTGTGCCATGACGGAATAATTGTCAGGCAAATGATCACAGCTATAAAAACTGAAAAACAAACAATGTGGTAATGAAGGGTATATACAGACTGGTACTCAAGTGGTTAATGTTTATTACTGAAAAAAAAAAGATTTGTCTGCATTGCTGAGATTTTCCTGTCTGACAAAATGTCACAGTGACAGCTAGGGAGGGGAAATCTCTTTTTATGGTTACTCTATTTTGATAGCAATAAAACCTGACAGGGGTTCTTGTCTTTCCACATCCTATCCAAAAAATAATAATTTAGCTGAACACACTGCATTGGTTGAAACGACCTTCTTATATTAGTTGTTCTGTTTCAAGATTTTTATTAAATTTCAAGAGATTATGACAAGCCATGGTTTTCCCACGCAGGGGCAATATTGAACAGGCACATACAAAAGAAACATGGTATGTACGTAGAATGATTAACATAACTATAAACTGTTGCCAGGACCCAAAAGGGTCAGGGAAGAGGTAAGGCAAATAGCACAAGTTATACTGTATTGTCCCCTAAGGGAAATCAGTATCCATAGAATAGTCCTCATATCAAGAATTAAGAGGAAAGAAAGAGAGGAGGGATAAAAAGGGGAAAGAAGAAGAAGAAGAAGAAGAAGAAAGAGAAAAAGGCCCCAGGAGAGGGCGAGCACCACGGACGCGGGACCTGCACAAGCAAAGTTTACAGTCGACCATAGCCAGGGGCAGAGACGGGCAGGAATACGTCATCCAAGGGTCCCAAACTTTCAAGAATTTTGCATGCGAATCCTTCAAAATACTAGATCTTATATTAGTTTTTAATCTTTTTCATTCCACATGATCATTTATCAGTTTTCGCAGGTAGCACATTAATGTCTGCTAGTGTGTGTGTGTGTGTGTGGGGGGGGGGGGGGGGGGACTTCCAGTTAAAAACTTTACATGGCATCCTACAAGTAGCATCAGAATATATTGGTTGTTTCATGATAAGCTTTCAGTACTGTAAAGATATTGAAATCTTAACCTAAAAACAACAAATCGATCTTTGTACGACCACCTTAAAGTCATGCACTAACTGTTTTCCTGGAAAGGTAAGTGTTAGATTGTGGATTATCTGATTCTGATCTTCCAGGATTTTATTTCTTTCGTTTTTTTTCCCCCTTATCTTGTCGGGAATCCTGTGGATGAGCAGCGCAGCCAGCACCAGCCTCACACCTTCTCTACACCCTGCCAATGTTGTTGCTAGGTTTTCTCAATGACTCGTGTCCTGGAATCACCTTCAGAAGCAGCTGAAAACACCAATCAATTCCTCAATAATAAATTCTTCTAAAAAGATGTAAATTAAATTAATGTGGGCGGCTTGTGCCTTTGTTTGCTCTGTATGAACATCACACACACAGGGAAACGAGGCCCAAAAAGTGTGACAACCAAGATTTTCCACAATCTACAGACCTACAATAGTAAGTCACTGAATGGGAAGCATTACTCTGCAGGCCTCTTCTTCTTTTGTGCCATTTTAAAACTGTTATATTTATTGTTGCCGTTTTCCCAAATACTAAATAATAAAAATAATGTTCGGGCTCATGAACACTGCAGCTAAAAAAAAAAAGCTTCCTTTACATGCATTTGAGCTTTTATTAGCTTGTGCTTTTTTGTGCTTGTGCATATTTTTATTGAGCTTTTTCAAGCTCCTTTGAGCAAAAGTTTTTTTTTTTCCCACAAACCCTCCTAGATAGTATTTTCTTAACAAAAAAACAAATAAACAATAAACAAAACAAAATGCTTCTTTGAGCTTTTTTAAACTCTTTAGGGCACTAGCTCCTCTCAAAAACACGAATTTGGAGGGGGGGGGGGTTCTGTCTGTAGGAGCATATACCTGAAAAAGCCATATTGTACATGGACACATTGGCTAACAGAGGGAAATTTCTAGGCAGAAAAAAAATGAGAGCTCAAAAAAAGCCTGGAGGAGCCGCTTTTTTGAGCTCCTTTGAGCTGCAGTGTGCATGAGCCCTTATTTACCCACTTGCCGCCCGCCCATCGTCAAAATGACGGCTGGGCGGTGCAGCTCTCGTTCTGGGTGGACGTCATATGACGGTCTCCCAGAACGACCGCTCTTGCGCGCGCGCAGCAGCCGTGCCGTGTTGAGCGGACACGCACGATCCCGATCTCTGTAAAGAGCCGCGGCTCTTTAACCATGTGATTGGCTGTGTCCAATCACAGCCGGTCACATGTAAACATGGAGATGCCGGTAATCGGCACTCCTCGCCTCACACTGACAGAGTGTGTGGAGAGGAGAGCCGATCAGTGGCATCTCCTCACAGAGGACATTTAGGGATGTAATCAGGGCACTGATCATCAGTGCCCTGATTACAATTAAGTACCCACCAGTGCCAGCAATGTGTGCCCACCACTGCACACAAGTGCCAGCAATCAGTGCCCACAAGTGCCAGCAATCAGTGGCCATTAGCGATGCCAGTCAGTGCTGCACAATGCCCATCAATACCACCCATCAATGCCCACTGCTGCCCATCTGTGCCCCCCAGTGCCACCCATCAGTGCCACCTATCAGTGCAGCCTATCAGTGCCCATCAGTTCAGCCTATCAAAGCCCATCAGTGCCGCCTCATCAGCGCCCATTAGTGAAGGAGAAAAATTACTTATTTACAAAATTTACTGACACAAACTAAGAAAAACTTTTTTTTTAGGAAAAAATAAAAAACCCAGAAGTGATTAAATACCACCAAAAGAAAGCTCTATTTGTGTGAAGAAAATTATAAGAATTTCAAATGGTTACAGTGTAGCATGACCGCGCAATTGTCATTCAAAGTGTGACAGCGCTGAAAGCTGACAAATGGCCTGGGCAGGAAGGATTTGTATTTCTGTCTGTCTATCCAATCCTGAGATTTACACAGTTCTGGTGCACAGCACAGCCCTGTCTGGCAGAAGAGATTTCTTTTCCTGCAGCACCTAAAGTACTAATAAAATATTTTTTTTAACGCAGGCAAGCTATTCATTTCAGAAGAAGAGATATGAAATGTCTCTTCTGCAAATAAATGGATCTCTCTGCCTGCTCCAAGTCTGAGCTGTGCATGTGCCACTCACTACACATCCCGGCACTGTGCCTGTGTGCCAGGATGACTGAACTCTTGGACATGTGCACGAGCCCAGCGGTCTGAACGAAAAAAAACTGAAGAACTCAAGATGAGCCGCTATACTAACAATCCGATGTTAGTACAGCAATCTTCCCTGCTGAGCTATAGTGTTCTGACAGGGGCCACCAGAACAAATCAGTCAGCGTTCTCAGCCATTGGCTTCTGTCAGACCGGCTGCCATGCACACGGGCTGAATGTTGACCAGTAGAGATGGGCTCGGCGTGTTCGGGATCCTAGGCCTAACCCACCTGCCCGATCCCGCCAGGAAGCCGACACTGCACACTGCTAATCACAGGCAATGAGACATTTCAAGGTCTGTGCAGCTGCGGATCAGGAAAGGTCTTACTGCCTGTAATTAGTGGTGTGTGGTGTTGGCTTCCTAGGGGGATCGGGCACGCGGGTTGGCACTAGGATCCCAAACACGCCCAAGCCCATCTCTATTGGCCAGTTTCTATTGAACTGGCTGATGTCGCCTAAAGTTTGGCCATGTGACCAGCAGGAGCAGCCTGCGTCCTAGCTATCATGGCAGCATCTGCATCCTCATTTACATGCATGTAAATTTTAGCACAAATGTTCCAGTGAACAGATGAGATTTTACATTCTCCTGCCAGCAAGATCCTCTGTAAAATCATACAGCCATGTGCATGAGCCCAAATGCTGCAACAATCTCTAACCTTCTTCAGTGTTAAAGGACACCCATATAAAAACACACACTAATTAAATTGTTTAAAGATTCAATAGAACACATTGTGATGTCATTAGAGGATAGTCCAGGAAAAGGGCACGGTAACAGAAGACAGTGAATGCTGCTAAAACAAGCAGAGGTGAGCAGTAGCTGACATTTGCAGTTCTAATAGCCTTGGGATAGGAGCTTGCACATGGCAGGCTCATCTCAAAGACATCTTGGTACACAGGAAAGGCTTTAACCGTCTCCTGGCACCAGGCGGAGGATGCAGTGTTTAGAAGGCACTCGAAGCTCTATGGTCATCTTCACAGAATAATTTTCAGCTGTCACATATAATCTGTCAGGCTCCCTTCGCTCTCTGTTGGGTACAGCTGTGAGCAGAAGACTGGAATGGGGACTGGCACACTGTGACCCTGTTCAGATTCCACAATAGAAGGAGCCCTGCAGCCCATATGTATCACTGGCCGGCTCACTGAAAATATGTGACAGTCTGTCCTACACAAGACTGAAAATCGCCCACAATGTACAGCGAATACAGTACTGATTTCACAAAGAAAACCTCTGTGCTGATCTTTGTGTAGGGTAAAGTAGATCTAAACCCTAATGTATATACATTCTAATGCAAATACGCATAATAAAAAAAACAGCTTTTTTCATTTTTTTTAAACATACTGTTTTCAGCTTTCTCTAATGCTTTGTAGCATCTCAGTGCTTGTTATACCCTCTAGCCTCTTCCATCCACTTTCTGTCTACATGTACTCACTCATCATTGCTCTGGACCGGCTTCCTTATAATGACAGCAGTGGACCATGCCTGTGCACATCAACGTGATCACTTGTAGTCTCCACCAGGGGCGCATGTAACGGGGAGGGGGGGGCAACACAGGGGCACCACCGGGAGACGCCTGTCACCCCAAAAACAGGTGGTACCTGAAAAAGATGAAATCTCCATATGGGCCCCATTACCACATGTGTAAAGACTCCTGTTTTCCCGCACTGCAAAAATACAGGTTTCCTGAAAGGGCACACAGAAAACAGTTGTTTTCTATGTGCCTTGTTTAAAGTAGAATGAAGTCCTCGGGTGCAGGGCTGTGCAGTACAGAAAAATGTGTTCTGTATGCATTTTTCCGCAACCGCTGCAGCTGTGCTGAAGTCTCAGTTTCTCTGTCCATTTCTATGCACCAAACTATGGTGCGTAAAAAAGAAATGTCACTCTGGCATTTCAATAAAGATTAAAAATTAAAAAAAACACAACTAATAAAAAGGAAAATAAACATGATTTGTTATGTCTAGAAATGTTCTATTTGCTATACATCTGCAATTTTAATACAGATGTGTTTATATGGTATGTTCACCACTGTTCTTTTCTGTATTTTTTCTGTTGATCCTTATGTTCAATAAAAACCTTTGTACAAGAAAAAGGAAAATAAACAGTGCCTTGTAAATTGTAAAATGAAAGGCAGAGCCTCTCCGCACTTCCCTAGAACACAACGGAGCACAGGAAAATCAACAGTTTTCCCTAACAGGGGACACAGCAACCAGCAAAATAACTAAAAGACATTCTAATGGTGCCCATACACGCTCTGATAAATTACTGATTTCTTTTCCGATTCAATAGGAATAACCAAACAATAGTAGACAACCCAGTCAATCAATATTCCACACACAGGGAAGTAGATTTCGATCAATAGTTATGATACGATCGTAATTTATGACCTTATTAATCAAAACGCATCTTTGTTTCCACCAAGCAATCTCTCGAAATGTGATCACATTCAGAAACAATCAATCAAGTTTTGCTGATCAACTCAGTTTTATCAAATCCAATCATTCATCAAGCCGGGTGCAGACGGGCAGAATGTCGGGAGATGTGCGTGTATGTTGGTCTGTCCGTTTGGCCGGCTTCTGTCGGAAAAGCATGCTGGAAAAGCAGCAGCCGCCCGACTCCCGATCAGTGTTCTCAGCCAATGTTCTGGCAGAACACAGCAGCTCAATGGGGGAGATCTCTGCACTAATGTCGGATGGTTAGTACAGTGGAGTCGTCAGAGTGTACCAGGCTTTAGGGAAGTTACAGCTTTTCGACTGTTTGCAGATTAGATAGTTTTGATCGAACCACACATTGATCAGATAATAAAAATCAAAGCGTGTATGGCCGCCAATAACCTTCCCTACTCTATGCAGAACTATTTTGGATGGAATTATAAATTAAAGAGAGTTACTGTTGTGTTACCCACGTAATTCTGCAATCTATTTGCCCCCTGAACCCATCTCTTCTCCGGAAAAACCTCGTTTGCTGCTGGGGGTTGCCATTTTTGATCCAGCCCCAGCAGCTTGTCTTATGGCGCTGCTCACAGTCTGGGTCTATAACCTTCACAATAAATCGGAACCTGGCTTTCCCACACGGAACACTGTACTGAAGGTTGCTGAAGGTTGTCAGGATTGTCAGCCAGGAGGGAAGAGGATTTGACACTCCTGAGAGTGTTGGAATCCCAATATCTTTTCTATCGCCTGTATGTAGATTAAAGATTTTGCAAAGGTGACCCCATAGGATGTTACAACAGAATAGAGCCCCCCTGAATCCAGAAACCTGGGGCGGTGATCATGGCACCAGCTTATAGAGAATAGGTAAAAAGAGAAGGAAGCTGTACATTCAGTAAGTGATTAAGGCTAAATTAACACTAATGTGGTAAGAGCTAAATGCGTTTTGCAGAGCGATTTTAAATAGCTGCAGCTGAAAGGGCTTAAAAAAGGAGGGTTTAAAGTGACTGTAAAGTCTCGTTTTTTTTTTTCAATAAAAATACCAAACATGTTATACTTACCTGCTCTGTGTAGTGGTTTTGCACAGAGCAGCCTGGATCCTCCTCTTCTCGGGTGCCTCTTCTGTGCTCCTGGCCCCTCCCTCCTGTCGAGTGCCCCCACGGCAAATATCTTGCTATGGGGGCACCCGAGCCCATTCGGACACGGACCTGGGGCCCGGCCCCTCACCCTCTATCTCCTGATTGGCTGATTGACTTTGACAGCAGTGGGAGCCAATAGCACTACTGCTGTGTCTCAGCCAATCAGGAGAGAGAGTCTCGGACGACTGAGACACTTGTGGACATTGCTGGACAGATATGGGGCTCAGGTAAGTATTAGGGGTGCTGGGGCGGCTGCTGCACACAAAAGGCTTTTTATCTTAATGAATAGAATGCACTAAGATAAAAAACCTTCTGACTTTACAACTCCTTGAATATCACTTGAAAGTGGTTGTAAAGGCTTAATCCTGTGCCACCATAACCCCCCAGCTCCCCCTTACATTTACCTGAGCCCCATCTCGATCCAATGATGTGCATGAGAGCAGCGGCTCTGCCCTCTCTCGCCCTCCTTGAAGGGAAGACTCATAGCAGCAGAAGCCATTGGCTCCCGCTGGTGTCAATCAAATTCTGTGACCAGGAAGCGGGGGACGGAAGTCGAGCTGTGCCATCTGCGAGTCTATTGACATGGGCAGCACGGCTCAGGATCGAGTTTGGAGAGCTGACGGGGTCTCTAGAAGAGGAGGATCGGGGCTGCTCTGTGCAAAGCATGTTAAACATGTTATAATCACTTTAAGTAGTTTAATTGCTTTAGTTCTGGTTCACACTGGTGCGATTTCTGATGCAACTTGAGTCACACAGAATCACATGACAAGGGAAATCACATTATTTTCAATGGTGCCCGTTCATATCAATGCGATTTTGGAAAAGGTTCCTGTGCTATTTTGGTGAGATTATAGAATATAAGAATATGCCAATAACCACATCCAAAGTTGCATCAAAGTCTCACTATATAATCGCACTGAAAATCACATCAAAAGCACATCGCCGTAGTGTGAAGGTGCAAAGACAAATTTGATGCCTAAGAAAAGGCTGTTCTATTCTGCATATACTATAATGAGTTTTCTGAGATAGTAAATGAAAGGCAATTGCTGTTATGTTAGTTCCTCATTATCTTGTAAGGGAATATGTCAGAGCTGTATAAGGCAGTAAAAGTAAAAAGAATCAAAGCAGGATTTACTAATGATCAAAACTTCAAGCTGAAAAAGCTGCTAATGTTTAGAGAGCTGCCACGTGTGAGCGCCTTTCTCCCCACAGCGATATATTCCTGGAGGTGTATACACACCCATGGTATACACACCCCATACCATTATTAAACGGCTTACTGGAAATGATTTAGCCATTCAAACTATTACTGAGCCAACAGAAGGAAGACGTGTTGTATGGAGCAGTCTACAGACGGTTTATCAATCACATCTGCACTACTTACTGCAAATCCGTTAATAACTTGTAATCTGCATTATTATAAGACAGCAGAGTTTCCCTTGATTGTCTACAAATATCCATTAGGCACATGTGTTACCATTTCCAGCACAATACTAAAAAGAAGCAGAATCTTCCAGGACAGAGCTACACACATCACCCTACCAGGTCTACGGTTTATGGCCCAGATTGGACATCAGATCTGGGATCATCCCATTAACCCCTCAGCTCGTCCCAGAAGATGGTAATAAACATGTTCATTTTATTCATGGGGAATTGCTGAGTCAGCCATCTGTTTGTCACACCATCTGTGCTCATAAAGTTGAGGTTACAGGATTAGGTACATGGACTTCTTTAAAAAGAAAAAAAAAAAAAAAAACGTCAGCTAATGGTGAATGAGATTGTACTCCATAGAAAGAAAAAGTCTGCAGAACCTGTTTCCACCTTGTGAATCCAGGTGCATCAATCATCCGGACTGGAGGGAGAAATCTGATACAATTTTAGAAGGTTGACAGAACGTCTGTCGACAAAAAGTAAACCTGCAATGTCTGCACAGAGGTAGTGGTAGGATTTCGTCTTCATAGTCACAGCCTGTGCTGCTGGAACTATCTGAAAGGTGACCATACACTATACAATCTGATTGTACAATCAGCTTTATATTTACCATCAACTATTAAGGCCTCATTCACACAGGATGTACTACAGCGTATGCCCCTGCCAGGGCCATGTTTACCCACACAGATGAACGGGTGTTCCATGCATCCCCGTGCAGGCAGCCCCATTGATGGCTGTGTTCAGACAGTGTGCAGTCAGGGCCGTACACCCACATCCACACAGCTGTACAATTGGGAGCAGCCGCTGTGTTCGTGCAGCTGCTGCATCCCAACTGACATCAATCAGATTGCCTGCATGGGGATGCATGGAACACCTGTACATACCCGTGGAAGTAAACATGGCCCTCGAACGGGCATATCCTCTAGTACGCCCAGTGTGGACAAGGCCTCAGTGCAAGGGTCTTCCTGATTTGATACAAATTGAATGTCCTGTTAGTTGTGTCCTCCTACTATATGGGCAGCACAGTGCCTAAGTGGTTAGCACTTCTGCCTGGTAGCAGTAGGGTTCTCGGTTCGAATCCCAACCACGGCACTATCTGCCTGGAGTTTGCATGTTCTCCCTGTACCTGCGTGGGTTTCCTCCCGTTTACTCCCACACTCCAAAGACAAGCTGGAAGGTTAATTGGCTCCTGTCTAAATTGGCCCTCGTACGTGTATGTATGAATGTGAGTTAGGGACCTTAGATTGTAAGCTCCTTGTGGGCAGAGACTGATGCGAATGTAGAATATATATGTAAATCGCTGCGTAAATCGGACATTGCTGTAGAATTATCTGTAATAAATAAATAAAATACATCATTTTGATAAATCTAAAAGACATTGTACAGAGACTGTGCATTTAGAAAGTATAGTGTAGTGTATAGCCAGCTTTAAAGCAGAGTTCCACCCAAAAATGGAACTTCCGCTTTTCCAGTTCCTCCCCCCCTCCGGTGTCACATTTGGCACCTTTCAGGGGGAATGGGGGGCAGATACCTGTCTAATACAGGTATTTTTCTCCCATTTCCGGGCATAGATACCCGAGCCACCCACGGGTATCTACGCCACTTCCCATTCCCCCCCATACACACAGGTCCCAGAACACAGCAGGACCAGTGGGATAGCGCAGCGCGAGTCGCGCATGAGCAGTAGAGAACCAGGAAGTGAAGTAGCCAGGCTTCACTTCCTAATTCCCTTACCGAGGATGGCGGTGGCAGCACCCGACAGCCGAGGGATAGATCGGCTTCGGGGTGCCGACATTGCGGGCGCCCTGGACAGGTAAGTGTCCTTATTTTAAAAATCATCAGCTGCTGACTTTAAAAAAAAAAATTGGTGGAACTCCGCTTGAAGATTAGCCTAGGCAACAGACAACTTTCTGAAATACTATTTCCATAAGCCAAGGTTACCCTACATTTCAAAAGCAAACATGTGGTACATCATATAAAACAACATTTTTGATTGATTCACATGAAACATTGGTTTTAAAATCATATACAAGCTATCTATACCTCTCTCTGTGGGTGACCCGGCTTGGTCGGGAGATTCCTGCGGGTGGGACCATTTGTGTCCAGAAAATCGCTCTGATATCAGTTACCCACCGTAGATCTGGCTCGGAGTCCCCAAAACATCGGGGCTAGGACTTCTGGTTGGGAAATGCCTGCTATCTACATGGATGCATCTATGCATGTATTAATATATGTACTTTTAATATGTTCTTATGGAATTTTCTTTTCTTGTTTTGCATGTAATTTTTTCTCTTGCTGATTTATCTTTGTATTTATTTACTAGAAATAAAGTCCACACATTTTCCCGAAGAAGCCGTGAGGCGAAACATGTAGAATTATTGCGTGGAAAACTGTATTAAGGAAGTGACATTTTTTAATGTTTTTCTATTCTGTAATAAAAATATATACTTTTTTTACTAAATTTAGTGTGATGTTCATCTGTATTAATAAGCAGCCTTAAAGTCCCATATTCCCCAATATGGTTTCTCTTCTCCATATAAAACAACTGCTTAGGTTGCAAGCACATTTAAAGCTGAACTCCAGGATAACCACAAAGACATGTACCTTGTCTAAACTGTACAGTGAGCTGTGCATGCGCAGCTCAGTTTACACTCCAATACAGTGCCTGTGTGCCAGGATGACTGAACTCCTGCATATGGACGGGAGTGACATTATCCCACAACGGCCAAGCAATATGGCTGAAGTCCAGCATCCAGAAAAAATCAGGTAGAAGATACAGGAAAAAGGACCTGGCGGGCGTCAGACTGTTGAAGTAGAGGTAAGTATTCTGGACTTTAATTCCTCTTTAAAAGGAGAAGTACAGCCAAATCTCATTCGGCTGTGGTTTACAGGAGTGCAGTTTGTTCTGCTCTCCAGTGACCCGTTTTCAGCAGACAGCAGGCTGAAGCCGGCTGACATCACAAAGCCAGTCCAGGCTTGGGCAAGATCGAGACCATATGGTCGGGATACATCCACATGCCTGGACCGGCACCCGGCGAAACCCCGAGCCGGCCACTCCCGCCCCCTCCACAGGCCAGCGCTCCAGTGAGCAATGAAGAGCAGAGCAGAGAGCTGTGACTGACAGTCACCAGCTCTCTGCTCAGGGAGCTCTGAGAACTGAGCGATCAGTGGTGTTTGATCACTCGCTTCTCAGTCTTCGGGCTGGCAGGGGACTGATGCTGCATCCACCTAGGCAAGTATGATTCAAAAAAATAAAAATAAAAAATTCCCATACTTCTCTTTTAGGCTTTTGCAAAAGCTAGGTAGCCGCATGTCATGGCAGGTTCCTTTATTTTTAGGATAAATTCACACTAGTGCGGATATTACGCCTGTTCCAGCACTCGTAGCCAAAACGCGCTGCTCCTTAAAAACGCGCAGGGATGCTTTTCGTTCCTAATAGCACCACCACACATTTAAAAATGTAGTGAGTTTGCGGGTGCGGGAACCTACGAAAAAAAAAAAAAAAAATCGCATGGTGCAAAATCACCATGCGATTTCCCTGTCACCGTTTTAAAAATGGTGCAGGAACGTTTTTCCTGCATGAAACGCAATGTCAAATGCATGGGCTGCCGTGTCCACACCGCAGAAGTGTGAACCAGGCCTGTGAGTCAACGACCCAGAACAAGTATGCAGAGGACTTCTGACTTTACACTGACTTTGATGACCTACATACTTGTAAGGGAATCTGAAAGTACTAAAAGCAGACAGAACAGCCACTGGGGTAATAAATTCCTCATTGATTACTACATGTTATCACACTGTTTACACCCTCGGTCAAGCCTCATACACACTGAGGCTCTCGTAAACGTTTTACCCAATCAGGGGAAAAGCAGATTTAAAAAACACACCTAAGCCATGTTTATGCAAGCGCATTTAGGCGCATTAAGCACTTGGGCGTTTATTCATTTCATTGCCCAGAATATTGACTTATTATGAAAAAACGCTCAAGCACTAAACGCATCTTCCGTTTAGACATGTTTACCTGTGTTTAGGTGTCAGGCGTTTTTTTTCTGCCAAAACGCTCCTCTCTTGTACGCACACATGATGGGCTTTTTTTTCTTCTGCCTCTAACCTCCTGTAAACGCCTATGTGTGCATGGAGGTGCAGGTAGAGGTGCATTTAGATGCAGAAAATAAAAAGTAAAACACCTGTAAAACAGTCGTTTTTGAGCTGACGTGTGCACAAGGCCTTAGAAATGTCTATCCGGCACAACAAATGTGAAGAGTAACCCACAAAACTGCCGGACAGAATGTACAGAACACAGAGAGGTCACATAATACAAGGTGCAGGCGCTGAGCTTATTGTTCAAAGGAGTCAAGGAATTCTTGCAAGGTCATCAACCCGACCATTTTTTATTATGGCCTAAAGCAAGAGCAGGTGGAGTCGAAGTTTCAAAGTTTGCAATCTAATACTCACTGGAATAAATCAAATGAATTTAAAACAGGAAGTATAGGCTTTCCATGGAAAGTAAAACGTTACTGTTTACGTGTCGGGCTGGATATCCACATCATAGGTGTACCTAGTACATCGGGGGTGGAGGGGGTAGCTGCACAGAGAGCATCTAGGTGTACATCAGAATTGGGGTACAGGGGCTCATGCACAGGCATATTGAAAATTCATATGCTTAAACTGGATCCTGCTGACAGTAGGTGGCAAAAAAGACAGCTTAAGCCTAGGTTCACATTGCTGCAGGTTAGATATGGTTTCAACCCAGCAATGCAGTCTGACTTGGGGGGCGATTTGACAGACATCTGTGCGGGTTCCTGCACAGATGTCTATTGAAATCGCACCTGAAGTCGCCAAAAGTAGTGCAGGGACTACTTTTGGGAATCGGTGCAGCGCTGCAAAGTCAGCGTCACTGTTTCGGATGATGCTATTGCCGGCAATAGCTGCTGATTTGGCATGTAAATAAAACAATATTAGTGCAGCGCAATAATGTGAGGCAAAAAGTTCATTTCAAAACATAGGGACTCAGATGTCCAAAAATGAAGACCGGCAAGCTCCCCCGTGATGGAAAAGGAAATAAATTCTCCAGTGGCAAATCGGTGAAAATATCCTCCAAACACAGACAAACAAATGCGCTTACCAGATCAAGTGGACCTCTATATTATAGGAGGTCAGAAACGCATATATACACTGAGGATAGGGCTGGACGATTTTATAAAAAAAAAAAAAAAAAAAAAATTATGCGATTTTGTTAAAAAGAACTCGATTCATGATTCAAATCGAGGTTTTTTTTTTGTGGACACCGCGCCGCTCCTGAGGAGCTGCGGGCAGGAGTTTTTAGGCGAGGCCGCAGCTTTGGGCCTAGTCTGCAGCGTCCGGCCTCGCGGACTAGACCGAAGCCGCAGCCTCACCTAAAAACTCCTGCCTGCAGGTCTTCAGGATCGGCGCAGTGTCAGCACCGGTCTTGGGGAGCTGCAGGCAGGAGTTTTTAGGCGAGGCCGCGGCTTCGGGCCTAGTCTGCAGCGTCCGGGCTCGCGGACTAGACCGAACCTGCAGCCTCACCTAAAAACTCCTGCCTGCAGCTCTTCAGGATCGGCGCAGTGTCAGCGGCGGTCTTGAGGAGCTGCGGACAGGAGTTTTTAGGTGAGGCTGCAGGTTCGGTCTAGTCTGCGGCGTCCGGCCTCACGGACTAGGCCGAAGCCGCGGCCTCGCCTAAAAACTCCTGTCCGCAGCTCCTCAGGACCAGGGCGGTGAAAAAATAAAAATCTAAAAAAAAATCGATTTGCTTAAATTATGAATTGATTTGACCTCTCAAATCGATTCAAGATTTGAATTGATTTTTTCCCCAGCCCTAACTGAGGAATGAAGATACGCTCCAATGAATCTGTGGGGGTCCCCAATCCAACACCATGAGACAGCGATCCAGCAGTGAGATGCAGCAGTACTGCTTCCTCCGAGTTTCCTGGGGCACTGACATGTCAAATCGGACCAATGTGAACCTAGGCTAAAGGGTTAGTTCAACCTTACCAAAAAACTGCCTATAGCAGGAAGGGGAGCCTGTAGATAAAAACCAATTGTGTAGTTTTGACTAAAGTTGAACAATTCCCTTGCTATAGGTGTAGGCTTATTACATACCTTCTGAAGCTTGGCCAAAAAAAACTCCCAGAAATGGCATCATTTCATCCTGATTTGTTGCTAGGACGTTGCTAAGATACTCCTTGTCAATACTGCTTATCCCTGTCATCACAGTAACAAGCTTTCACACCTCCGCATGCGTGTGGTCCACTATCTCCTCCCCCTCAGCAGCGCTGACCTCAGAGCTACTGCAACAGGGGAAAGAAAGCATGTGCAAGGAGGTAAGAATCAACTGGTCCAAGCAATGTATTAGCAACAAGGCAGGACAGGATGAAACCACTAGTTTAAAATGATTGTAAAGTCTTGTTTCTTTTTCTCTTAAAATAACAAACATATTATACTTACCTGCTCTGTGCAGTGGTTTTGCACAGGGCAGCCCCGATCCCCCTCTTCTCGGGTCCCTGGCTGGAGATCCAGGCCCCTCCATCCTGTTGAGTGCCCCCACAGCAAAGCAGCTATCTATGGGGGACCCAATTTGAGCTGCAGCTCCGTGTATCCATTCAGAGACAGAGCTGCGGTTTGGCCCTGCCCCCTCTCTCTCTCCTGATTGGCAGAGTTTGATTGATAGCAGGGGAAGCCAATGGCACCGCTGCTGTGTCTCAGCCAATCAGGAGGCAGAGTCCCCGGACAGCCGAGGCACTCGTGGACATCGCTGGATAGAGATGGGGCTCAGGTAAGTATTGGGTGGGCTGGGGGGCTGCACACGGAAGGCTTTTTATCTTAATGCATAGAATGCATTAAGATAAAAAACCTTCTGCCTTTACAACCACTTTAAGGGCTCGTTTAAACCATACATGCATGAAAACCAATAGAAAAACCGCACAGATTTCACATAAGTTTTCATGCACATTTTAGTGAGTTTTTATGAACGTTGACATCAGTTTTCATGCCTCAGTTATGTGCCCTGCACACGTTGCAGATTCCTGCACAGTAAAAATCTGCACATGATACCAGTGTTGTGGTGTGAACAGGGGACATAGAGAACAATTGTTTTTGGGGGGGGTTTTGTGCCCTTGCAGAACACATGCAGAAAAACTCACGTCTCTGCACATGGTGTGAATGAGGCCTAAAATGTCAGGAGTTTTTCGGTCAGCTTTTGGGAGGCATGTAAATGGCCTACACCTAAGGCAAGGGTATTGTCCAACTTTAGTCTGCAGTGTTTGTTTTTATATACAGGTGCCCCTTACCTGCATAGGCAGTTTTTTTGTAAAGGTGAACTAACCCTTTAAAAATGCTTGTAAGGGCATGTAAGCTACTCGCATTTATTACATGAAAATACTCATCTGAAACGTCGGATTCAGGCATTTTTTTTTCTTGTGGATCTGAACGTAGCTCTAGAATACAAAGCTAAACATCGAACAAATTGGCTATCAAAGAACTATGCTCAGTTCAAAAACTGAAAGTGGTGTTTTTTTGGACCTGTGCGCCCGAGGACTGGATGGATATGACTTTTATCTCTAAGGTCTCTTGCAAACAGTACTGGTGTTTGAGCATCTGCTTTTTTGGACAAAATTTCAGGCATTTGTTTCGCCCGCACTCATGCGTATTTATGTGCATATTTGCGCTTATATGCGAGTTTGCGCAATCATTCGCACAAAACATTCCTAGGGAAAACCCATTAATATTTATGCTCATATGCGTGTATTTTCACGCATTTGCGCATACCGCCACAGAAAAAAAAAAATTGACCTGGAATGCAGATTTTTTTTTTGCTCAAGAATATACAGTGCTGGTTTACGCACCTCTGTGTACAGGCACCCTTATCCAAATAATCTCCTGTCTCAAACAAGAATTTCCCATAGCAACCAATTACATTTCAGCTCTATTGGCAGCTACAAAAAGGTACATCGGACTGCATCAGAGTAGAAAAGTAAAAATGTTTTATTTGCAGCAATTCTGCTAAATACGTTCTTATGCAATCCAAGCTATTTATGATTTGATTGCGTATGTTCACACAGGGCTGTTCAAGTTATTGCTCAGACATATAAACAGTCCTGCTACCACAAAGCCTTACATACATACAGATTTAAGGAGCAGCTGTGTATTATATCCAAAAATCAACAAGGTAAACAAATGTCTGAATACATAAAGCCAGGATACAGGATGGAAACTCGGGTCAATCATCTACTGAAGGAGTGCTATAGAGAGGTGGAGATTATATATATTACATTGGTTAGGCTCCATGCACACTAGCTTAAAGAAAATGTTCCTAACAGCAGCTTTTAAACATTTTTTTTTCTGCTTCTAGATGCAAAAAGTGGTATCCTATGTGTCCATGCACACTACATTAGTCTAGAAGCATTTCTGAAGCTTCAGCTTCTAGGAGCAGATTTGCGTTTTTGGGAGCGATTTGCCAGCAGAGAAAAAAGCTGAACACTCATGCTGCCAAAAGCTGGCACAAAAATACTATTATGAGCATTTTTCATCCAGCGTTTTCCTGGCATTTATTTTTAGCTTATAACATGCATGGGGCCTTAACCTCCTCTTGCCCGTGCTATACCCGAAAGACAGCTACAGCGCGGGCCTTAATTGCCAGGAGGGCATCCATGTACGGCCTCCTGAGATCGGGGCACGTGCGACCTGCTCTATGATAAGCCAGTCAATGAGACTTGGCTGATCACAGATCGGAGTAAGGGGCCAGCCCCTTACCACATGATCAGCTGTCAGCCAATGATCACGTGATGTAAACAAAAGATCGGCAATCAAGTTTTTTTTTCCTCACACTGAAAGCATGAGGAGGAAAAAAAAAAAAAAGGCGATCGCCGGCTTCTGCCAGAGGGACATCGGTCCCGAATAGGGAGAGTCGTCGCCGCCGCCTGATCTGTGCCCACCAGTGCCACCTACCAGTGCATATCACTGCTGCTTAGTAGTGCCCACCTGTTCCACCTATCAATATCCATCAGTGCTGCCTATCAGAGTCACCTACCAGTGCCCATCAGTGGCACACATCAGTGCTGCCTATCAGTGCCACCCATCAGTGCCTCCTATCAGTGCAGCCTCATCAGCGCACATCAATGAAGGATAAAAATTACCTGTTTTCAAAATTTTATAACAAACTATGAAACTATGTTTTGTTTTGTTTTTTCAAAAATCTTTTTTTGTTTTTTTAGCATATAAAATAAAAAAAAACCCAGCAGTGATTAAATACCACCAAAAAAGCTCTATTTGTGTGAAAAAAAAAATTATAAAAATTGAACTAGGGTCCAGTGTTGCATGACCGTGCCATTCAAAGTGTGACAGCGCTGAGAGCTGAAAATTGGCCTGGGAAGGAAAGGGATTTAAGTGCCCAGTAAGCAAGTGGTTAAAGTGACACTAAACAATATCCTTATTTTCCAAAAACAATCCATACACCCCCACTACTCAATGGCCCTGTAATCTATTTCTCATGAAACTGTGTTTTTCAGCCTCCTTATAACATCCTCCGTCATCTCCCGAACCTCTCTTTTCCCCCTCACTTCATTTGTTTGGAACGAGCAGTGCACGTTAGATTGGTCACATGCACACTACACATCTCATAGGTCATAGTCCCTAGTCCATCTATAGAGCAAACAAGAAAAGGTTGCTATGCACCCACATACAGTGGAACCATAGAGAATGAACATAGTCACCCTCTAGCAGGAAGTCAGATCACAGCAGCAAAAAAAAAAAAAGGATTTTGGAGGAGGCCGAGGGCAATTTTCTGCGCAGAAAACTGTATACACGTTGCAGATTTCTGCGCAGAAAAAATCTGCATGATACCAGTGCTTTGGTGTAAACAGGGCATTATTAGATTGTAAGCTCTAATGCCCAGGGCCCTCTGATTCCTCTTGTACCAAATTGTAATGTAACTGTAATGTCTGCCTTTATTTTAATAAGCGCTGCGCAAAATGTTGGCGCTATATAAAACCCGTATAATAATAATAATAATAATAATAATAATAATAATAGAGAACAATTGTTTTTATTTTAAAAAAAAATACATATACAGTACTTGAGAAGAATGTTTTTTTTTTCAAACCAGAGTGTGGTGTCACTAAAGTTTCTAGTGAGCCCCTTTCATGGGCATAGAACCCGAGAAGAGGTGTGTGGTTATTTGCCCATTTTGTCAGGCAGATGCTACAAGATACAGTGACAGTAATTACACAGAGCACTGAGGGAGGGAGTCAACAATACATACACCATAACAGCTGACAAAATAATTCCAGGCCAGGAATATCCCCCGCATACAGATCTGGGGGCATCCTAAAGAAAGAAAAGCCCACAGGCTGGGTGACGCCATCATTTCATGTACTATACATGAAGCTACACACTGTGGTCATAACATTGCTGACTCAGGACTCAGTACTGCATCCTGATCCCATGTCCTGCGTTCTGCTGACTTGTAAAAAGTCAAGACTAGATCTAATATTCTTGGAACAGGAAAAACAACTAGTATAATATCATGGTACAAAGGTTAATAAAAAATGTTCTATTTATAGTTGAAGGAATGCAGAATGTTCCATCATAACTATAATCACGACAATCAAGGGCACATGTCAGGTAAGAAAAGTCCAGCAGGCCCACTTACTCTAACTGTCCAATTCCTCACCTAGGCAAGGATGACGTAGCCCTCTGTATGTCCCAAACACCCCCCCAATCCCCTTTCATCCAGGCCCACAGCCCGCAGACTCCTGGGATACATTTAATACATCCCTACACCTCAGGACAGCCTCAGGCTTCATTCACACGGCTGATTGGGATTTCCAGGGGCAAGAAATGGGACTTCTGCCAGCGGAGAGACTTCAGCCATACGCACATAGATGTAAACAGCTGTGGCCAGATTGGTAACATCTACAATGGCTAGCACTGCCACTATCCACATACTGATGTAAGTAGGGCCACTGAGGCCCTGGACGCAGACAGTTTGTGTTCTGGGATGGCGTTGTTGGTCACATCTACTCTGCCAGTAGGCATGCAGCTATAGGGCAGAGTGCAAATGCACCCAGAGGCCATTCTCCTCGTTCCAACAGGTTCCTCCATGCCCGATGACCAGCCCCTCAAAGGATACAGATCTTTGCAGGTTGTGTGTTTTTTTCTTTTAAATTGACTGTCAGTTCATCCATTTCAAATTTTAAAATTCTTTGACTCTTTAAAATGTTTCATTTGAAATTGGACTAAATTGCAAGTATTCAAAATGAAACATATATACATTCAGACATATTATGCAGTTTGAGAGGCCACCGTGATTTTTCATAGTATTTCCAAAAGTGTTGTAATAATTAAAAAAAATCCCAGTTGAAGATAATGTTTAACCTTAAGTTCAAATTGGAGATAATATTCTAAATGATATCCCCATTTCTGACCCTATATAGAGAGAGGACAAAGAAATAGAATGTTTTCATACAATGTCATTGGCTTACTAGAGCCATGTAGCCATATTAGTTGACATGATGAGCATTCGCTCCCCTTTGTGTACATGCTAGGGATCGACCGGTATCGTTTCTTCAGTGCCAATAAGATACCAATATTTTGGCCACCTCTCCTGCCAATAGCCGATATTTTGTACATTTAAAAAAGTAATTTTTACACTGTCATTTTACATGTTTTTTAGCACTGTTATTGCTGTCACAAGGAATGTAAACATCCCTTGTGACAGTAATAGGCATGTGAGAGGTGCTCTCACATGCCCCAAACCCCTCCTCTGCACTTCAAAGTATTCAAAACGTCAAGACCAGCGTTTCTGAATACAGTAAGACCTTGGATTGCGAGCATAATTCGTTCAGGAAGCATGCTTGTAATCCAAAAGTACTTGTATATCAAAGCGAATTTCCCCATAAGAAATAATGGAAACTCAAATAATTTGTTCCACAACCATTTATTCATAGGTTCTTCAGTTTATAGTCCATATAAAAAGATTGTGTAACCATAAAATGTCCATCCACAAATGGCAGCCTCCACAAGGGGATTGGAAGCAAAATCCAGCAGGAGCTACAGAAGAGAGGCACCTCAAATGCCCCGTACACACCTCAAATGCCCCGTACACACCCCGTCAGATTTTCAGATGGAAAATGTGTTTCAGTTTCAGTTTAAATGTTATACCTTCATTAAATGGAACTGTATTGCTACTCTTAGAGGGGCCTCTCTTCTCTTTTACACTCAGATGTGACATGATGCTACTTGGACATCAAGACATCCCTTGTATATCAAGTCAAAATTAATTTAAAAAAATGTGCTTGTCTTGCAAAACGCTCTCAAACCAAGTTACTCTCAAACCAAGGTTTTACTGTACTTTATTTCTTAAAACTGGGGCCTTGAAGATGCCAGTAATCCAGGAAGTGAATGTCACGACATCGCTTCCGGATTACTAAATCCGAGACCCAAACGAAGCATCGGCTTTGTTCGGGCCTTCGGCCATCCGGCGGACGTGCCGGCTGGTTGCTCGGGCCTCCTTATGGGACGGGAAAGCCCAGGCAAGTGGCGGAAGGCAGTGGGAGGGGGAGAACGTCCCCTCCCGCTGCTTGTAACAGCCGAGCGGCTGCTGAGCCACATTGGTTGTTATTACAATAAAGACGACCGTCCGCTCTAAAGAACGGTACAACCCCTTGAAGCAATAGCGGTAATATTGGTCAGTTTTTTTTACTGTTACTTCTAAAAAAGTGAATAACGGCCGCACCGATAATCAGTCGATCCCTAGTACATGCAGCCAGCGGGGATGCCATCATGTGACAGCTTCCCACAGGCTCTGCTGTACTTGGTTTGGGCTAAACCAGCTCATCCCTACTCCCCATACAATGCAGGCAAACTGGACCTGCATTGTATATGGTGAGGTCATACTATGACCACTGACCAGAACGTCTTAGAGAAGAAGCTTTGAGGACCAGTGACACAGTATGGTGGAAGCCTAGGGAGGATTGGGGCAAATATTACACCTTATTGCTCTACCCCCAGACAAACAAGCATTTAATCTTTGCAGTGCGGAGGAAGGGGGGTCTACTGCAAGGGTGGGTTTCTGTCTACTGCCCAGAATTAGGCTTTAAAAGTAACAGCATGTACTGGATATTTACAGAGTCAGGAAGGGTCTGAATTTCTTTTGTGTTCTTAAATCTATCGTATTTCCCTTTACAGAGATTTACCCTCACTTTCAGTCCACTTTCAGTTCACCAGACAGGAAGTGAGGGAAATCTACAACAGGGACCCAGACAGAGCAAAGGTTCTAGCTTTCATCTACTCTACTGAATAAAATCATGTTTATGTCGGTGTTTCAGTTGGAAAGTTTTCTAACTTCCTACCTAGTAAACCGTTGTCAGGACAGAAAGTGAGGGGAAATTAAACAAAAAAAAAACGAAAAATAAAAAGTTTTTTGTCTTGATATACACTTTAACAGCATAAAAAAAACCCACAAGCAGGACCAAGAACAATCCGGTAGAATAAAAAACCTGCGTCACTCTTACACTTGCATTTTAGAAATGTAGGCATCGTAAATACAGAAAAATACTAAAACTCCTGGACCTGTGAAATGGAAGTATTTACCAAGTCAGGTCCCTGTGAGCCAGGTAGATAGTTAGCAGGTGACAAGTCTCATGCGTCTCTGGTTTCACACCTCCGCCTGGGCTTAGATTTACAGGGCACATGCCAGGCGTTCTGTACGGTAACCATGTCAGCAGGATCATCCTCAGACGTGGAAATGAATTAAATATCACATCAGATCTTGGTTACCTGTCGGGTGTTGGTAAAGCGCCACTTGAATGTCAACACAAGCAGGCTCTTAGATACTATCTGAAAAAAAGTTTACAACCAGATAAAATTGTTTAAAGCTAAACTCTGGCCCCAAATATTTGCATTTAAATATTTTCCTCATTACCATAAAGGATATAAATCTACTTTTTTTTGCGCGCCAAATTTCTTTGCAAACCCAGACATTTGCCTTGTAAAAATATATATCCTGTGCAGAGAGAATAGCTGTGGGAGGGGCTGAGCAGGCCCACCTAATACAGATCGCCTATAGAAAACTATAGGAGGGGGCGGAGACAAGACCAAGCATCCTGCACAAGGAGAAAGATTAGCAGTGACTGGTCTCAATTACCCATGCTGGATTACTGCACAGATCTGGAAAAAAAAAAAAAATATGAAAAAGTACACCGAGACTCAAGTATGAATACACATGCCTGTTGTATTTAGACAATATTGGCTTATCCTGGCATTCTGCTTTAAAGGATAATTAACCTGTGCACACACTGTCAGCTCAGCACTGCAGACAAGATCAAACACACAGATCTATGAAAGTGGTACAGGTTTGTTTCTAATACGATTAATACTGCTAGAGTGCATACAATAATGATCATGGTCACAGAATATTTTCTCGAATGTCCACTGGTTCTGCCTAAAGTGCTGACATCCCACATAGGAGAAGACGCCTCAATAGAAACATTCATCCCCAAAAAAGTCACTCTGCAGATTCATAAAAAACTCTGCACATTCAATAGTCAATGAGACAATCAGCTATTTATTGTGAAGGGCTAGAAGGTCTATACAGAGGGGCGTTGTATTGACATGAATGTTAGGTGACTGTTTCCACGATTCTTTTAAATTGACTTGAAGGGAAAAACTACAGGTGGTATATCCAGGGTGCAGCACATCGCTTTATTCTCAATGCTTTGGGGTGACCATGGCCCTATATAAAACAATGGATTTTCCGATGTCCAAGCTTTGCCTGCACTAGAAAATGCAACAAAGTTCAGCACAGCACATCTAGGGTGAACTATCCCTAAATGAGGCAAACTGCTAGAAAGGACCTTTAAAGCGACTCTGTTGCTTTCCAAAAAATCCAAGCTTGCAAGGAAAGACAATGAATACTTACCCTCCAGGCGGGTGGAAAGTCTGGACTCTGCTGTCTTCAAGCTACAGATCCTCTGGGAAAGTCTACAGCATTCAACACACTTCCAGAGGTGTCAAAGATCTGCATCCCCCCGCAGTGCACTTTAGTTCCTCCCACCAGTCCTGTCATTACCAAGTCCCGTAGTGGCATAGTGGCTTGGCAGGAGGAACCACTGTGTACAGTAGGGGGTGCAGGCTTTCATCACCCAGGAAGTGATGAATGGTGAAGACTCTGCCGGAGGTTGTACTGCTTGAAGACAGGAGCGTATAGACTTGCCACCCGCACAGAGGTAGGTACTAAGTGTCTTCTCTTGCAGGAGCCAAGCTTTTGAATTTTTAGGAAAGTGAATGATTGGCTTTGGAGGACAAATTTACTTTTAGCAAAGTTGTCCTTTATAGCTCGCCCCTACCCCCACTTGGTACTGTATAACCAGCGGTTAAATACTTACCATCAGCCCTGATCCAGAGATCTGTACTGTGTGGAATCGCCCAGCAACTTCTATATGTAAAAAGAGGCAGTGTGTCCATGTACATAGGCATCTCTCGCCCTAATCATTCCTATTAAAATAAATGGGGCGATTGGCGCATTTGAGCAATGGACACATTGCCCGGAATTACAATGGTGTCAGGCAAGGCCGTATGGTGAAAATAACTATGCAAACTACTGGATAAACTGGGAGGGGGCTTTAAATGATGTAACCTAAAGGGCAACCTAATGCCGGCAATTCCCTATGGTGCGCTGTCAGAATACAAAAGGCACAGAGAGAGATTTGTCCTTCCACACTTGTATAGCAGGGATAGAGAAATCAGTTGGATTTTACTATTGGTGTTACTAGCTTTACTTAAAGTGACATTGTCCTTTATCCAGCAGTCCCCAAACAGAAAATTATTTCACTATTGAGTGCTGTAAACTGAAATCTGACTGTTCTGTGCATATTACTGTGCATTCATCTAATCAATTCCATTGGAACTACAGTAATGTAACACATAACTAAACCAATCAATTCAGCAGTTTCGAAAAACAGTTACATTCTCAGCATGCTGGGAATGCCAACTGTCATATTTGCTTGTGCTCTCAACCAAACTGTCAAACAATTAAATGGCTAATATCATAACTGATCACATGTGCAGCACTAGGGCATTTGCAGATCAAAGACTAAGATGGCAGCTTCCATGGCTGAAAATAACAGGAAGGTTTAGTTCCGTTTTGAGGTTCCACATCAATGGATAAAAATGCTTCTGTGGCAAGCCACAGAAAAGAATATCTCAGATAAAATTACAAAATGAGAGACTGGTCTGCTTTTCAAACTACCCCAGTGCACCCAAACCCAGCCACAAAAAAAGCAACCAGTTGATTTCAGAAATGCTCATAATTTTTAATTCAACTGAATTATCTTAATCATCCATTTTATCATATACACAATGCAATTATAGATGACCACCGATAAGCAAAAATTGGTAAATATGCTGTCCATTTTGCTGCCTTTTACAAGAAAGTCAAAATGCATTGACATCAGAATATAAAAAAGTTTCCAATAGGATCGCTTTCTCCAATACATTCAATGGCTTTTGTAATATGCCATAAGGCTCCATTGTTGGTGCATTGCCCTGTGTCTTGCCTTTGAAGCCATTTGAATGGGGTCATTTAAACATGCAAGGTAATGCATCTGAGATTTCTGGGAAGGATAAGCCATATATCATAAAAAAGAAATTATCATCACTTTGCATTAAAATCTGTCTTCCATAAGTGATTATACAAGCGGCAGATAAGTGGACGTGTATAGGATAAAGTGGACATTCATAAATTTTTCCTTTTCATTTCCATCACCTGTTTTACAAAGCCAGTTGTCCCGCCACGCTCAGTATAGAACACACACACAGAGGCATCCATATCATCTGTTACCTGTCAATGAGGGAAGTCAGTATAAACAGATACCAATGACTCCAGTGTGCACACTGCTGTACAGGGGTGCAGATGCACTTTAAATCCCTATAATGCGGATCGCTATTTTTAAAGTAAAGTGCCCTGTATGCCTCTTGTTCTGTATGGTAAAATGGCTAAAATGATCACGGCCTAACCATAGCCACTGTGGATGGCATTTTTTAGATGCCATAAATGCTCATTAGTTCCTTTGTGATCTACATACACAGCAATATTATATCCCATTCATATATAAAAAAAAATGGGTGTGTAATGCCAACAAGCACCCCTGTGATATTTATAATATATGCATGACCATGCCCAGAATAATGTGAGTTTACAGCAAATATTTACAGCAATCTGCATTCCTCTGCTGGCAGTGCAGCATACAAAGCATTGTTCACACACTTACTACTTTTTATGGAATTGTTCTTCTAACAATGACTTGATGGGGATGTCTTTTTGAGAAAACCCAGGGGATACAAGCATATTTCTGGATTTTCCCATATACCACGCATAGAACAGCCCAAACCAAAAAGAAATTGTATGAAAAGATTTTATTACTGCAGAATGAAGTAAAGTGCAGGCAGCGTCAGTAGAGGGGTTAAATGGAGAGGCTTGTGGAGCACTGCTGGCTATATACTGTATTCTCAATTATACTTAATATAAAATGATGGCCCCACTAGGAAACCTTTCTCAACACTTTTACCTCCAGAGGAACTCTAAAACATTTTTCAGGTCTTGGGAAAACCCCTTCTGAAATGATTAGGGGTCAGAAAGACAAAATGGTGGTCAATAGGAAAAATGCCACCCAAAAAGATAATTGGGTCATGCCACCACCGTTGGCCTAGGAATTGGGCAAGCACCATCAACTGGAGGTCAATCAGTCACAGCTCACGGAACAACCAGCAACCTCTGGAGGAACCCTGGTTGGTGGTCAATAGAAAGAATGCAACCCTTTTAGATACCTAAAAAAATAACTGGGTCATACCACTGGCGTGGACCCCAAAACTTGGTAGGCACTATCAATGGGAGGTCAATCAGTCACAGCTCAATGAACCCCAGCAACCTCTTGAGGAACCCTGGTTGGTGGTCAATAGAAAGAATGCCACCCTTTTAGATACCTAAAAAAATAACTGGGCCATACCACTGGCGTGGACCCCAAAACTTGGTAGGCACCCTCAATGGGAGGAGGTCAATCAGTCACAGCTCAATGAACCCCAGCAACCTCTGGAGGAACCCTGGTTGGTGGTCAATAGAAAGAATGCCATCCTTTTAGACACCTAAAAAATAAAATGGCTCATGCCACCAGCATTGGCCCCAAAACTGGGTAGGCACCACCAATTGGAGGTCAATTAGTCACAGCTCAAGGAACCCCAGCTACCTCTGAGGAAACCCTAGGTTACCAAAGAATCCTGGTTGGTGGTCAGTGGAAAGAATGCCACCCAAAAAAGATATTTGGGTCATGCCACCAGCATTGGTAGGCACCATCAATGAGAGGTCAATCAGTCACAGCTCAGGGAACCCCCAGCAACCTCTGGAGGAACCCTAGGGTATTACAGGACCCTGACTGAGAATGGCTACAGTAGGGAGATGGGTACAATTGGCAGGGTAAAGGGGTCAAACGCCGGAAGGTTTCACTGCAGCACAGCAAAGTAATGTGTTTAAAACCCACTGAGCAGTCACAGAGTTAACAACGGCAAGGCACATCTGCAACGACAACCCAAACATTGCACACAATATTGATAGACAACAAAAATGATATAAAAACTACATATGCATGTCTGATCAGGAACAATGCAGATAACACTGAAATAGCGCTTTCAATTGAGCAGACAAAGCACCATAAAATCCCCTCTTACCTTCTATGGCTATGACATGTTCTCGGATCTGGTTCTGTAGTGCAGGTTCATCGAGTCGCTCCAAGAGTTCATAGATGGAGTAGATATTGGGGTGCACTGACTCAAAGCGCTGGATTTCAGCCCGGATGGCCGCTGAGTTGGCCAGTTGCTGCTGGTAGTTCATCCTTGCAGGCTGGGGAGGGCCTCACATATCCAGCCTGGGGGTGCAATGTAATAGAGGTGGGATAGATAGAAGGAGGAAAGGTCCAGGGTGAGATGTGGGGGGTGCAATATCCTAAGGACTGCAAATAAGGAGGACAAAATACAACCCCACATCAAAGGTCAGTGTAGTGCTATGGAAAGGAAATCTCACAGATTAGCATTATTGATCAATGAGTGACAAGGGGACATGTCTGTATAGAAGTGGGGAGCTCATTCAGAAATATAGGAACTACAAGAATGGATCTCTGTTCCTTCACTGGGTACATGCTGAATACACTATGCAGGGGGGGAAGGCAGACATGGAGCTGCCATGGCAGAAATCCAATTGTCAGATAACTGCAAAGTAAGTGTCATGTGAGTAGAGATGGAGGAGAAGTCATGTACATGGGGTGACCATTACCTGGTAGTAAGGCAGAGGTGGAGAGGGGATCACAGGACTGGGCTGGACTGCAAAATGCCAATATAATGGGGGGAGGAGGAGGAGGGAGAATGGAAGGAGTCTGCTCAGATGGGACCTCTCATAGACAACACAGGGGGGTCAATGAATATGTATGGGGGGGGGGGGGTGGAGGAGACACACACTGATCTCTATATACAGTGCAGGGTGGAGGGATGGAGGACACAGCGGGGTGTACAGGGGAGGCAATCTCCTCTCTGAGCTGTCACCGATCTCCGGGGCTGTCCGCTGTGTGTGGCCGATCCCCCGATCCCCGATCCCTGGCTCTCTCCTTCTATTCCTGCAAGACGGAGTCCTGATCCTGCTGTGTTTTCCTCTCTTCCTCCGAGAAGTCTCTTCCCTTCTCTCCTCCTCCTCCTCTCTGCCTCTCCTTCCTGTCTCCTCCTACTACTGCATCACACTCTTCCCTCCGAGGGTCCTGCACCACTCACACCCGCCGACACCCTGCATCGCTTCTCACCTCTGACACCCGGGACCAGCGACACCCTGCATCAGACCTGACACCCGGGACAAGCGACACCCTGCATCAGACCTAAACTCTGACACCCGGGACCAGCGACACCCTGCATCAAACCTGACACCCGGGACCAGTGACACCCTGCATCAGACCTGACATCTGACACCCGGGACCAGCGACACCCTGTATCGCCTCTCACCTCTGACACCCGGGACCAGCGACACCCTGCATCAGACCCGACCTCTGACACCCGGGACCAGCGACACCCAGGATCTCTGACACCCTGCATCAGTGCTGACCTGTGACACCCGGGACCAGTGACACCCTGCATTAGTGCTGCCCTGTGACACCCAGGATCAGTTCTGACCTGTGATACTGAGGATCAGTGCTCACTGGTGACTCTCTGGATCTGTGACACCCTGCTTCACACTCTTCCCTTCAGGGGCTCATGCACCGCTCACACCTGGTGGCAGCCCCCTGCATCACTGTTAACCTCTGACACCCAGTCCCAGTGACACCCTGCATCACTGTTAACCTCTGACACCCAGTGACACCCTGCATCACTGTTAACCTCTGACACCCAGTCCCAGTGACACCCTGCATCACTGTTAACCTCTGACACCCAGTCCCAGTGACACCCTGCATCACTGCTAACCAGCGACACCCAGGAGCACAGATGCATTGCATCAGTGCTGACCTCTGACATCCAGGACTAGTGACACCCTACATCAGTGTTGATCTATGACACCCTGGATCAGTGCTGACCTCTGATACTCTAGATCTGTGACACCCTGTATCAATTTTGAGCAGTGACACCCAGCATCATTGCCGACCTCTGACACCCTGGATCAGTGCTGACCTGTGACAGCCAGGATCAGTGACAACCTGGATCTGTGACACCCAGGTTCAATGCTGCCCTGTGACACCCTGGATCTGCGAAATGCTGGATTAGTGCTGCCCAGTGACCGTGAGGGCCATTGCTGCCCAGTGACACCTAGGATTTGTGACACCCAGAATCGGTGCTGACTGGTGACATCCTAGATCTGTGACACCTAGATCACTGCTGACCTGTGACACCCTGGATCAGCGCTTGCCCAATGACACAGGACCCCTTTCCTACATGTCCCTCTACAGGGCACTGTGAGGGCAGATGTGTCCCCCAATAACAAGTCTTCTATATGTCTTCCTGTCTGCAGTACATACCTCTGCTTCCCCAGACCTATGTGTATAGAATGAAGGAATAAATGTAAACTCAATGTTGAAACTCCTCACTGCATGCATATTTTTCCAATCTATTTTAAAGGATTGAGCACTCATTCATTTATTATTGGATCTGATTAGATTTCAGGCTGGATTCACACCTTTGTGTTTCTTCTTGATGGATATTCCCTCAAGCAGCATTTTTGTTGATGCGTGTCATAACAAATATAAATACATGATGACGTGCATCTATGTCTTATGACTCACATTGACATTAAATAGAAAGTGCACTGCAATGTGCGTTATTGAGGCAGAACAACACTGATGGCTCTCGAGTGATATCAATGGAAAAGGTATCAGTGGGAACTCAATAAAGCATTGGTGACACTTTGCTGGCAGTGTTGGCCCATTAGAACGTCCTGTGCCTTATTCATGAAAGCCTTGTGACGGCTTCCATAGCAGTTCCGATGTGTATGACACATTCCCGTAGTTCGTATTTGCAGCACTTTTACATTGTGTCACTTTGACTGCTACATGTTCAAAAAGAACTACCTCCAGATTGGACATAATGAAATGGGAGGTAATTCAAGTATACAGTGAGGGAAAAAGCATTCGATCCCCAGCTGATTTTGTACGTTTGCCCACTGACAAGTCTATAATTTTGGTAGGTTTATTTTAACAGTGAGATAGAATATCAACAAAAAGATGTAAAAAAAAAAAAAACATTTAAAAAAAAAGTTATGAAATGATTTGCATTTTAATGAGTGAAATAAGTATTTGACCCCTTCGCAAAACATGTTTTAGTACTTGGTGGCAAAACCCTTGTTGGCAATCACAGAGGTCAGATGTTTCTTGTAGTTGGCCACCAGGTTTGCACATCTCTGGAGGGATTTTGTCCCACTCTTCTTTGCAGATCCTCATTAAGGTTTTGAAGCTTCTGTTTGGCAACTCGACTCTTCAGCTCCTTCCACATATTTTCTATGTGATTAAGGTCTGGAGACTGACTAGGCCACTCCAGGACATTAATATGCTACTTCTTGAGCCACTCCTTTGTTGCCTTGGCTGTGTGTTTTAGGTCATTGTCATGCTGGAATACCCATTTTCAATGCCCTGGCTGAGGGAAGGAGGTTCTCACCCAAGATTTGACAATACATGGCCTGTCCATCGTCCCTTTGATGCCGTGAAATTGTCCTGTCCCCTTCACAGAAAAACACCCCCAAAGCATAATGTTTCCACCTCCATGTTTGACGGTGGGGATGGTGTTCTTGGGGTCATAGGCAGCATTCCTCCTCCTCCAAACACGGCGAGTTGAGTTGATGCCAAAGAGCTCGATTTTGGTCTCATCTGACCACTACACTTTCACCCAGTTCTCCTCTGAATCATTCAGGTATTCATAAATAAACTTCAGACGGGCCTGTACATGTGCTTTCTTGAGCAGGGGGACATTGCGGGCGCTACAAGATATCAGTCCTTCACGGCGTAGTGTGTTACCAACGGTTTTCTTGGTGAATATGGTTCCAGCTGCCTTGAGATCATTGACAAGATTCTCCTGTGTAGTTCTGGGCTGATTCCTCACCGTTCTCATGATCATTGAAACTCCACAAGGTGAGATCTTGTATAGAGCCCCAGAGCGAGGGACATTGACAGTTATTTTGTGTTTCTTCCATTTGCGAATAATCGCACCAACTGTTGTCACCCTCTCACCAAGCTGCTTGGTGATGGTCTTGTAGCCCGTTCTAGCCTTTTGTAGGTCTACAATCTTGTCCCTGACATCCTTGGACAGCTCTTTGGTCTTGGCCATGGTGGAGAGATTGAAATCTGATTGATTACTTCTGTGGACAGGTGTCTTTTATACAGGTAACAAGCTGAGATTAGGAGCACTCCCTTTAAGGAAGTGCTCCTAATCTCAGCTCCTTACCTGTATAGAAGACATCTGGGAGCCAGAAATCTTGCTGATTGATAGGGGATCACATACCGTACTTATTTTACTCATTAAAATGCAAATCAATAACTTTTTTGAAATGCATTTTTCTGGATATATTTGTTGTTATTTTGTCTCTCACTGTTAAAATAAACCTACCATTAAAATTATAGACTGATCAATTCTTTGTCAGTGGGCAAACGTACAAAATCAGTAGGGGATCAAATACTTTTTTCCCTCATTTGTAACTAAAGGTCAGGTTTTCATTGCTGTCTGTACATCAGTTAGGGAGATTCTCTCTATTTATCCTGTTTACCATTATCACCGAGAGTAAGGCTCCTTTCACATTAGTGTGTCTCCAAAAGTCGTATGATTTCCAGTGTAACTTTGATGTGACTTGTAGTGCGTTTTTAATTCGACTTTACATTCTATGGATCAAAGTTGCACCAAAAGTCACGCCAAAGAAGTGCACGCACCTTTTCAAAGTTGCTGCGACTTTAAGTCGCAGTGATTTGAACAGGTGTCATTGAAAAGAATGGTATGTGATTTGACGTGCGACTTTGATGTCCACAAGTGTGAATGGACTCTGAAAGTGAAAGAAAATCTCAAATTCTGGGTTGTCCCCAGAATAGTAATAGCCATTAGATAGGCCAATAGCAGCTATGGAATCCACCCACTGCTGTCTGTCAAGGCAGGCAGACCTGATGAGGAACTAGTCTCTCAGCATCCCCATCAGGTTCACTTCCCTTGGGAAAATATTGCATGGGCCTGCCATGTAGGTCTTTTTACAGGCACTGCCTGTTATAGGGTAAGAACACTCTCTGAGTAAATGACATGCAGCCATCGCTAGATTTCATGCATCCTGCGTAAATGCATGCTAGGGACATTTAGAAATGGGTGCACCCCAAAATGCATATGTGCAACACTTGTCGATGCACATTACAAGATGTGTACAGGACTTTTTTTATTCATACTGCATGTAATAGGACTGCTATTCCAGCTCAGTCCCACTTCTCGACAAGGCAAAATGTCTTTGCCTTATGCGTCTGGTTCACACCATTGCGTTATGTTGGTGTGCGCTGAAAAAAAGTACTGCACTGTTACTCCCACAGCACTGGATGATCACCACTGTGGGGGGTAACCGGAGCCACGGCAGGGAAAATGTCTATACTAAGCAGCAGCTAGAACAGTGGTTCTCAACTCCAGTCCTCGGGACCCACCAACAGGCCAGATTTTAAGTATTACCTTGGGGAGATGCAGACTAGGATACTGCAATCACTGAGCAGCAAGTGATATCACCTGTGATGTATTTCAGCTATCTTGCAAATCTGACCTGTTGGTGGGTCCTGAGGACTGGAGTTGAGAACCACTGAGCTAGAAGGACATGGTACACGTTAGAAGTAAGCTATGTCCCTGGCGCTGCCAATACAAAATTTAACTAAACTTCAGCTTTAAAGGAAATCTCTACTGAAGGGAATATGAAGGTTGTCTTTGTTGGTTTTTAGGCAATCATGTTGATCCAATGACTGCACTATTTAAAGCAGAGCTCCACCCAAAAGGGGAAGCTCCGTTTGTCTGCCTCCTTTCCCCCGTCCGCTGCAACTTTTGGGGGGGAGCGGGTACCTGGTTTTGATAGGTACCCGCTCCCACTTCCGGCTCACTTTGCCGCAGCGAAATGAGTAGGAGGTTTAGCCCCCCGAAGTCGGACCATTGAGAAAGAGCAGAGTGATTAGTGGAGTAGGAGAACAGCTGTGAGTCAGCAGCTACACTATGAGTACTTCCACACTGGTGCGGAGGAGCGTTGGCGGTAAAGCAGCTCTAATTTTAGTGGTGCTTTACCGCTGTAATAGCGGCATGCTTTTAACACCCGTTAGCAGCCAAATAAAGGGTTAATAGCGCCCACAATTCACCGCTCCCGCACCACCCGAAAGATTCCGCTTGCAGGACTTTTTCCGCCCAAATGTGAAAGCACTGGGGCTGCAGGGGAGGCGTTTTTCAGGTGCTATTTTTAGCCCAGAAGCGCCTGAAAATTGCCCCAGTGTGAAAGGGGTCTATTTGTAGCTGCTGACTTTATAAAAAAAATAAATAAAAAATTGGGGGGAGGAGGTGGAAAATCCAGGTCTAACTTAATTTTCTGCTTGCTTGTTTCAGGGAGGTGGGTTGCAAAGTATCAAAACCAGAGATAGCCATTCTGACTATGGCAAAAATGTGGACACCGCCAGACAAAGGGCTTGTTCACACGTATGTTCATTATGAAGAATGAAGCCATGCTCATTAACGCTCCTACGGCATTTATGATGTGTTTATGATTTTCAAGAATGCTCAATAAATGCTTATTAAAGTGTTGCTTTTCTAGTGTAAAGTGCTTATAGGGGGAAGTAATGTAGAGAAAATGATCTACTGATGCGTGGTTAGGTTGTGGTGTGAGAGCAGACATTTTTTTTTTTATATTCTCTGCAAGATGGATTTGTATACTTTAATCTCTTTGACACTTGGCTTGCTCCAGCTCAACTTTGCTGACACAAAAAGCTTTGCCGCTGACAATAATGCTCAATGACTCTGCTCCTGCCTGGCACAATCATTATTGCTGGTTTGATGCATTTGTCCGCACACACAAGCAAATAGAGTCACCACACCGCTGCTCTGTACAGCCAGGAAGTGACTGGAACTGCTCTGTCCCAGTTCTCTATTATTTCCCAGAGCATTCTGGGACACAGGAACCTCCACTGTCTTTCCTTCAATTCCCATCTAACACTTCATAAATGCTTCACTAACACACCATAAATGCTCTCTAAGTGCTGTTAAGTTGCGGTTACAGAGCATTACCATTAAAATGACTGGAGGCGGCTGACAAAAGCAGATGCATTAAATTGATAACACAATACAACGCTTCGGCTCCTGTGTGAACAACACTGTGTGGTATTCATTGTAATATTCATGATAGTTTTTGACGAACGGTTATGAGGCTTTAAAACTGCAGAATAAATTCTGCATAAACACATGGTATTGACACACATGTGAACAAGCCCAAAGAGGGGGGAGTAGCAATCAGACGGGTTGGAAAACTATTACCTATTGTCTTCTTCTTTGGTTGTGCTGTATATGTTTAACCTCTGCCTGCTGCCACCTCCTGGGTATATGAGTCAGGTGATCGCTGTGATTGTCACATGATCAGATCACCAGTATGCTGGGCATGCGCTCTCTGCACAGAAAAACTGTTTACATAGGGCCGCATATAAGCGGCCTCTCTGCGTTAAAGCTCGCCTGTCTAGAACAGGGGTCTCCAAACTTTCTATACAAAGGGCCAAAATATTGTCCTTCAGTCATTAGGGGGGCCGGACTGTGGTCCCCTGAGAGTAGCAAATGCCCAGAGTCCATGGGAGTAAACAATGCTTCTGACTTTGTGCCCAGCAGGATTAAAAAAGAAAAAAAGACATAGCACCTCTGGTCAGTAGGAGTGGGAATAGTGCCCTGTCACCGGTATTAGAGGAAAAGTGGTCCATCATTGGTGTCATTGGGAGGGATAGTTCCCCATTGGCGTCATTGGGAGGGATAGTGCCCCATTGCTGGTATCAGTGGGAGGGATAGTCCCCCATTGCTGGTATCAGTGGGAGGGATAGTGCCCCATTGCTGGTACCAGTGGGAGGGATAGTCCCCCATTGCTGGTATCAGTGGGAGGGATAGTGCCCCATTGCTGGTATCAGTGGGAGGGATAGTGCCCCATTGCTGGTATCAGTGGGAGGGATAGTGCCCCATTGCTGGTATCAGTGGGAGGGATAGTGTCCCATTGCTGGTACCAGTGGGAGGGATAGTCCCCCATTGCTGGTATCAGTGGGAGGGATAGTGCCCCATTGCTGGTATCAGTGGGAGGGATAGTCCCCCATTGCTGGTATCAGTGGGAGGGATAGTGCCCCATTGCTGGTATCAGTGGGAGGGATAGTGGCCCATTGCTGGTATCAGTGGGAGGGATAGTGCCCCATTGCTGGTATCAGTGGGAGGGATAGTGCCCCACTGCTGGTACCAGTGGAAGGGATAGTGTCCCATTGCTGGTACCCGTGGAAGGGATAGTGCCCCATTGCTGGTATCAGTGGGAGGACTGGTGCCCCGAGGGCTGGCAAGCAAAGGGCCGCATTCAACCCACGGGCCAGTTTCGAGACCCCTGGTCTAGAGGATGCATATATCCATCCGTACCATCAGTAGGAAGAGGTTAAGCATGCTTCCCCGGCCTGCTCCATAGGCCTAAATACAGAAGACAAGGGATGTGACCATTTGTGTTTAGGGATGCACTCACATACTGGGAGGATGGTGCCTGTCTACCTGCCTTGTAGTGTGTATGGTCATCTTCACCCTGTCCCACCTACATATGGTACATACCACCTGTGTGTCCATCCAGGGGTCCTGCAGGTATGGTGACCTCTCTTCATTACCTGGGGAAACAAAAGAGAGACAACTGACAACCTGCTCTCATCTCAGCCACAGGTCTCCAAACTACAGCCCATTGCAGAATGTTATCATGCCTGCAGCGAGGGTCAGTGGTTTCTCACACAGGTCTTTAGGCCGGCCTACAACCTCCCACAACATAAACAACCCCCCACCTTCTCCTCCCCCAAACACTTTAGCAAACTAAATGTCATTCAATTAGGATTTACATCGACTTTAAAGTGATAATAAAGAAGAACTTTTAAATTAAAAAAAGGTTATCCTTCCCTGCTCTTGCACCAAGCAGTCCCTTACCTTCTCCAAGGCAGTTCCCCACCAGAGCTGTCTGCTCCTTCCTCCCCTGGGTGCCTCCCCAGCAAGCTGCATGCTAAGGGGGCAGCCATGTGGGCAGTTCCCAAGCCAAGCTGTGTGCATCCATAGACACACACAGCACCTGTAAGCCCCGCCCCTCACAGGAGTTTGATTGACAACAGCAGGAACCTACGGCCTCCTGTGTGTCCTATGACACCAGGAAGAGGAGGACTCAGGTAAGTGTTTAGGGAGGAAGGTTCTTTTTACCTCACTCCAGGGAATGCATTATGGTGAATATGTTTTGACTTTAGAACCACAATAAAGCGGGGCTCCACCCAAAAGGGGAAGCTCTGCTTGTTTGCACCCCTGCCACATATGGCACTTTATGGAGGGGAGTGAGAGCTTGGGTCCCGGACAGGTAAGTGTCCTTATAGTAAAAGTCAGCAGCCACAGTATTTGTAGCTGCAGGCTCTTCATTTTTTTGGTGGGGGGAGACTGGAGCTCCTCTTTAAGATCGTCACACACATTACAATCTGATTGATCAGACACCTTCAGAGCCCATTCACACAGGGGCAACACGACTTGCAGGTCGCCTCAGCGAGGCGACCTGCAAACGACTTCCGCGGCGACTTACAAAACGACTTCTGTATAGAAGTCTATGCAAGTCGCCCCCAAAGTCGTACAGGAACCTTTTTCTAAGTCGGAGCGACTTGCGTCGCTCCCATTAGAACGGTTCCATTGTACAGAACGGGAGGCGACTTGGTCGCCTGACAAGTCGTCCCTGTGTGAATGGGCTCTTAGATCTACTAACAAGTGTGTACCTGACTGGATACAAAGTGATTGGCTGGTTTGGGGAGGTCCTCACCACACAGATTTGGTAAATGTAAAGATGAATGTACACAGATTGTAAGGTCAGGTTGTAATGTGTATGGGGACCCTAGTGGTGGATATAATGCAGGAGGCAGTGAGGGTGACACCAGGCAGACAAGCAGTGAAGGTGTCAGGTAGCAGAGTGCGGGGAGGAAAGGTGACACAGCTCTGTACAACCCACACTCTGCATTCATTCATTCACAGCCGCTTTCATTCACCTACTGCAGGCAGCCAGCACATTACCCACCACCGACCTATTATCACCAGGATGACACGCTCGCCCCGCCCTCTGCTTTGCTGTCTAGGCTGTGATTGGACGCTGTCATTTGCTTCTCTTTCACCTCACATTGCACATGCGCAGTTTTCAGTTACCGCGAAAACGTGATTTTTTTACTGGGCGGGGTTATGGGAGCTGTGGGTGTGACACGAGCTCAGGTTTCTTCTCAAATTCGCCTAACGGCCTCTCTCACATTGTATGACAGCGCACTATTCATAGTGTCAGAGGTCGAACACAGCAGAACGGTCCGTGTTGTCACCTCTATAACATGTAGGATAGTTGTGTGGTAACGACGTTTTCTCAGAACGTGCTGAAGTAAATGACACGAGAACGGTCCATAGAGAGAAGACTGAACAATCCTCACTTGTCCTCTGAGCTGCTGCTGCTGGCGCCCTCTGGTGGCAGGACCGCAAATGTCACTTCTTAAAGGAGCAAACAGTAGAATACAAGGTGTGTTTATTGGGACCCACTGATACAAAGTATTCATATTAGGACCCATTCATACAAGGTGTGTTTATTGGGATCCACTGATACAAAGTATTCCTATTAGGACCCATTCATACAAGGTGTGTTTATTGGGACCCACTGATACAAAGTATTCCTATTAGGACCCATTCATACAAGGTGTGCTTATTGGGACCCATTCATACAGTGGGGAAAATAATTATTTGGTCCCCTGCAGATTTTGTAAGTTTGCCCATCTATAATTTTTATCATAAGTGTATTTTAAATGATAGAGACAGATTATCAAGCAAACATTTAAAAAAAACACACACTACAAATGCTATAAAATAAGTTGCAGTTCAGTGAGTAAAATAAGTATTTGATCCCCAAGCAAAACATGACTTAGTACTTGGTGGAGAAACCCTTGTTGGCAATCACAGAGGTAAGACGTTTTCTGTAGTTGGTGACCAGGTTTGTACACCTCTCAGAAGGGATTTTGGTCCACTTTTCTTTACAGATCTTCTCTAAATCCTTAAGGTGTCTAGGCAACTCGAAGTTTTAGCTCCCTCCATACATTTTCTACAGGATTAAGGTCTGGAGACAGACTCAGGCCACTCCATGACCGTAATATGCTTCTTCTTGAGCCACTCCTTTGTTGCCTTGGCACAGGGGAGGTCATGAACACTACAAAAAAAAAAAAAAACACTGGTCAAAAATGTGGGGCTCCTGCCACTTATAGTTCCGGAGATACAGGGCTTCTTGTGCAGCCTATCAGAAGCTACATACAGAGCGGCCAGACTCTGTTTGCAGAAGACTGAGAGGATGAGCTCACAGTGCCTCTCCTCACTTCTTGTCAGAGGCACTGAGCTCAATGGACAGCTTGGAGCCTTGGACCAATGGTAAAGCACCATTGGAACAAGCTGTCAATTAAAAATGCTGCAGTGGAGGCTGCCCTCTCATTTCAGTGTCATAGAAGGGGGCATGTGTCTAAAAGACACATGCTCCCCTCCAGCTCAGCCCTCTTAACTAGAAGGAAAAAGCATGGGTTTATGGGGAAATAATTTATCCATAATCCCTTGTTTTTTTCACACAGTTAATCCCTTACCTCCGAGCTTACGCAGATGTGCGTACTCGGTTTTCCAGGGTTATACCAGGATGATGCAGGCATCATCCCGGTACCATTTTTTACAGTGGGCGATCGGCTTTCCTGGTATAACAACTGAAGCGGCTAAAAGCTGCTCGGCTGTTATACCGGAGCAGCGGGAGGGGACGTCCCCCCCCTGATGGAACGGGAGGCCCGGTGATCAATTGGCTGCCTCCAGCGGCTGGGAGCAGGCTGGAATGAAGCTGTGGGCGGCTTCGTTCCAGCCTCCTAATTGTAAACGCGGAAGTGATGTCATGACGTCACTTCCTGTTTACTCGGTTGCCAATGGCGCCGGTTTTAAAAAAATACACAGTATTCAGAATCGCCATTTTTGGCGATCTGAATACTTTGAAGTGCAAAGGAGGGATCAGGGGGTCTTTTAGACCCCCGATCCCTCCATAAAGAGTACCTGTCACCACCTATTACTGTCACAAGGGATGTTTACATTCCTTCTGACAGCAATAAAAGTCATCAAAACTTATTTTTTTTAACACAATTTATAAATATAAAAATAAATAAGAAAAAATTTTTTTTAAAGTGCCCTCGTCCCTGCGAGCTCGCGCAGCTATGAAAATGCATACGGAAGTCGCGCCCACATATGTAAACGGTGTTCAAATCACACATGTGAGGTATCGCCGCGATCGTCAGAGCGAGAGCAATAATTCTATAATTCTAATAATTCTAATTCAATAATTCTTCTTGCACTAGACCTCCTCTATAACTCTAACCTGGTAACCGTAAAAAAAATTTAAAGCGTCGCCTATGGAAATTCTTAGGTACCGTAGTTTGTCGCCATTCCACGAGTGCATGCAATTATAAAGCGTGACACGTTTGGTATCTATTTACTCGGCGTAACATCATCTTTCACATTATACAAAAAAATTGGGGTAACTTTACTGTTTGGTTTTTTAAAACTCATGAAAGTGTCCCTTTTCCCAAAAATTTGCGTTTAAAACACTGTTGCACAAATACTGTGTGACATAAAATATTGCAACAATCTCCATTTTATTCTCTAGATTCTCTGCTAAAAAAATATACATAATGTTTGGGGGTTCTAAGTAATTTTCTAGCAAAAAATACGGATTTTAACTTGTAAACACCAAATTTCAAAAATAGGCTTAGTCATGAAAGGGTTTTTAAAGGGGTTGTAATTTTTTTTTTAAAATACCATACATGTCATACTTACCTGCTTTGTGCAAGGGTTTTGCACAGAGGGTCCCCGATCCTCCTATTCTTGGGCCCTCTGTGCAAAACCGCTTGCTCCAGAGTCCTGCTGTTGCATTCATTGACACAGACAGTAGGACTCGGCCTCTCCTCCGGCTCCCATGTTACTGGCATTGATTGATATTGCCTGCGACTGATTACCAAATCACTTAAATTTCCCTTGCTCTTCAAGAGGGTGAGCACCCCTGCCCTAACACATCATGTTTAATGCACCGCATCAGACCAAACTGGTATGAATGGGACCTCACAGATGTTCTTGACCTCCTTCCAAGCTATTTTTGCATTTCAAATTATTTGTATGGGGACTAATGTAGTTCTAAAGGGAGCAATGGTACATAAGCCCTAAGCAAGGTTGCCTTTTTTTAGGACTCATTTACACTGTTAGTTGCTACATTGACAAGCCTTGCATGAGCTTATTCATAACCCTAAAGGCCCATCCACAGATCAAAAACATATTTTGCTAATGCAGCACACCACAATACATGTATATTCACACTTCCTATGTGTTGAGAGAGCATTCAAAACGTTATTTACCTACCTAGCCTTTGCATAGACTTAGGCTGGCCGTAGATAGAGAAAATTTCTTTACTGTAACCACGGGCTGCAGGAAAGAAATTCACTTGGTTCCCCCATCAACGCAGACAGGGGAATCCCTCCCACAAAGCTATTGTGTTCTTCCAGTGGGGGGGGGGGGCTGGGGATGCCGTCCCTGCTGGGAGAACATAGTGATATAGCAATAATCACATGTAAAATCTGGCAGGCTGGTTGTACCTAAGTTGATCAACCAATCAACTTGGGTACACTCAGCCTGCTCATACGTGGTTCGAATTTCGGCAGCTCCGAAGACCCAATTGGCTGGGAGTCCTAGGATGGGTCTCAGGACCCGCCTCCTGTTCGGCCGGGAGGAGAAGCAACGCCCCGGCAGCAGCAGTCTCTTCTTCCTGCCCGCACCTCTACTGCAGTAAGTTATGCCCATCGATCGCGCAGGGGCGGTTGTGGTGATAGTGCAAGAGGATCGTGGTTGGGGAGGGGGGTGTTTGTGTAATGCCAGTGGATCGCCCCTTTTTGATCGATCGATCGAGAGCCACGGGGGGGGGGGTTGCGAGTGTGGGGGGCCAAGTCTGCTCACCGCCCTTCCACCCAAAAAATATTTTGACCACCAGATGCCACTGTCTCTGGCCATCTCTTGTATCATGCCCATAGTCTTTGACTAAATCCTGTTGTGTGTCTACTGTCTCTGACACTGTATATATTCACCAAATTTTATGTGCGCCCCTTTGGTGATGTTGAAGACTGCACCTGAGGCTCCTATATCAAGAAAGTTGACCACCACTGCTCTAAACCTTCCACATTAAAGCGGAGCTCCACCTAAAAGGGGAAATTCCGCTTGAAGCACCCCCTCCCCCTCTCCTCTGCCACATGTGGCATGTAATTTTTTTTAGGGGGGAGTGGGTACCTGGTTTTGACACGTACCTGCACCCACTTCTGCTTGGATCGCCTAGGCGATCTGAGCGGAAGTTCTCCTCTCCCCCTCCCTCCCTGCATTCTTTTGGGACACATCACAGGTCCCAGAAGACTGCCGGACCATTCAGCAGGCACAGTGCGACTCGCGCATGCGCAGTGCGCACCTGGCTGTGAAGCCGCAAACTGTCACACTCGAGTGCCCACAGTTGAAAGGCCGGAGAGAGAGAGAAGTGACGGTTTGGGTGGCCACATCTCTGGATCCTGGGACAGGTGAGTGTTTATGAAAAGTCAGCAGTTACACTTTTTGTAGCTGCTGACTTTTAATAAACACAAAAATGACTGGAGCTCCTCTTTAAGTGACTATAGCTTTACCTTTTTGGGTTGAAGTGTAGTCGTCCATTGAGTGAGACAGTAGCAGCTGTAATGGAGAATTTGAATGAGGATCATCGTGCTGTCACTGGGCTGTAACAAAATTTTTGACATTTGAAGGAAATTGGCCAAAAGATATTTATGCGCTTATAGTGGCTGTACACAAGGGTGATGCACCTGCAGAATTCCAAGAGAAATACTAATTGAAACAGTTCAAGTTGGGCAGAACTTCATTGGAAGATGACCTCCGTAGTGGATACCCTGGGGCAGTGAAGGTGTGTTTGGGTCCCATATAATGTCCTAACCGAACAGATGTATGATGCATGTTGCCAATCAATGTGCATCAACATAGTAATAGATTTTTAGTGTACTTTGAGAGCTGCTTCCATTCAATGCCATAATGCCACAATCTTCATTCACTACTGTACAGTCACAGAAAGTGAATTGCCAATTTTCTTTACGAGCCTTCAGTAATTCCCTCTTCTTCTCACCCACCTTGTTGTAAAAATAAATAGTCTTTCAGTCTGAAGGTCTGTAACTAAACCATAAAATGTAAGGATAAAGCTAGGGCAGATATTTTCTTGAAAAGTGCCCAAAGTCAGTGCATTTGTGTTTTTAGATTCTTATAGGGCAACTGTCACCTTTTGGCTCCCGCTGCTATCAATCTGCCCAGTAAGGAAGGAGAGAGGGAAAGGAGCCGCCACTCTCCTGCACAATGCTGGCTCCTTTGTGCCGTGTGAAGGGGGGGGGGTCTCCCTTCCCTCCAATCAGCTCTCAGAGCTCTCCTCACTGATTTGTAACTCTCGGACAACCTTTATAATTCGGCATTTTTAACAGTAAAGAAGAGAGCGCTGCAGATAGACAGGTACAACTTATGTAGGAGGATTTGTTTCATCTCTGTGTATCACCCGAGGCCAGTCACTTCAGTTGGTATACTGTATGTAAGGTAAAATAAACCTAAGGGTTTAGATGATTCATGTATCATATACTAACTGGAATCCATCTGTCCTTATCTCATACATGCAGGCAGTAGGGTGTGCCTAGCTGGGAATCTCCTCTTTGCCGAGATGAAAGAAAAAAAAAATGTCCATAAAGACTGGGATGTATGACATAATTTTGACCTAGGCCAGAAACCAGGAAGCAACTGCAGAAACGTAAAAGTTTAAAACAAGTAAATATAATACACCTTCCTATCTCTTTATTAAGGCTAGCAGCATGGCTGCTGCTGCTCAATATTTTTTTGGGGGGGGCACAAACAAACCTGCCCCCCTCTCTCGCACATCCAACAACCCCCCCCCCCCCCGTGGGAGATGGACGGGAAGGTTAGATCAGACGGTAGGCCGTGATTGGAGGTGGTGCAGACTCCTGGAAGCTGCCCCTGGCCCCCTCACTCGGGTTGGATGGGAAGGTGGCCATCCATGTCCTTACCTTAAGAGGTGGTGCTGGATCCGGGGTAAGGATCCTGGAAGCTTCCCCTTCACCTGCTGTAGCTTGCAGAGGGAAGAGCCGGGCCATTGCGTCTCCTCCCGGTCGAACAGGAAGTGGGTCCTGAGACCCGATTGGCCGGGAGTCCTAAGACACTTTGTGAGTATTAATTCGCCAATCTCACACAACTGGGTGGGCTCAAAGCATAGCATTCTGCACCTCGAGTTCACCCTTTTTTGAAGCCAATTAGAGACCCAGGCTCTAATTGTGTGCTTTAAAAAAAAGAAAAAAAAAAACATTGAAATCTATGGCACCGGCGCCCTGCATGTAGATTTAGGGGCCGGGCACATGGATTAAGTAAAGTTCCGCTGTAAGTATAAATTACTTGAAATCTTTATACTGTTAATTTAAAAATCAAACTGTCGCTCTAACTTATTGTGATGAATGTGGCAGTGGGTTGATGGCAACCCTGGGGGAGGTATGGGTGGGAAATGTAAAAAATTATAAGCCACAAATTACGGCCATGGTTTGTAGTATATTAATATTTCTGGTGAGTCTGAAAATTATGCATCAGAAAATTATCTTTAAATTCATTGGACTATGAGTCACAATGAAGATGTGGACCCAGTGTAAAATAATTTTCATTTCTTTATCCTCATGATCATAATGATTAGCCTTTTTGTCAAGTCAGAGATACTGATGGTCATCTCTAAACTAATAACTCCCAGGAGTACAAAGCAGAGTAACACATCTGTACAAGTCTCTTTTTTGCACCCCTCTGATCCTGCTTTCACTTTGTTATTAAAGGTTTGACTTCCCAGATTTGAGGACTAAGCTTTGTCTATCCACTATCCTACACACTGTCAGGGAAATTAAATATTTAGAACAAAGTAAAACTGTTTTTTTCCCTACTTGTGTTTAATATAATTTTTCTTGAGGACAATAGGACATTATGAAAAAGGAATCATGGCTAGGCAGCACCCAACAACATGAGGAACAAGAACTCAGATCCCATATAAATACAGTCAGGTCCATAACTATTGGGACATCGACACAATTCTAATCTTTTTGGCTCTATACACCACCACAATGGATTTGAAATGAAACAAACAAGATGTGCTTTAACTGCAGACTTCCAGCTTTAATTTGAGAGTATTTACATCCAAATCAGGTGAACGGTGTAGGAATTACAACAGTTTGTATATGTGCCTCCCACTTTTCAAGGGACCAAAAGTAATGGGACAATTGGCTGCTCAGCTGTTCCATGGCCAGGTGTGTGTTATTCCATCATTATCCCATTTACATCCCATTTATTCCCTCATTATCCCAGGGTCTGACTGGGCCGGCCACCACAGACTTGCCTTGAAGCAGGGCCAGCCCCAGCATAGTAGGAGGTGCAAACAGAAGTCAGGAGAGATGGGTCCAGTGACACATGGGAAGCTGCCCTGCAAGGGGACACACACCTCCCAGGCCGGCCACTGGAGACACAGCCGCACTGAAGGAACAAGTCGGACTCTCTCCTTCATAACACTGGTTGCCACACCATGATAGCTGCACTGGGGTAGAGAGGGCTGTCCATCTCACACTGGGAGGAAGGTGAGCGCACTGAACCCTACATTGATCAAGTGTCACAGCCAAATAGCCCCACTCTGTAGTGGCGGTACATAGCTGCTGGATGGGGATGTCTCCTTTCTGGATGCTGGATGGGGATGTCTCCTTTCTGGATTTTGCTGTATTAAGATGTCTCTTTGCTGGATTGGGATTTCTCTTTGCTGTATTAGGCTGTCTCTTTGCTGTATTGGGATGTCTCTTTGCTGGATTTGCCATCTCTTTGCTGTATTAGAATGTCTCTTTGCTTGATGGGGCTGTCTCTTTGCTGGATTGGGATGTCTCTTTGCTGGATTGGGATGTCTCTTTGCTAAATGGGGATGTCTCTATACTGGACTGGGCTGTTTCTTAAGTGGATTGGGATACCTTTTTCTAAATTGGGCTGTCTCTTTGCTGGACTGGGCTGTCTCTTTGCTGGATTGGGCTGTCTTTTTGCTGAATTGTGCTGTCTCTTTGCTGAATTGAGATTTCTCTTTGCTGGATTTCTATGTCTCTTTGCTATATGGGGATGTCTCTTTGCTGGATTTGGCTGGCCCTTTGCTATACGGGGATATCTCTTTGCTGGATTGGGCTCTCTCTTTGGATTGGGCTGTCTCGTGGCTGGATTGGGATGTCTCTTTGCTATATGGGGATGTCTCTTTGTTGGACTGGGCTGTCTCTTTGCTAAATGGGGATGTCTCTTTGCTAGATTGGGATGTCTCTGTGCTATACGGGAATGTCTCTTTGCTATATGTGGATGTTTCTTTGCTGGATTAGGCTGTCTCTTTGCTAGATTGGGCTATTTTTTTTTGTTTTGTTTTTTTACTGTATTGGGTTGTCTCTTTGGCATCTTATGGCACTGATTTCATGTTTAGATGTTTTAATATTTTCTACTGTTTAAGGTTTTCTTAAAGTTTAATTTTTTTTGGGGGGGGGGGTCTAAGTAGCTGGTCTTGCGTAGGGCGCAAAATAGTCTAGCACTGGCCCTGACTGTATGTAGGATTATAGCCACCCTCTGGATTATGGACTATGCGATTTGTAATGTGCATAGAGCAGTGTACGTGACTGCAACTCGTTTCAAAGGAATGGAAGTGAGGGGAGAAAAAAGGTTTTGGGAGCTCATGGAGGATGTTACAAGGAAGCAGAAAAACACAGTAAGAAATGATTTTATGAAAACTTACAGGGCAATTAAAACCACTTGCTGACCGCCCTATAGCATTTTTACTGCTACGGGGGGCAGCTGTGCGCTGGATCACGTATATATACAGTGGGACGGAAAGTATTCAGACCCCCTTAAATTGTTCACTCTTTGTTATATTGCAGCCATTTGCTAAAATCATTTAAGTTCATTTTTTTTCCTCATTAATGTACACACCGCACCCCATATTGACAGAAAAACACAGAATTGTTGACATTTTTGCAGATTTATTAAAAAAGACAAACTGAAATATCACATGGTCCTAAGTATTCAAACCCTTGGCTCCATATTTAGTAGAAGCACCCTTTTGATCTAATACAGCCATGAGTCTTTTTGGGAAAGATGCAACAAGTTTTTCATACCTGGATTTGGGGATCCTCTGCCATTCCTCCTTGCAGATCCTCTCCAGTTCTGTCAGGTTGGATGGTAAACGTTGGTGGACGGACATTTTTAAGTCTCTCCAGAGATGCTCAATTGGGTTTAAGTCAGGGCTCTGGCTGGGCCATTCAAGAACAGTCACGGAGTTGTTGTGAAGCCACTCCTTCATTATTTTAGCTGTGTGCTTAGGGTCATTTTCTTGTTGGAAGGTAAACCTTCGGCCCAGTCTGAGGTTCTGAGCACTCTGAAGAAGGTTTTCGTCCAGGATATCCCTTTACTTGGCCGCATTCATCTTTCCCTCGATTGCAACCAGTCATCCTGTCCCTGCAGCTGAAAAACACCACCACAGCATGATACTGCCACCACCATGCTTCACTGTTGGGACTGTATTGGACAGGTGATGAGCAGTGCCTGGTTTTCTCCACACATAACGCTTAGAATTAAGGCCAAAAAGTTCTATCTTGGTCTCATCAGACCAGAGAATCTTATTTCTCACCATCTTGGAGTCCTTCAGGTGTTTTTTAGCAAACTCCATGCGGGCTTTTATGTATCTTGCACTGAGGAGAGGCTTCCATCGGGCCACTCTGCCATACAGCCCCGACTGGTGGAGGGCTGCAGTGATGGTTGACTTTCTACAACTTTCTCCCATCTCCCGACTGCATCTCTGGAGCTCAGCCACAGTGATCTTTGGGTTCTTCTTTACCTCTCTCACCAAGGCTCTTCTCCCCCGATAGCTCAGTTTGGCTGGACGGCCAGCTCTAGGAAGGGTTCTGGTCGTCCCAAACGTCTTCCATTTAAGGATTATGGAGGCCACTGTGCTCTTAGAAACCTTAAGTGCAGCAGAATTTTTTTTTTTTGTAACCTTGGCCAGATCTGTGCCTTGCCACAATTTTGTCTCTGAGCTCTTCAGGCAGTTCCTTTGACCTCATGATTCTCATTTGCTCTGACATGCACTGTGAGCTGTAAGGTCTTATATAGTCCTGGGGACTTAGCTCTATCACACACCTTGCCCGATGTCTTACTTATTATGTTATCCATGTACTGTTTACCTCTACAATGTTTTTTACTGTTTTTCTTTGTTTTCACGTAGAAATCTGTAATGTTGGCACAGACTCATATCATTCCCTGAGGAAGCCAATGTCTTGGCGAAACATGTAGGAATTGAGTACCTGTTTTGAAGGCCTTCCTCATCTGGCCCACCCGACTATATTGTTCTGTACAATTCAATTGTGAATTGCACCCTTTTTTAAACATTATTATCGTATATTGTTTGTTTTTTCATTTTTGTGATAATACATTTCAATAAAGTGTTTTTGTAATTTTATTATACATACATCCCTCTCCTTTTTCTGGCACCGTTATAATCCCTCTGTACTCCCATATTCTTCAGTATGATATTTTGTTATTTTAAAAAAAAATTACCTTTACAATCACTTTAGTACCACTTTAACACTATAAAATGTTCAAAAATCCAAGTGGGTGAGCACATATGCAAAGCCCGTATTTTACTTATGGTGAATGGACCTGTGTTACCTCTCATAGATTTGGGGGAGGGCTACACTGTAAAACTGGACTCTTAGCGTACATCAGTGAAAAACCGCTAGCTTGTAGGGCCCAAAAGAGTAGGGCCCCCCCAAATAATTCCCCACCATGATCTCTATTCTTCTGTCTCTATTAATTCTGTCTCTTACATGCAAAGAACCCCATCATATTTCTTTGTGTCCTGGGAAAATGTGTTATATCAATCTCAATGAAGCATATCAAACACAAGTCTAGGCTTGCATTTGTCCTTTTTTTCAGACTGGCAAGATATCTTCAGTAGATCATACCTGGAAATTACATAATTCTATTGTAAAGCACAAGTGTTAAATAAAATTCCAATTTTGTAATTAGATTCGTATTGGAGCATGCTAGATTCTTTTGGGACTTGCACAGATTTTTTTAACAGACGAGAAAAGCACCCTCTGTGTTTTTTTTCTTTTAAAGATATTTTTATTGCAGTTTTGCGACATACAGACACAAAACAAAAGGCACAAACAAAAACTACAACACCGAAAATATAATGTTCCTAATCCAGCATATCATGAAAATCCGGGCAGTGTGCAATAATAAACTAGAGATTACATCTACCAGTGGATAAAAACATCAACAGAGGAGTAAGCGATACGGTTTTTAAACATCCTGGGCTTATCAGAAGTTCCTGTTTAATACAACACTCACAAGGTGAACCCCTTTCATGGTAGCACAGGGGAGAGGGTCAGTGGGCTAGCCAGCCATCTGCCCCATATTTTGTGGAATGCTTTAGTCCCCTTACAGATGTCAAAGGTAAGTTTATATAGAGGCAGGGAATTATTGACAAGTTTCCGCCACATATTCCGCATTGGGGTCTCTGACCCTTTTCATGTCAGCAGGAGGGACTTCCTCGCATAGAAATAGAGGATGCGGAGTAGTCTCTTAGCCTGAGGCTGGACAGTGAGGTCAACAAATATGCCCAGTTTTTAGGGTGCACTATATTTGGCAAACCCAGTGCAGAAGATATAAAGGAGCCTTTGTCAACCCAGAAGTCATGCACCAGTGAAAAAGTCCAAAAGCAGTGGAGAAAATCAGCAGTTTGTCCACAACCGCGGAAGCAGTCAGCAGAGGGGGATAGTCCCATTTTATGCAGTCTAGCAGGGGTGAGGTGTGAATGATGGAAATCACCCTGCCCCTCAAGGAGATAACAGAGGTTTTGAGCGTATCCCAGAACTCAGACCAATCCTCTTCTGTGATAGAGATATCAAAGGAGGCCCATTTCTCTCGAGCCTTCCGAAACCTAGGGTTAGTGCCTGTCATGAGAGTGGAGTAATGCGTGGATAGAAGTTTCGTCTGGTCTGGGTCTCTCAGAAGTTTTTCCAGGTCAGGTGTCTTAATAGGACTGATCAGAGAACCAAACTGAGTACGTATGGCATGCCTGAGTTGGTAATAGTAAAATAGGTATGTCGATGGGATGTCAAAGTCTGTCTGTAGTTGAGAAAAGGATTTAAAACCCTGGGGGGTATATAGATGACATAGGTATTTCACTCCCTTTGATGTCAATCTGATGGGGTCAGGTATAGAACATAACTCCTTAAGATTAGGGTTGAACCACAAGGGACAGTTGGGGGAGGTCTGCCATGAATCAGTGGACATTTTCGCAGCTATTGTTCAGAATAGGGAGAGGGAGGTTTGGATTATCAACATGCCGGTCCAGGTGGTGTGCATCACCTATAGACAATGTTGTGGAGGTGATAGTGCAGGCATTATCAGAGTTAGGGTGGAGCCAATCATGAATGTTAACCAGCTGGGATGCTAGGTAGTAAAGGTAGAAGTTTTTTGTCGGAAAATTTGAGTACCTGCTCTCAAACATTTGTCGTCGGAGATTCCGACAGCAAATGTCCGATGGAGCATACACACGGTCAGAATTTCCAACAACAAGCTCACATCGAACATTTCCCGTTGGAAAATTCGACCGTGTGTATAAGGCATAAGAGTCGCATTTGAGCGGATCTTTCTGTGGTTTGAGTATCAAAATAATTAAAGCCTCTCTCATGAAAGGAGGGATCATCCCATTTCCAGAGCCTCATTATATATATTGAGTAAGATGGGACTCAAGAGGTGTCGAAATTGTGCATACCATTCAGCTGGAAAGCCATCCAAGCCCATCGTCTTATGAGTCAGGAGCTGCGAAATTGCCAGGGAGAGCTCCTCAACAGTGAAAGGTTCGTTCAGTTCAGTCCGGTCTTGGTCAGAAAGTCAGGGAAGCACCGTCTGGGTCAAGTAGTCGTCCAGTTGGGCATCAGAGCAGTGGGCCCTAGTAGTGTATAAATCACGATAGAAGGTGAGGAAGGCATCTGTTATCTCTGAGGGACATTGCTAACCCTATCCTGAGAAGTTAGAATCCTAGGGATAGAGATGGGAGTATGGTCCGGCCTAGTTAGATATGCAAGTAGGCGACCCGCCTTATTGCCGTGTTGGAATGACTTCTGAGTGACATAGAGCATACATTTTTTAGTAAGGTCCAAGAGGCGGAGCTCATATTCTCTATGACTATGTAGCCATGAGGTCCGGGTAGCCGAAACAGGATTCACAGCATATGCTGCCTCTGCAGCTACCATCTTATTTTCTAGATCTTCAGTGCACTGCTGAGTGTTCTTGAGCAGAATTACAGTAATGGACATAAAGGTGCCTCGTAGCATGGCCTCCCAGGCAGTTGAGGACCCAACAGTGCCCTGATTCGTACGCCAATAATCTGCAATGTTCTTCCTGCAGTCATTCTGTACTATCTCATCCTCCAACCAATGGGAGTTCAGCCGCCAGACAAGAGTGCTCGAGTTTGGCAGGAGGAAGAGATCCACAGAAAGGGGGGCATGATCAGACACTCCTCGGGGAAGGTAGAAAGCCGCCTGCACAATAGGGAGTACTTAAACGGTAGAGAATGCCATATCTATATGTGACATAGTGTGGAAGGAGTCAGAGTGGCAAGAAAAATGTCTCTCCTCTGGGTGCTTCCTCCGCCACAGCTCAGTAAGACCATACACCTGGGTCCAGTCAATAAATGAGGGGTAGGGTCTACCCCACCCCAAAGCGGTCCATGGCAGGATCAAAAACAGCATTAAAGTCCCCAACATCGAGCAGGGGGTCAGGGATTCTAGACAGCAGCATCAGGGATAAATTGGAAAGTAGGGCTGAGGAAAATGGGAGAGGAACATATATGTTCACTAATGTAAATACTACGGAGATCATTTGAATATTAAGTATTAAGTAATGAATCTCCCCTCTGGATCCGTCTTAATCCAAAAGATTTCAGCCAGGAGGGATTTTGCTAGCAGAATAGAAACAGGAGTAGTTGGTAGGTGTAGCGTGGTACTGTGTAGCCAGCCAAGGGTGTTTAAGGGACCACAGTTTAGCACTGGTGAGGTGAGTCTCTTGAAGGCAGACAATATGTGGCTTATATTTTTTAAGGAAGGAGAATACCAAGGACCGCTTAAGAGGTGAGTTCAAACCCTTGACATTCCAAGAGATCAGTTTTAGCACATTAGCCATATTCCGTCATATGCAGCATAACAACATAAGGAAGATCATGGAGAGATGCAATACAACATATAAAATATTGCACAAGAGAGACACAGGAATAAATGCACTGTAGCAACAGAAATTAATCTGCAATAGGAGCATAAAAAAAACCTACCCTGCTCAACCATCCCAAACATAGTGAGCTTTGGTTCCCTAAACAAGAAAACAAAAACCTGTGGCCTCACCACCTACTGGAGTGGGGGAGGTAGTGGGTCCAGAAAGGCTCTCAGAAAAGCTCTCTGTAAGGGCGAAGGTTCCATCAGGTGAAGGTTCCATCCGGCAGGATATAACAGCAATCTGTAAAAGAAGGCACAAACAATGGTAGTCATATAAGGCAAGGCAAGGGTTGCCCGCCGATTAGGACAGGTGTTATAGCCTACAATGCCATCTGACAGTTCCATTCCACGGGTAACATATAGCAGCAAAAAAGGGGAAAGAAGAAAGAAGAGTTAGGTGAAGTCTTCAGGTCATCTGTAGCAATGGAGTGTAGGAGGCAAAAAGAAGGATAGGGTGACCCACAGGTGCTCAAGCTTGCTTCAGAAGAGATCAGTAGTGAGGTAGAGAGGAAGAAAAACTACTACAGCATCAGTTGCGGCATTGTCTAGGTTGTTTCCCAAAACAAGCATCTATCCAGGCCATAATATCCTTTGGACAAGTGCAGAAGTGAGCTTTACCCTCATGGATGATCCGCAGCTTAGCAAGGAAGAGCATTGCATATGGCAGGCCCTCAGCACGGAGGCTGTCTTTCACTGCAGCAAAGGGTATGCGCTGGTGTTGAACTTCAGCCGAGAAATCCAGATATATGGAGATATTGTTACCATTAAACTTAAGTGGGCCCTTTTCTCTAGCAAGGCACAGGATAGTGACCTTGTCTTGAAAATTGAGGATTTTTGCAATCAGGGATCCTGCGGGGGGGCCCCCGAGGGAGGAGGACGTGGGAGGATGCGATGTGAACACTCAATCATGAAGATATGAAGCCCTAAGGCTAATGCTGCGCTATAACTAAAAAGAACTTGTGAAATTGACAAACAAATAAATAAGCTGCTAACATAAAAAAGTCCAGTACAGAAACTCCAATAAAAGTGCAATATCCAAAAAAAGATGCAGCGCTAATTAAAACTCATAAATGTGTGAATATGAATATATATGTAGACCATGGAAGTCTTTTTCGTTCTATGTCTGAGTACCCCTATAGCAACAGTGGGAGTACCGGATTTTCCATAAGGGTTGAGGGAGATCTTACTTCCCTAGGCTGGGTGAGACTGCTGCGGTGGTCATCACTTTCTGGTAAGCAGGTTATTCATACACTTTGGGTGGTGATCTGGATGCACTTCGTTTGCTTTAAAGACTTTGTCACGATTTTCTTTTTGCAAATTTATTTCTGCTCATTTGGATGGACACTGTTATTTAAGAATTCATGGATTTTTTTTTTTTGATGGGACCTTGCTTTAGTTTTTCTTTTTTCACTTTTTTTCTTTTTTCCATTTTGGTATTTAAAAAATATTTTTTATATATATTCATATTCACATATTTATGAGTTTTAATTAGCGCTGCTTCTTTTTTTGGATATTGCTCAATCACAAAGGCATGGGACAACACCTCAATCCCAAAAACATATCGCAGCCAAGAGTGAAGGAACCTTTCAGGGCGGGCCCTCTCTGAATGCTCAGGAAACCCCACAAAGCGGAGATTATTCCTGCGAGAGCGGTTCTCTAAGTCCTCCATTTTGGCTCTAAGGGACACCAGCTCATCAGCAGCTGATACATCATCAGCAGGAAGCTGATACATTCTTCCGCCCCAACCCCCCCTTTTTTTTTTCACATCTTGCTTCGATAGGGAAAAATCAATATGGATGCTTTCCATCTGAACTGTAAGGGAGGCCTTGCAATCTTTTATAGCTAGCATGATTTCAGCCAGAGAAGGCTCCCCTGGGGGAGGGCCTGGAGAATTACAGTCTTCTGAGCATGTAGGGGAGTCTAATGTAGTTAGGAGGTCAGCCTAAGTGTGGAACACAGCAGGCAGAGAGTCACTCACCCCTGATGTGGAGAGCTGTGCTGAGATGGGAGAGGGCTGCAGTGTGGCTTCAGGCTTGGCTGAGGGATCGGCGCCTACTGCCTGCGGTACTTTGCCAGTTGTTCCGTCGCTGGCTGGGGCGCAGGTGGCCCGTATTCATTCACCATCATACCTGCCTCGGGATCCTTCAGTCTTTAGGAAGGATTCAGTGCCTTTTGGGAAAGGATTTGACACAGGATGCTTGCAGGATGTCTGTGTAGAGCCGGAGCTACAGATCTAAGCAGCCCCACTCATAGAAACTCACAGCCACGCCCCTCGCACCCCTGTCTTAGCGCTATTTTAATATGCTTACCTTTCAGTTTTTTTTAACAATTGTCTTGTAACAACTTGTGGCAATTAGGGGTGCAACGGATCAAAAAACGCACGGTTCCGATCGTTCCTCGGATCAGGAGTCATGGTTCGGATCATTTTCGGATCAACAAAAAAAAAATCTCCCCCACTGTAATATCCACAATCTCCCTATTGGCAGGGTGTGGCAGAGTATTGGTAGAGTATTGCAGGGTATTGGCAGGGTATTGGCGGGTATATTGGCAGGGTATTGGCAGACTATTGGCAGGGTATGGCAGACTATTGGCAGGGTATTGCAGCAGGGCATTACAGAGTATTGGCAGGGCATTGCAGAGTATTGGCAGGGTATTGCAGCAGAGCATTGCAGAGTATTGGCAGGGCATTGCAGAGTATTGGCAGGGCATTGCAGAGTATTGGCACTGCTGCCATCCGATCTCTCCCCTCCACTGTACAGATCAGTACACAGAGGGGAGAGAGGAACCGGCATCATGACATGACGCCAGTTTGTTACAAGTGATTGCTCCGTCATTTGATGGAGCGATCACGTGCTAAACACCCGCCGGGTGTACCAAGATGGCCGCCGCTCCGGAGCTAGGCCGAAGCCCCGGCCTTTCCTATGGCCGAGGCCACAGAGTGCTCCGCGGATCGCGGGTTCCCGTACGGATCAACCTCCGTGGATCGGATCACGGATCGATGACGATCTGTTGCACCCCTAGTGGCAATCTCATCAGAATTATGCCTCTAGTCTATACCATGTTGTTCCTGTCTTCTCCATGTGGTATTGCTGAATGGTGCAGTACTCTTTCTTAACACAAGATGGCGCGAGACTGTAGTTTACTATGTGGCTTCTCAGCGGCCCTGATTCATCATTAGGAGTTGCTAGTAGGCGTCTCTTTCAAGCCCCTCCCCCAGGGCATCATCAAAGACACACGCTTGGCACCATCTTAACCAAATAAGTTTATCTTGGTCTCATCAGACCACAGGATATGGTTCCAGTAATCCATGTCCTTAGTCTGCTTGTCTTCAGCAAACTGTTTTCAGGCTTTCTTGTGCATCATCTTTAGAAGAGGCTTTCTTCTAGGACGACAGCCATGCAGACCAATTTGATGCAGTGTGCATCATATGGTCTAAGCACTGACAGGCTGACTCCCACCCCTTCAACCTCTGCAGCAATGCTGACAGCACTCATATGTCTATTTCCCAAAGACAGACTCTGAATATGGCGCTGAACACGGGCATTCGATTCCTTTGGTCGACCATGGCGAGGTCTCTTCTGAGTGGAACCTGTCCTGTTAAACCGCTGTATGGTCTTGCCCATCGTGCTGCAGCTCAGTTTCAGGGTCTTGGCAATCTTCTTATAGCCTAGGCCAGTGATGGCTTACCTTGATGCACCCCAGATGTTTTGGAACTAAATTTGCCATGATGCTCATGCACTCTGCAGTGTAGTTGAGCATCATGGGAAATGTAGTTCCAAAACATCTGGAGTGCCAAGGCTCGCCATCACTGGCCTAGGCCATCTTTATGTAGAGCAACAATTCTTTTTTTTCAGATCCTCAGAGATTTCTTTGCCATGAGATGCCATGTTGAACTTCCAGTGATCAGTATGAAAGAGTGAGAGCGATAACACCAAATTTAACACACCTGCTCCTCATTCACACCTGATACCTTGTAACACTAACGAGTCACATGACACTGGGTAGGGAAAATGGCTAATTGGGCCCAATTTGGACATTTTCACTTAGGGGTGTACTCACTTTTGTTGCCAGCGGTTTAGACATCAATGGCTGTGTGTTGAGTTATTTTGAGGGGACAGCAAATTTACACTGTTATACAAGCTGCACACTCACTACTTTACATTGTAGCAAAGTGCAATTTCTTCAGTGTTGTCACATGAAAAGATAGAATAAAATGTTTACAAAACTGTAAGGGGTGTACTCATTTTTGTGAGATACTGTATGTATTTTTACATTAAAAATGGCCCTGGGAGTTTTATGCCATAATTACAAGTATGTACAGCAAATATGCGTGACTCAGTGTACACCAACACTGACAGGCAGGGGGGAGCTGTTATCACAGAAGCGCTTCTTCTGTCATAAAAATCCTACCCTGTCAGCTTTTTTTCTTTTTTTTAAGAGCAAGCTTAATTCCACTTTAAGTGTGAGAAGCTTAAAACAATGCAAAAGGTAGTAAACAGCACTTGGCATATGATAGTAGGCACCTCCAGGTTTCTGCATGTAACTTAAAAAATCCTTTAGAACAACATGGAACCCCCCAAATCCAGGAACTCATTGTGCAAATATTAGCTTCATCTCACAAGTTGGAAGCTCTCTTCGTCTTCTTATACCCTGCCATTGGCCATGTAGTGTCACTGATATTTTTATGTAGCACCCTGATGTTTAGGCAGGGTTGCTATTAAATTTATTTTCCAAGTGATAGTTGCCTTGGCCAATTGATAGGAGGTCAATTGATTTCACCTTAATTCTGTAATTGCTCCACTTCTCTCGTCTGTCACTAGATGTCAGGGTATCTGGTGGCATTAGATAAGACAAGGGAATTGCAAGGACAGATTAGGAGTAAATGGGGTGTCTCAGCCAATGGGCAGGGAATTTCTTGGGTCCATTGGCCTGCTGGGAGAGCCTATTTATTTGGATGGAGTCACCTGGACGGCTTTTTGGGTGGGAGTGGATCTGTTAGTCTAGTGAAAGACTGGGAGCTCAGCTGAGTGAAGTTCTACAATAGGAGATTGTGGAAGAAGTGGAGGGGTTCATTGAAACCATTGTTAGAAACTGTTATAAGATTGTTGCCATAGGAGACAGTGGTCCTACTCGTGCAGATGTGGTGTCTAGCTGGATACATTTCCCTGCATGGCTATCTGTCTATAGAAGTCTCGGAGGCTGCCAATTAACATTGCATCTACTAAAGGGTGTCTTGGCCCTGACCCTCTCTCCAACAGTTCTATTTAAGAGACAATAAAACTCTTTGCATTCAAGAAGTGTCTGGCGCCCATCAATCTACCTGGCATTGCACTAACTATGCCTTGTAACCCACTCTACACAGAAGAATGTCAGCTGTCCCTAACTCTGAGTTCAAACCCTTGACATTCCAAGAGATCAGTTTTAGCACATTAGCCATATTCCGTCATATGCAGCATAACAACATAAGGAAGATCATGGAGAGATGCAATACAACATATAAAATATTGCACAAGAGAGACACAGGAATAAATGCACTGTAGCAACAGAAATTAATCTGCAATAGGAGCATAAAAAAAACCTACCCTGCTCAACCATCCCAAACATAGTGAGCTTTGGTTCCCTAAACAAGAAAACAAAAACCTGTGGCCTCACCACCTACTGGAGTGGGGGAGGTAGTGGGTCCAGAAAGGCTCTCAGAAAAGCTCTCTGTAAGGGCGAAGGTTCCATCAGGTGAAGGTTCCATCCGGCAGGATATAACAGCAATCTGTAAAAGAAGGCACAAACAATGGTAGTCATATAAGGCAAGGCAAGGGTTGCCCGCCGATTAGGACAGGTGTTATAGCCTACAATGCCATCTGACAGTTCCATTCCACGGGTAACATATAGCAGCAAAAAAGGGGAAAGAAGAAAGAAGAGTTAGGTGAAGTCTTCAGGTCATCTGTAGCAATGGAGTGTAGGAGGCAAAAAGAAGGATAGGGTGACCCACAGGTGCTCAAGCTTGCTTCAGAAGAGATCAGTAGTGAGGTAGAGAGGAAGAAAAACTACTACAGCATCAGTTGCGGCATTGTCTAGGTTGTTTCCCAAAACAAGCATCTATCCAGGCCATAATATCCTTTGGACAAGTGCAGAAGTGAGCTTTACCCTCATGGATGATCCGCAGCTTAGCAAGGAAGAGCATTGCATATGGCAGGCCCTCAGCACGGAGGCTGTCTTTCACTGCAGCAAAGGGTATGCGCTGGTGTTGAACTTCAGCCGAGAAATCCAGATATATGGAGATATTGTTACCATTAAACTTAAGTGGGCCCTTTTCTCTAGCAAGGCACAGGATAGTGACCTTGTCTTGAAAATTGAGGATTTTTGCAATCAGGGATCCTGCGGGGGGGCCCCCGAGGGAGGAGGACGTGGGAGGATGCGATGTGAACACTCAATCATGAAGATATGAAGCCCTAAGGCTAATGCTGCGCTATAACTAAAAAGAACTTGTGAAATTGACAAACAAATAAATAAGCTGCTAACATAAAAAAGTCCAGTACAGAAACTCCAATAAAAGTGCAATATCCAAAAAAAGATGCAGCGCTAATTAAAACTCATAAATGTGTGAATATGAATATATATGTAGACCATGGAAGTCTTTTTCGTTCTATGTCTGAGTACCCCTATAGCAACAGTGGGAGTACCGGATTTTCCATAAGGGTTGAGGGAGATCTTACTTCCCTAGGCTGGGTGAGACTGCTGCGGTGGTCATCACTTTCTGGTAAGCAGGTTATTCATACACTTTGGGTGGTGATCTGGATGCACTTCGTTTGCTTTAAAGACTTTGTCACGATTTTCTTTTTGCAAATTTATTTCTGCTCATTTGGATGGACACTGTTATTTAAGAATTCATGGATTTTTTTTTTTTGATGGGACCTTGCTTTAGTTTTTCTTTTTTCACTTTTTTTCTTTTTTCCATTTTGGTATTTAAAAAATATTTTTTATATATATTCATATTCACATATTTATGAGTTTTAATTAGCGCTGCTTCTTTTTTTGGATATTGCTCAATCACAAAGGCATGGGACAACACCTCAATCCCAAAAACATATCGCAGCCAAGAGTGAAGGAACCTTTCAGGGCGGGCCCTCTCTGAATGCTCAGGAAACCCCACAAAGCGGAGATTATTCCTGCGAGAGCGGTTCTCTAAGTCCTCCATTTTGGCTCTAAGGGACACCAGCTCATCAGCAGCTGATACATCATCAGCAGGAAGCTGATACATTCTTCCGCCCCAACCCCCCCTTTTTTTTTTCACATCTTGCTTCGATAGGGAAAAATCAATATGGATGCTTTCCATCTGAACTGTAAGGGAGGCCTTGCAATCTTTTATAGCTAGCATGATTTCAGCCAGAGAAGGCTCCCCTGGGGGAGGGCCTGGAGAATTACAGTCTTCTGAGCATGTAGGGGAGTCTAATGTAGTTAGGAGGTCAGCCTAAGTGTGGAACACAGCAGGCAGAGAGTCACTCACCCCTGATGTGGAGAGCTGTGCTGAGATGGGAGAGGGCTGCAGTGTGGCTTCAGGCTTGGCTGAGGGATCGGCGCCTACTGCCTGCGGTACTTTGCCAGTTGTTCCGTCGCTGGCTGGGGCGCAGGTGGCCCGTATTCATTCACCATCATACCTGCCTCGGGATCCTTCAGTCTTTAGGAAGGATTCAGTGCCTTTTGGGAAAGGATTTGACACAGGATGCTTGCAGGATGTCTGTGTAGAGCCGGAGCTACAGATCTAAGCAGCCCCACTCATAGAAACTCACAGCCACGCCCCTCGCACCCCTGTCTTAGCGCTATTTTAATATGCTTACCTTTCAGTTTTTTTTAACAATTGTCTTGTAACAACTTGTGGCAATTAGGGGTGCAACGGATCAAAAAACGCACGGTTCCGATCGTTCCTCGGATCAGGAGTCATGGTTCGGATCATTTTCGGATCAACAAAAAAAAAATCTCCCCCACTGTAATATCCACAATCTCCCTATTGGCAGGGTGTGGCAGAGTATTGGTAGAGTATTGCAGGGTATTGGCAGGGTATTGGCGGGTATATTGGCAGGGTATTGGCAGACTATTGGCAGGGTATGGCAGACTATTGGCAGGGTATTGCAGCAGGGCATTACAGAGTATTGGCAGGGCATTGCAGAGTATTGGCAGGGTATTGCAGCAGAGCATTGCAGAGTATTGGCAGGGCATTGCAGAGTATTGGCAGGGCATTGCAGAGTATTGGCACTGCTGCCATCCGATCTCTCCCCTCCACTGTACAGATCAGTACACAGAGGGGAGAGAGGAACCGGCATCATGACATGACGCCAGTTTGTTACAAGTGATTGCTCCGTCATTTGATGGAGCGATCACGTGCTAAACACCCGCCGGGTGTACCAAGATGGCCGCCGCTCCGGAGCTAGGCCGAAGCCCCGGCCTTTCCTATGGCCGAGGCCACAGAGTGCTCCGCGGATCGCGGGTTCCCGTACGGATCAACCTCCGTGGATCGGATCACGGATCGATGACGATCTGTTGCACCCCTAGTGGCAATCTCATCAGAATTATGCCTCTAGTCTATACCATGTTGTTCCTGTCTTCTCCATGTGGTATTGCTGAATGGTGCAGTACTCTTTCTTAACACAAGATGGCGCGAGACTGTAGTTTACTATGTGGCTTCTCAGCGGCCCTGATTCATCATTAGGAGTTGCTAGTAGGCGTCTCTTTCAAGCCCCTCCCCCAGGGCATCATCAAAGACACACGCTTGGCACCATCTTAACCAAATAAGTTTATCTTGGTCTCATCAGACCACAGGATATGGTTCCAGTAATCCATGTCCTTAGTCTGCTTGTCTTCAGCAAACTGTTTTCAGGCTTTCTTGTGCATCATCTTTAGAAGAGGCTTTCTTCTAGGACGACAGCCATGCAGACCAATTTGATGCAGTGTGCATCATATGGTCTAAGCACTGACAGGCTGACTCCCACCCCTTCAACCTCTGCAGCAATGCTGACAGCACTCATATGTCTATTTCCCAAAGACAGACTCTGAATATGGCGCTGAACACGGGCATTCGATTCCTTTGGTCGACCATGGCGAGGTCTCTTCTGAGTGGAACCTGTCCTGTTAAACCGCTGTATGGTCTTGCCCATCGTGCTGCAGCTCAGTTTCAGGGTCTTGGCAATCTTCTTATAGCCTAGGCCAGTGATGGCTTACCTTGATGCACCCCAGATGTTTTGGAACTAAATTTGCCATGATGCTCATGCACTCTGCAGTGTAGTTGAGCATCATGGGAAATGTAGTTCCAAAACATCTGGAGTGCCAAGGCTCGCCATCACTGGCCTAGGCCACCTTTATGTAGAGCAACAATTCTTTTTTTTCAGATCCTCAGAGATTTCTTTGCCATGAGATGCCATGTTGAACTTCCAGTGATCAGTATGAAAGAGTGAGAGCGATAACACCAAATTTAACACACCTGCTCCTCATTCACACCTGATACCTTGTAACACTAACGAGTCACATGACACTGGGTAGGGAAAATGGCTAATTGGGCCCAATTTGGACATTTTCACTTAGGGGTGTACTCACTTTTGTTGCCAGCGGTTTAGACATCAATGGCTGTGTGTTGAGTTATTTTGAGGGGACAGCAAATTTACACTGTTATACAAGCTGCACACTCACTACTTTACATTGTAGCAAAGTGCAATTTCTTCAGTGTTGTCACATGAAAAGATAGAATAAAATGTTTACAAAACTGTAAGGGGTGTACTCATTTTTGTGAGATACTGTATGTATTTTTACATTAAAAATGGCCCTGGGAGTTTTATGCCATAATTACAAGTATGTACAGCAAATATGCGTGACTCAGTGTACACCAACACTGACAGGCAGGGGGGAGCTGTTATCACAGAAGCGCTTCTTCTGTCATAAAAATCCTACCCTGTCAGCTTTTTTTCTTTTTTTTAAGAGCAAGCTTAATTCCACTTTAAGTGTGAGAAGCTTAAAACAATGCAAAAGGTAGTAAACAGCACTTGGCATATGATAGTAGGCACCTCCAGGTTTCTGCATGTAACTTAAAAAATCCTTTAGAACAACATGGAACCCCCCAAATCCAGGAACTCATTGTGCAAATATTAGCTTCATCTCACAAGTTGGAAGCTCTCTTCGTCTTCTTATACCCTGCCATTGGCCATGTAGTGTCACTGATATTTTTATGTAGCACCCTGATGTTTAGGCAGGGTTGCTATTAAATTTATTTTCCAAGTGATAGTTGCCTTGGCCAATTGATAGGAGGTCAATTGATTTCACCTTAATTCTGTAATTGCTCCACTTCTCTCGTCTGTCACTAGATGTCAGGGTATCTGGTGGCATTAGATAAGACAAGGGAATTGCAAGGACAGATTAGGAGTAAATGGGGTGTCTCAGCCAATGGGCAGGGAATTTCTTGGGTCCATTGGCCTGCTGGGAGAGCCTATTTATTTGGATGGAGTCACCTGGACGGCTTTTTGGGTGGGAGTGGATCTGTTAGTCTAGTGAAAGACTGGGAGCTCAGCTGAGTGAAGTTCTACAATAGGAGATTGTGGAAGAAGTGGAGGGGTTCATTGAAACCATTGTTAGAAACTGTTATAAGATTGTTGCCATAGGAGACAGTGGTCCTACTCGTGCAGATGTGGTGTCTAGCTGGATACATTTCCCTGCATGGCTATCTGTCTATAGAAGTCTCGGAGGCTGCCAATTAACATTGCATCTACTAAAGGGTGTCTTGGCCCTGACCCTCTCTCCAACAGTTCTATTTAAGAGACAATAAAACTCTTTGCATTCAAGAAGTGTCTGGCGCCCATCAATCTACCTGGCATTGCACTAACTATGCCTTGTAACCCACTCTACACAGAAGAATGTCAGCTGTCCCTAACTCTGAGTTCAAACCCTTGACATTCCAAGAGATCAGTTTTAGCACATTAGCCATATTCCGTCATATGCAGCATAACAACATAAGGAAGATCATGGAGAGATGCAATACAACATATAAAATATTGCACAAGAGAGACACAGGAATAAATGCACTGTAGCAACAGAAATTAATCTGCAATAGGAGCATAAAAAAAACCTACCCTGCTCAACCATCCCAAACATAGTGAGCTTTGGTTCCCTAAACAAGAAAACAAAAACCTGTGGCCTCACCACCTACTGGAGTGGGGGAGGTAGTGGGTCCAGAAAGGCTCTCAGAAAAGCTCTCTGTAAGGGCGAAGGTTCCATCAGGTGAAGGTTCCATCCGGCAGGATATAACAGCAATCTGTAAAAGAAGGCACAAACAATGGTAGTCATATAAGGCAAGGCAAGGGTTGCCCGCCGATTAGGACAGGTGTTATAGCCTACAATGCCATCTGACAGTTCCATTCCACGGGTAACATATAGCAGCAAAAAAGGGGAAAGAAGAAAGAAGAGTTAGGTGAAGTCTTCAGGTCATCTGTAGCAATGGAGTGTAGGAGGCAAAAAGAAGGATAGGGTGACCCACAGGTGCTCAAGCTTGCTTCAGAAGAGATCAGTAGTGAGGTAGAGAGGAAGAAAAACTACTACAGCATCAGTTGCGGCATTGTCTAGGTTGTTTCCCAAAACAAGCATCTATCCAGGCCATAATATCCTTTGGACAAGTGCAGAAGTGAGCTTTACCCTCATGGATGATCCGCAGCTTAGCAAGGAAGAGCATTGCATATGGCAGGCCCTCAGCACGGAGGCTGTCTTTCACTGCAGCAAAGGGTATGCGCTGGTGTTGAACTTCAGCCGAGAAATCCAGATATATGGAGATATTGTTACCATTAAACTTAAGTGGGCCCTTTTCTCTAGCAAGGCACAGGATAGTGACCTTGTCTTGAAAATTGAGGATTTTTGCAATCAGGGATCCTGCGGGGGGGCCCCCGAGGGAGGAGGACGTGGGAGGATGCGATGTGAACACTCAATCATGAAGATATGAAGCCCTAAGGCTAATGCTGCGCTATAACTAAAAAGAACTTGTGAAATTGACAAACAAATAAATAAGCTGCTAACATAAAAAAGTCCAGTACAGAAACTCCAATAAAAGTGCAATATCCAAAAAAAGATGCAGCGCTAATTAAAACTCATAAATGTGTGAATATGAATATATATGTAGACCATGGAAGTCTTTTTCGTTCTATGTCTGAGTACCCCTATAGCAACAGTGGGAGTACCGGATTTTCCATAAGGGTTGAGGGAGATCTTACTTCCCTAGGCTGGGTGAGACTGCTGCGGTGGTCATCACTTTCTGGTAAGCAGGTTATTCATACACTTTGGGTGGTGATCTGGATGCACTTCGTTTGCTTTAAAGACTTTGTCACGATTTTCTTTTTGCAAATTTATTTCTGCTCATTTGGATGGACACTGTTATTTAAGAATTCATGGATTTTTTTTTTTTGATGGGACCTTGCTTTAGTTTTTCTTTTTTCACTTTTTTTCTTTTTTCCATTTTGGTATTTAAAAAATATTTTTTATATATATTCATATTCACATATTTATGAGTTTTAATTAGCGCTGCTTCTTTTTTTGGATATTGCTCAATCACAAAGGCATGGGACAACACTTCAATCCCAAAAACATATCGCAGCCAAGAGTGAAGGAACCTTTCAGGGCGGGCCCTCTCTGAATGCTCAGGAAACCCCACAAAGCGGAGATTATTCCTGCGAGAGCGGTTCTCTAAGTCCTCCATTTTGGCTCTAAGGGACACCAGCTCATCAGCAGCTGATACATCATCAGCAGGAAGCTGATACATTCTTCCGCCCCAACCCCCCCTTTTTTTTTTCACATCTTGCTTCGATAGGGAAAAATCAATATGGATGCTTTCCATCTGAACTGTAAGGGAGGCCTTGCAATCTTTTATAGCTAGCATGATTTCAGCCAGAGAAGGCTCCCCTGGGGGAGGGCCTGGAGAATTACAGTCTTCTGAGCATGTAGGGGAGTCTAATGTAGTTAGGAGGTCAGCCTAAGTGTGGAACACAGCAGGCAGAGAGTCACTCACCCCTGATGTGGAGAGCTGTGCTGAGATGGGAGAGGGCTGCAGTGTGGCTTCAGGCTTGGCTGAGGGATCGGCGCCTACTGCCTGCGGTACTTTGCCAGTTGTTCCGTCGCTGGCTGGGGCGCAGGTGGCCCGTATTCATTCACCATCATACCTGCCTCGGGATCCTTCAGTCTTTAGGAAGGATTCAGTGCCTTTTGGGAAAGGATTTGACACAGGATGCTTGCAGGATGTCTGTGTAGAGCCGGAGCTACAGATCTAAGCAGCCCCACTCATAGAAACTCACAGCCACGCCCCTCGCACCCCTGTCTTAGCGCTATTTTAATATGCTTACCTTTCAGTTTTTTTTAACAATTGTCTTGTAACAACTTGTGGCAATTAGGGGTGCAACGGATCAAAAAACGCACGGTTCCGATCGTTCCTCGGATCAGGAGTCATGGTTCGGATCATTTTCGGATCAACAAAAAAAAAATCTCCCCCACTGTAATATCCACAATCTCCCTATTGGCAGGGTGTGGCAGAGTATTGGTAGAGTATTGCAGGGTATTGGCAGGGTATTGGCGGGTATATTGGCAGGGTATTGGCAGACTATTGGCAGGGTATGGCAGACTATTGGCAGGGTATTGCAGCAGGGCATTACAGAGTATTGGCAGGGCATTGCAGAGTATTGGCAGGGTATTGCAGCAGAGCATTGCAGAGTATTGGCAGGGCATTGCAGAGTATTGGCAGGGCATTGCAGAGTATTGGCACTGCTGCCATCCGATCTCTCCCCTCCACTGTACAGATCAGTACACAGAGGGGAGAGAGGAACCGGCATCATGACATGACGCCAGTTTGTTACAAGTGATTGCTCCGTCATTTGATGGAGCGATCACGTGCTAAACACCCGCCGGGTGTACCAAGATGGCCGCCGCTCCGGAGCTAGGCCGAAGCCCCGGCCTTTCCTATGGCCGAGGCCACAGAGCGCTCCGCGGATCGCGGGTTCCCGTACGGATCAACCTCCGTGGATCGGATCACGGATCGATGACGATCTGTTGCACCCCTAGTGGCAATCTCATCAGAATTATGCCTCTAGTCTATACCATGTTGTTCCTGTCTTCTCCATGTGGTATTGCTGAATGGTGCAGTACTCTTTCTTAACACAAGATGGCGCGAGACTGTAGTTTACTATGTGGCTTCTCAGCGGCCCTGATTCATCATTAGGAGTTGCTAGTAGGCGTCTCTTTCAAGCCCCTCCCCCAGGGCATCATCAAAGACACACGCTTGGCACCATCTTAACCAAATAAGTTTATCTTGGTCTCATCAGACCACAGGATATGGTTCCAGTAATCCATGTCCTTAGTCTGCTTGTCTTCAGCAAACTGTTTTCAGGCTTTCTTGTGCATCATCTTTAGAAGAGGCTTTCTTCTAGGACGACAGCCATGCAGACCAATTTGATGCAGTGTGCATCATATGGTCTAAGCACTGACAGGCTGACTCCCACCCCTTCAACCTCTGCAGCAATGCTGACAGCACTCATATGTCTATTTCCCAAAGACAGACTCTGGATATGGCGCTGAACACGGGCATTCGATTCCTTTGGTCGACCATGGCGAGGTCTCTTCTGAGTGGAACCTGTCCTGTTAAACCGCTGTATGGTCTTGCCCATCGTGCTGCAGCTCAGTTTCAGGGTCTTGGCAATCTTCTTATAGCCTAGGCCAGTGATGGCTTACCTTGATGCACCCCAGATGTTTTGGAACTAAATTTGCCATGATGCTCATGCACTCTGCAGTGTAGTTGAGCATCATGGGAAATGTAGTTCCAAAACATCTGGAGTGCCAAGGCTCGCCATCACTGGCCTAGGCCACCTTTATGTAGAGCAACAATTCTTTTTTTTCAGATCCTCAGAGATTTCTTTGCCATGAGATGCCATGTTGAACTTCCAGTGATCAGTATGAAAGAGTGAGAGCGATAACACCAAATTTAACACACCTGCTCCTCATTCACACCTGATACCTTGTAACACTAACGAGTCACATGACACTGGGTAGGGAAAATGGCTAATTGGGCCCAATTTGGACATTTTCACTTAGGGGTGTACTCACTTTTGTTGCCAGCGGTTTAGACATCAATGGCTGTGTGTTGAGTTATTTTGAGGGGACAGCAAATTTACACTGTTATACAAGCTGCACACTCACTACTTTACATTGTAGCAAAGTGCAATTTCTTCAGTGTTGTCACATGAAAAGATAGAATAAAATGTTTACAAAACTGTAAGGGGTGTACTCATTTTTGTGAGATACTGTATGTATTTTTACATTAAAAATGGCCCTGGGAGTTTTATGCCATAATTACAAGTATGTACAGCAAATATGCGTGACTCAGTGTACACCAACACTGACAGGCAGGGGGGAGCTGTTATCACAGAAGCGCTTCTTCTGTCATAAAAATCCTACCCTGTCAGCTTTTTTTCTTTTTTTTAAGAGCAAGCTTAATTCCACTTTAAGTGTGAGAAGCTTAAAACAATGCAAAAGGTAGTAAACAGCACTTGGCATATGATAGTAGGCACCTCCAGGTTTCTGCATGTAACTT